>CM061054.1:29607038-30111079 GCA_030762865.1 Paraleonurus japonicus
AAGTTTCTCCCTTCGGTTATTAAAAAATTCAAATATCATCCCACATCAAACATGGGAGATTCAATTGACTTCATACCCTAAAAATCTCAACTTCACATCTACTTATTTCTTAAAAATCTCAACTTCACAGCTACTTCTTTCTTTTATATGCGGTCTTTCACCGAAAAATAGAATTCTCTACCTCATCAAATTTCTCTTCCAAATTTTTTGACCCACACAACACGCTTTGATCAAATTTCTATATAAACTTTCTTGAATCTAATTAGAACATCCAGCAGCAAGGTTATCATGATTTCTAGTCCTTCAAACAAGAAACATTTTCTCTTCCTTTGTTAATATCGATTTTGCGTATTAGAATTATTTCTTTTACGCTACCGTAAGGAACAATAAATATATATATATATATATATATATATATATATATATAATTTCAAAAGTGGTTCATCTTGTAATTTCCAGTCCATGGGTTTCAAAAGAGCAGCTATCATTTTTTCAAAATATTTTGTCATGAGTGTTAATGATGCTTTATATTAGCCAAATTATAATACGTAAGCACGTGATTGTTTTTTAATTTTATTAGCCGAACCATTTTTTTGTGCATGCAAAGCCCAAATATTTTTCAATTGTAGTCTTTTTATTACTTTTAAGAAAAATAAGCATCTTTGTTTTATTTCACAAATTAAGTTCAGCCAATTACCTTTTTATTTTTCATTCTCGGGAAATTCGATGTTCTAATTTCCAAGTTCGTGTCCAAATCATTACTATTACTATTATATACTAGTATTTTTATCATTATTATTTTTTTATTATCATTATTATTATTATTATTATTATTATTATACTATTATAATTCTAAGACCCTATTATTTATATTTTATAGGAAACGGGTTAGCGAGACACATCACTAGGATTACATTACAAATTTAACGACTTTTGAGGTGGGGATTTCTACTCAAGTTTACGTTTGTCTCTATTAAATGCTTTGAATATGAATTATTATTTTTTAAATGCGACATTCCATAGGCAACAGCTACAGATTACATGCTATGCTATGTTCAACAGCTTTCTATAGTAGCTTGGATCACAAGTGGGTCCTTGCTAAAACTTACAAAGTGTGTTGTAGGTATTCGGTGATGATTTATATGATTTTTATTTAACATTGACAAATGAGTCCTCACCGAGCTAGTTCATTGCTCACCCTTCATAATTCTACTCTTTTCAGTTTTAAGGAGGCTCGGACGTGGTGGCAAGGCGGTGGAGACTAGTAGTCTTATTTCGAAAAATATTTTTTTATATCGTCGTACTTATTGTTTATTTTAAATTCTGAATCTAGGAAAAGTTTTGCTATCTCAAGAAATTAGAAAATTTGTTCATGAGTGTAATTTACTCTACTACTTGATTGAAATGCTTCTTGTTGGTCCCACTTAGTTGAGTATATTAAAGGAAACTGAATCACCTTCTAGGAAAAATCTAGAAGGGGGTTGAATATATTTTTCAGATTTTACAAATCTTTCAAAACTTATTCAAAACACCAAAGTTAAACACCAAACTTTATTAAGATCAAAAGCACACTAATATTTTAGTTCTAACTTCAATTCAAATTAATCTTTGATTGATAAACTGAAAATTGAAAGAAACAGATAAGTAAAGTAAAGCAATAAAGAACACCACGATTTATAGTGGTTCGGATTATGAATAATCCTACATCCACTCTCCTTCTTCAACTTGAAGAAGGGTCTCTGCTACCACTTACTTACTTTCCATCCAACTTACAGTTTACAACTTACAAAGATCTTCTAATCTTCAAACACCTAAATTCTTCTACGAAATCTAACCATTACGGTGAGTATTGAACTTTGAAGATTACAAGTAAATTGTTCTATAAACACTTAGAACTTTTTGAAATCTCTTTTGAAAAACTTGTGAATTGATTGTGAAGATAGAAATCTGAATTGTGAATAATGTGTAAATCGTGTTGTGTTAATTGTATTTAAAAAAATGAAAACCTAGACCTATTTATAAGTCTGAAAAG
Source organism: Paraleonurus japonicus (assembly GCA_030762865.1). Taxonomy (NCBI): domain Eukaryota; kingdom Viridiplantae; phylum Streptophyta; class Magnoliopsida; order Lamiales; family Lamiaceae; genus Paraleonurus; species Paraleonurus japonicus. The sequence goes on from CM061054.1 coordinate 29,609,071, forward strand.
ACAGCTTATTTTGTTAATTAGTTATAACAAACTAAAACCGCTTAACAAACTTAATCTTGAAAACCGCTCTGCTCCTCGGTGATTTATCCTACTCGTCTGCCGGTGACTTGGTGAAGACTCGCCTTTCTTATTCTACTCGGCTTGCCGACATCATCTCGAGCTCTTCATACTCGTCTCCTGCAGATGACTAGATTTGAGCTTGTCTCCAGATGACTTGCAACTTTATAGTCTTCACCGACTTGTTCAGTCCTTGACCTAGTCTCGATCGGCTTAGTACTGCACCTTGACCTCACTGTTCCTCATTGTCATCCGATCATCCGAATCGCTTCTTTTAACTCATCAAAATTTCTTGATCTAACAATTTCCTCCTTTTTGATGAGGTTAAAATCTAGAAGGAAGAGACACACTCACAGTGAAGTTAGTTAAAGTTTAATCAAGATTATCGTATATGCATTTTAGAACACATTCACACATTGAATCGATTTATTCAAGTTAGAGCACTTAATCCACACATAAAAAAATTTAAGTCTTAAGGGCTTAGAAAATTTTAAGACTCGAAAAATTTTTAGAAAATTTTAAGTCCGAGATGAGAATTTCCTTAGATGATTAATACTTAGAATTTTTTTAAATTTTCTTAAAACAAGAAAGAAGGCTTTTAAAAAATAAACCAAGATAGATCGGATAAGTCAAAGTATATTCATATCATATTTACAGATTACAAAAATTGATGCCGATAGAAAAATAAGATAAGAGAAAGAAAACTCCCGACTCTATCGGACACCCCATTGATCTTCTTCTCGGAATCATTAACCGATTGAATACTCTTCTCCTCACCGCTTGAGATCTTCCTCCCGAGCTAGTCCGGACTCGGCCTCTCGCCCTTTGTAGAATTCCCTTTACCTAGTCCAAGTCTAGGGATCCATCTGATTTCTTGGCAGGATGACATATTCAAAGCCGGAGAGATCAGATTGACGTTGAACTCCACATCTGCTTCTTCCAAAGCACTCGATGATAGAGGTCTCTCGTCCATCTTCTCCATCCACTAATTCCAAGCTAAGTCTGGATCTTGCTTTGAGTTGATCCTGGAGCTTTGAGAATGTACCAAGAGTACATCCACATCCCTTCCAGATTCTTTGACTTGTACTCCTCATCATACTTACCACAAGCCGCCTTCGGTGGAGCACTCGTTGGATGAAATGGTCTGAAGTTAGCGTCGCTTGAGTCTTTGACTAACCATTTTCGATCTGCGCTGCTCCGGAAAACATTTGATCCCTTCTCTTTCCTTACTCTTTTCTTCTCTTTCTTCCCATAATATTCTATTTCTCTCTTTATCCTCTTAATATGTTCTTAAGATTAGAATAATCAGCCTCCCTCTTTCCTTTTCCTTTAGCAACAACTCGAATAGGTATCGGTTGATCTTGGTTCACTAGCTGCTACTTCCTTGCCCTTCCCCTTGGCTTCTTGATTCGACTCTTTCGGCTTAGCCAAGAGTTTTTCGCTTCTCTCCTCCTCCTCCTTCTTCCTTTTCTCCTCATCCTCCTTCAACGCTTCCTCCAATTGACTCACCCTCACTGGAGAGCAGCTAGCTCATCGACTTGAGTTTTAAGTCTTCCTTAGCTGCCTCCAGATCAGCTGTATTGGCCTTTATGCCTACTTCTCTTGGTTTCTTCGACCACACTGTGAGGGCTTGTCTCTTCTCTTGCTCATTTCTTTCCCCTTTTAACTTCGAAGCCAAGTTTGTCAATTTTGCATCGAGATCATTGCACTTGACTCTCAAGTCGATTGGTCCACCGCCATTTCATTGACAACCATCGATTATACCCTTTCACCTCTTCTTTCAAGGTGCCTTCATTTCTTCCTCCATTTCCCTTACTTTTTCAGCCAAGATAGAGTTAATGACAAGAACAATTTTATCGTAAAGTTTTACCTCAACCTCTTTCATGCCGGCAATCATTGTTTCTGTCACCGCCTCCACCAACTTTTTTGTCCTCTCGTTTCATCTTCCTCTTAAAGGTAGAGTTTATCTTTTTCCCCACTTGGATGAGGATTGAGGATATAGGAAGCAGTGGCTCAGTCATCGTCATCTTCCTCGGATGAGGAATCGGACGAAGAGGGAGGTTTTTCTTTTTGAGCAGATGGGAGGGGAATGGAGTGTGATTGGATAGTTGGAAGAAGAGAATAGGAAAAGGTAGGAATAGATGGAGTTTGGACTTGAGGGAGAGGGATTGGTTCGAGAGGTGGGGAGATGATGATGGTTGAGTTTGTGTAGTGGGGGTAGGGATGGGAGATGAGGTTTGGATTATTGGTGAAGTTGGTTGAGGTGTGGGCTGTTCCATTTCGGGGAGTATAGTTTGAATTTGGACCGTTGAGGAAGTAGGCTGCTCAAGAGGCTCGAGGTACCAACCTCGGGTTACCTCTTCATTACTGTTGTTTGGTGGTGGGAAGATAGGTTGAATTTGAGGCTCAAGTGTCAGAGGCACTTCTTCATTGCAGTGGGGGGGATAATGAAGGAGAAGATGATAAACTTGTACTGTCTCAGAATGGAAGGAAGAGCAGCTTCCTTGGCCGGAGAGGAGGGAACTTCTAGTTGTCCAACCTCAATCTGCTATTTTTAGCATGTACTTCCTCTGTAGCAGAGTCGCCGTGTCGATCTGCTCTGAACTTTTCTGTTTTGGAGGAGCCTTCAGAGCTTTGAGATGCTTTTCTTGGCCTCCTCACTAATGGAATTTCAGCTTCTTCTTCTTCCTCGTCTTCTCGAGGCGACTTTGGTAGAAGCAGCAGATGATCCTTCTCCTTTCTTCTTCTCACGGCTTTTACCACCTTCTCTTTTCCTCCTTTGGGAGACCCTTGGTACACAATTTGTTGTTTCTTGACTGGGACCATAACAGCTTTCTTCTTGTGTTGTGACCTCAGTGCAGTACCTCATTGTTTCCTCACCACTTTCTCTGTCTCTGGTGCCGGCTCCCTCTCAAGCTCGGCAGCCCCGTCCCTCGGCTTCTTCATCTGCCGCTGCCAGCCTTTGATCTCTGGCCGCATCGTATTCATCATCCGAATGGGACTCCTCCAAGCCTTTCATTCTTTGTGAGAATGCCTTTCGCTTGGAGTACTTCTTGGTACCTATTCTCCAGCCACCGCCTGTTCAAACCCTTCAATCAAGACCGCTATTTTGTTGAATAGGCTGACTATTGAGTTTAGCACCCATCCTTCAAATTGATGATTTGAAGGTAAGCCTCTTCTTTTCTTCCTTCAGCTTGTGAATCAGCAATTCCACCCAGCTTACTTGGACTCCATCCAAGATTGCGCTCATCACACACAACTGGGTTTGGTTAACCCATCATACGAACTTTGTTCTCCCAACACAGATTTCACACTACTGCCATAAGAAATCGAAATTTCCTTCTCAATAAATTTTTCTTCAAATCCCTACGGGTTCCTCTCGTATGTAATCCTTGCCATCAAATCAAATGATTCTTCACAATCGCCTTCCTTGTATGTCAATGGATTAACTCCTCCATTGATGTGTTGAAAATTCTTGCAATGTTCTCTCTCGAGTAAGAGAGAACAGCCTGGCACAATCAGTTGTATCAAACCCTTCCCCGGGTATCCCTCATATTTACTAAGAATTCTGCCCCAAGCAAATCAGCCAGCTTCTATTCCGAGGAGATTTCATCGATAAAAATCCCCTTAATCTTGATGCCTCCAAAGAACCGAAGAATTGCCGCGATTATGGATCTCGAGTGGTTTCAAAATCTACATACATTTCTCGCCTTCACTGCTTTTTGAACAATTCTTCGCTCATTTTAAAACCAGAGATGTTTGTAGAAATATATGTAGGTTTGTGGATTTTAGTGGTTTTGGAAGAGGAAGCCATGGTAATTTGTTTGAGAGAAAAAAATTTACAGAGAAAATGTGCTTGAAGAAATTGTGAAAGTAATTTTCTAAACCGAAAAGGTAAGTTTTTAAACCCCGAAGAGGGAGAGGGAAAATTTGATTTCGTGAAGATGATACGTGGCGTAATCTTAGGAAACATTAATTTTAACCGTTGATTAAGAAAGGCGCATGAAGAATATCAACGATCCAGTTGATAAAAACGCTTCAATTCAGGTGTGTGGATTTAACGCATCTTGATTTGTGTAAAAGTAACCGTTTATCCTACGGATTTGACGGCTAATAGGTCTCGCTTTATGCAGAGGTAATTAGTATACCCGACGTAAGCTGAATATATCTTTATTTGCATAAAGGTTTCCTATTTCAGACTTGATTTTATCAGTATTTGGTTAAAAATGACCTAGTCTTATATTCTTAAGAAATTCCTCCGAGTCCGATTTTAAAAACACAGAATTTTAACGCCAATAATTGAACACAACATTTTCAATTCAGAAACTCATCAAGATTATTTGAAAACTAACAGACTTGAGGCAATTATTTTGAAAACAATATTTTCAAGAAATGTGTAGACAAAGGTGAGGTGATTTTCGTATTAGAGAGTTTTAGAACTAATTTATCAAGGCCGGTACACTGTTCATGCAAACAAACTCATCAAAACTATTAGTAGTCGAGGTAGATCGGATAGGGTGCAGATAGTCGCCTGCTTTTCAAGGAATCACCACTATTGTGCCCTAGTCCGATTTATCGAATGTCGAGATAAGTAATCATCACGCCGATAAGGTCAATATGACTAATCCTTGATTCTTGATTCCTAAGAAGGATATCAATGATATCAACTACCTGATTGTCCTTTGACTCATATCTAGTCCGATAATTCTTTCTAGACATTTATTTAAAGAAAAGAACGAAAGAAATAAGGAAAACAATTAATAGATGCAAGCAATGATAATAAAAAATCAGCCAATGATGCATCAAGTAATCTTAATTCTAAACACAATTCTTTAAATCTAGATTCAAATAATGGTTTTGTAAGAATATCTCGCTCTTTATGATTCGAGTGGCTATCTTTTCAATTCTAATATCATTCTTTTCCACATGATCTCTAATGAAATGATGTCGATATCTATATGCTTACACCTAGAATGCGAATAGGATTGTATGTCAATGCTATTGCACTATTACTATCACGGTAAATAGGAGCAGAGATGATGTTTGAATGTTATAATCTCTAAGTCACGACTAATCCGGAGGAGTTGAGAGCAACAACTTCCACCGCCATGTATTCAGCCTTCGCCAGGAGGTGGCAATGATGTCCTGCTTCTTAGATAACCAAGAAATTAATTTGTTGCCTAAAAATTGTCAAGTTCTGAAGTGGATTTCCTATCAATCTTATAACCTCCAAAGCTCGAGTCTAAATATCCCGCCACCAAAGTTGTCATTAGTGGGTACCATATCCCTACTTGCATAGTTCCTTTGAGATATTTAAGGATTTTCTTAGCAGTCTCAGATGAGTTTTCTTGGGATTAGACTGGAATCTTGCACATACTCCAACCGCAAAAGCTATGTTTGGTCTACTTGCGGTGAGAAGAGAAGGGATCCAATCAGTCCACGATACTCCGTTGCATCTCGTGGGTATCACCGCTCATCCAATCCATAGAGAAGTTAGTTGCCATAGGTATTTTAATTTCTCTACTAGTAGTCATCCCAAATTTCTCTATTAGGTCCTTAACATATTTAGTCCGATGTATAAAAATACCCTTACTCATCTCGCTTAATCTCGCAAACCTAGAAAATATGTTAATTCACCCATCATTGACATTTCAAATCTATTTTTCATGAGTACACCGAATTCTTCACACAACAACAGATTAGGTGAACTAAAAATAATATCATCTACATAGATTTGAACCAACAAGATGTCGCCATCTATCTCCTCTCTAAACAGAGTCCTATCTATTTTACCTTTTGAAAAACCATTTGATATCAAGAAATCGGTATAAAGTATCATACCGTGCTCTTGGAGCTTATTTCGATCCGTATAGGGCCTTGTTATGTTTATAGACCATGTTATTGATCTTGAAACCTTGAGGCTCGCCTCCACATAGACTTCCTCAACTAACACTCCATTTAGGAAGGCAGACTTGACATCCATCTAAAAGACCTTGAAAGATTTATAAGCTAATGCTAAAAACAATCTTATTGCTTCTAATCGCAACCGGAGCATAGGTTTCATCATAGTCTATCCCCTCGACCGTGAATAACCTTGGACTACCAATCTTGCCTTATTATGAACAATAACATTGTTTTTATCTCTGCTTTATTTTTAAACACACATTTGGTGCCTATAATCTTTCTATGTAAGGGTCTTTCCACTAATTCCCAAATATTTTGTCTTTCAAATTGATGCAGCTTCTTCCCGCATGGCCGTTATCCAGCTTGGATCTCGATAAAGCTTCCTCAATAGACTTAGGCTCAAGAAGAGATACATAATAAATGAGCAGACTCTCGTAGTCCAAAGCATCATTCGTGGTTGCACACTACTTGATGGGTCTCCGATAATCCGCCGATGGATGATAACTTCTCATCCTCTTGCCTATTTGAGTAGAAGGATCCTCATCTTGAGACTCGGCAGTAACTCGTCGACTCTGCTGAGCAGATGTTCCCCTTCATCCGCTGACCCCGCCGATCACCGATGTCAAGGGTGTTTCCTCGGATGGAGTCTCAAGAGGAGTTGTCTTCGATTATCGGATGGGGATTCTTCTTCATCTGAATCAATCAAGACTAGGTAAATAGACTGCCCTATGTTTAGTTTTAGTTAGTTCAATCTTATCTAGATCATTAGAAATTTGATTCACTTTGTCCGAGAAGGAATACAATTCATCAAAAACCAAATGAGGAGTTTCTTCTACACAAAGAGTTGTCTTGTTGAAAACTCTAAATGCTTTGGAGATGTTAGAATATCCCAAGAATATTCCATCACCGCCTTAGCATCAAACGTTCTCGACTTAGACTTCTCATTGTTATGAATAAAACATTTACAACCAAAAGCTCTAAAATATGAGATTCTTGGAATCTTACCCTTCCAAATCTCATATGGAGTCTTACCCTTGTCTTTAACTACCAAACACCTCGTTCGGGTTTAACAAGTTGTGTTGATGGCTTCAGCCCGTAACCTGTGAGGGGTTTCATACTCGCCAACATGCTCCTAGCCGCTTCCTTAAAGGTTCTATTCCTTCTTTCAACTACTCCATTTTGTTGTGGAGTTATTGCTGATGATGTCTCATGAATAATTCCACACTCATTGAAAAAGTTAGATAAATAAGAATTTAAAAATTTAGTTCCCTTATCACTCCTTATTTTAATAATGTTAACACCGTTGGATCAAGAAGTTTTGATGAGTTAAAAGAAACAGCCTTTCGGATGATCGACGACCTGTGAGAACAAGCCGAGATTGAGATCGTAAGCTAAGCTTATCGATGGGGTCGAGAACCAATCTAGTCACCTGAGGTCTGAAGAGTACAAGTCGTGCTGAGACAAGCTTGAGTCTAGTCATCTGCAGGAGACAAACATAAAGAGCTCGAGACGAGGTCAAGACCAGGTGAGTAGGATAAGAAAGGCGAGTCTTCACCAAGTCACTTAGCATAAGTAGGGCAAAGACAGTGAGGTCTAGAGCAGTTTTCAAGAATAAGTTTGTTAAAACAGCTTTTAGTTTGTTAGAACTCGACTAACAAACTAACTGCCTTTTCAGGACTTATAAATAGGTCTAGGCACTTCTTTTCCACATACTTTTACTTAACACTTCACACAGAATTTTCAGAATACACAGAGTTCACAAGTTATTTTCCGTAAATTTATTCTCTCGTATCACAAGTTTTCAAATCACAAGATTTCTTCATAGAATTTTCTAAGTGTTTGTAGAAAACTTCATTTCACATCTTCAAATACACTTCTTTTTCTTAGAGTTAGATTTCACAAGTTTGATTAGCATTTTGAAGAGTTGAAGATCAAGTTGTAAGTTGTAAGATTGTTAAGTAAGTAAGTGAGCGAGATAGTGGAGACCCTTCTTTAAGTTGGAGAAGGAGAGTGGATGTAGGATTGTTATAATCCGAACCACTATAAAATTTGGTGTTCTTTATGCTTTCATTTACTTTTCTCGTTCAATATTACATCCTATCATTCAAAGTCTACTTTCGTAATCAAAGTTAAAATCAATATCGCTTTGCTTTTGATCTTATTAAAGTTGAGTCTAATCTTGAATTTCCATTGTGTACATCTGGTACTTTGAATAAATTTTGTAAGATTTGTAAAATCTGAAAAATCTATTCAACTCCCCTTCTAGATTTTTCCTAAAAGGCAGATACACTTTTTACCTAATCTACTCAACTAATCGGGACCAACAAACACCTTTCTCATTTTGAATGCTGAACAGATCGGGGATCTTGTTTATAGTCTCATTTTTCTTGAAAAGAAATATAACCCAAGTGTATCTAGAAAAATCATCTACCACAACAAGAGTATATTTCCTTCCACCGAAGCCGAGAGGTGTAACAGTCCAAACAGATCAAGATGAAGAAGTTGTAAAACTCTTTCAGATGATGAGGTGTTAATACTTTTAAATGAGTGACTAGGCTATTTACCTTTTTGACAAGCATCACATTTCAGATCAGTAGAACAAAGTTTCTCAGTAATCCCTTAACAAGATTCTTTCTAGTCACTTACTAAGGGTTTTGAAGTTCAGATGACTAAGCCTCTTGTGCCATAGCCACCGAGGTCATCTCCACCCTTAGCTATCGGACAAGTATCTTTGGGACAACTATTAAATTTGGCTACATATACATTACCATGTCTCAAGCCGCTTAGAAGTACCTTGTCCTGAGGAATTATCCAAGATATCACATTTATCTTTAGAAAATTTGACAAGAAAACCTTTATCACAAAGTTGAGAAACGGATAATGATTATGTTTTAAACCCTCTATAAAATATACCTCGGATACCCGAACATCCTTGATAATCAAAGTATCTACTCCTTTAGTCCTGGCCCACAATTGTTGTCTCCAAATAATACTCTAGGACCATCAATATTCTGGAAATTTGATAGTAGCTTCTTGTTACAAGTCATATGTTGTGAATAACACCGTCTATGTACGAGATAGAAGCTAAGATCTCCTCCTTGAGTGATGATCCCTGTGAATCCTGTGAAATGTAGTTAGTTATAAGGTACCCTAGTGATCTTGGGTCCTTGAAGGTCAAACATCACTATGGGTAACCAAATAAACATCTCATTTCCTAATAATAAATCGACTTGAGTTTCTACCAAATCGTCTACAATTATATCACTTTTAAATGATAATTTGTTGTATTCAGATTTAGTAGTTTTCTTGAACTTAGGAAAAGTGGGATAGCATCTATTTCTCCCATCAAAAGGACTATAATAAGAATTTCTTCTTATCTTAGTTCTTGGAACTCTCTTAGTCCGATATGGAATCCTCACCTGAATTTTAGTTTTTAGATCGGGAGATGCAGTCCTTATCTCGACTAAGTGGTTTCCAAGGACCAATTCTAATCTCTTTTGAAGTTTCAGATGCCTTCACAAATTTCCTAGGTTTCGAACATCCGATTTATTATTTCTATCATAACCAAGACCGCTTTATCATGGGATTTTTGAGAAGTACTAAAGATGTGATCTATTGCTGATTGTGAATTATTAAGTTGACTTATTTTGAAGACAAGCTTCTCATTGTCTTTCTTAATTAATTCATTCTCAGACAGATCATCTCAAATTTGTCTTTTAAAGATTTCTTCATTTTCTAAACTTTCGGACAAATCGCTAATGTATTAGCCTCACTGGGTAAACATTCCCCTTGAATGTTTTCTCGGACTTTGAATAGTTCATCACTTGCTTGCCTTTGGCTAGAATCAATCGATCTTTTAAATTCAAATTTTCTCACACCACTGCTTATAAGCAGCCAAGGACATCTTTAGGTCTTTCAATAATCCTTGAATAATAGTTTGATCATTATCTCAAATGCATTTATAAGAATCATTATCGGAAAAGGAATAATAATCTACCTCTTTGGCCATAAGACAAATTTCGCTGCCCGATCCAAAATCGGATGATGATGATGAAGATGATGATTTTCTTGATTCTCTTTCCTCAACCGTAAGAGCTCTTTGATCTGCAAATCTCCTGTCTCTCTTCTTTCTTTTCTCCTCTCTTTCCTTAGGAGTCACCGAGGACAATCATAGTTGAAGTGTCCCGACTTGTTACAGTGTAACAAGTATCACTCCTATCTGATTTAGGACTTGTAGGATTTCTTTTAGCAGGAGATCTCAACCTCCTTGTCTCGGCTCCTACTCTTGTCATCATCTCGTAGAATCATCTTCCTTTTTCTTGACTTGGATCTCGGATCTGCCCTTACCTGCAAAACCTCAATTTGTTACGCTTATATTTCATTCTTAATTTGTCATACCTTTTGGTGAGCAAAGTCATCTGCTCCTTCGCAGATAGATCACCTCCTACAGATTCAGCTTTGTCTTCTTTATTGACAAAGGCAACAGACTTAGATGATGTGCTTGACTCAACTTCATCTTCCTCGTCTTCGATTTGGATATCATACTCTAATGCCTTAAGATGTGAGAATAAGGTATGATGTGTTATTGAGGATAGATTTTGTGTGGCTTTGAGAATATTAGTCTTCTCTCTCCACCTTTTGCTTAAAGACCTCAAAGACCTTGGTGTTGATCTCTTTTCAAGATATGTTTTACCCAAATCACCGCTTGTTCGTAAGATTAGTTAGTCTAACATCCAATTTATCAATGGTTTCTCCTTCTTTCATTTTAAATGTATCAAAGATATGCAATACTAATTGCAGCTTATTCTCTTTGACTTGATCGATCCCTCACAAATCCCAAAGCAAGAGTTTCCCACATTTCCTTGGCGGTCATTGCATCTTTTCACTTTTTCTATCCAATCTTTATTCAATGTTTCAATAATCTCTGTTCTAGCAACTCTGATCCAGATTATGGATTTTCTTTCATCACTAGTCAAATCTGAGCTCTTTTCTCTTGTCTCGACCCTTGATTCACTGATTCGATTGCCATTATTGGTGTCTCCATGATAAAATTTAATAGGTCCTTCTTCAAGAACCTCCTCCATCCTATCATGGATTGCTTTGAGATGAGTTTTCCATCCTGAATTTCCAATAGTCATATTCTTCAATTGAAAATTCAGGTAGACTCCTTGATTTCTTATTTTTGCCGATGACATGATGAGATAAGACAATAACAATTTACACAAACCGATTAGTAGCAGAGTTAGTGAAATACGTAAGATGAAGATAATCAAGAGATAATTTCAGAATCTTGGTTAAGACTCTAAAATCAATATCGAGAATAGTTTAACACCGCTCGATACCACTTGTTGGTCCCACTTGAGTTGAGTATATTAAAGGAAACACAGAATCACCTTCTAGGAAAAATCTAGAAGGGGGTTGAATAGATTTTTCAGATTTTACAAATCTTTCAAAACTTATTCAAAACACCAAAGTTACACAATGAATTCAATTTTAAACTCAACTTTATTAAGATCAAAAGCACACCTTTCGCTATTTTAGTTCTAAATTCAATTCAAATTAATCTTTGATTGATAAATCGAAAATTGAAAGAAGCAGATAAGTAAAGTAAAGCAATAAAGAACACCACGATTTATAGTGGTTCGGATTATGAATAATCCTACATCCACTCTCCTTCTTCAACTTGAAGAATGATCTCTCGCTACCACTTACTTACTTTCGATCCAACTTACAATTTACAACTTACAAAGATCTTCCAATCTTCAAACTCCTAAATTCTTCTCTCAAATCTAACTATTACGGTGAGTATTGAACTTTGAAGATTACAAGTAAAGTGTTCTATAAACACTTAGAACTTTTTGAAAACTCTTTTGAAAAACTTGTGAACTGATTGTGAAGATAGAAATCTGAATTGTGAATAATGTGTAAATCGTGTTGTGTTAATTGTATTTCAAAAATGAAAACTTAGACCTATTTATAAGTCTGAAAAGATCGTTAGTTTGTTAGTTAGTTATAACAAACTAAAACTTCTTAACAAACTTAATCTTGAAAAGCTGCTCTGCTCCTCGGTGATTTATCCTACTCGTCTGCCGGTGACTTGGTGAAGACTCGCCTTTCTTATTCTACTCAGCTTGTCTTGACCTCGTTTGAGCTCTTCATACTGTCTCCTGCAGATGACTAGATTTGAGCTTGTCTCCGGATGACTTGCAACTTTATAGTCTTCACCGACTTGTTCATCCTTGACCTAGTTTGATCGGCTTAGTACCGCACCTTGACCTCATCTGCTCTTCATTGTCATATGATCATCTAAATCGCTTCTTTTAACTCATCAAAATTTCTTGATCTAACACTTCTGGTTTTAAAATCTTGAAATTAATTTGGCTTCCACGTATATTAAAGTAGTGGGTAAACCGTTATTTACTATTTTTTTATAGAGGACTAAAAAGTTTTTATTTAAAAATCTTCAAAAAAATTGGGATGTGACAAGGTGGTATCGTAGCGGAGTGCAGTGATTACGTAGACTCGCTAAAGTATTTTATTTAGACAAATATAATCATACGTGTCTTCAATATTTGAGTCAAAATTCTCTTTGTAAAATATGCCTACTAGTTGCTATATCCACCTCTGCGCTACTACACCGACCTCTCCAAAAGGTACGTATGTTCCAATTCAACAACTATGACCAAAATTCATGAGAAAGTTCTATATTTTCAAAGTCATTCTTTTATTACACAAGACATTTGTTTTTTTTTTTAAAAATGCATACGAAATCATGGGGTACGCTAGAAATTATTTACCTATATGCAATGCGTGAGCGTTTATAAGACAAGCATGTGGATGGTTATAGAAATATGCCTCCACGACGTGAGATTCGCACAGATCGCCCCCAAAATCCTCCATCCCCGCAACCTCGGATAAATCACCTCCGTGGTGGAGCGATTCAATAAATTCAAGCCTCCTACATTCAATGGTAGGGATGGACCGTCTGCTCTCGAGGAGTGGATGAAGTCTCTAGAGAGCATTCTTAGCCTTATGATGTGTACCGATGCTCGGAGGGTGGCATGTGCCACTTTCCAGTGAAGGAAGATGCGCACATATGGTGGGCCTCATACTTGGCATATGAGGTTGGCGGTGAACGGGCTCAATTGACTTGGGCAAGGTTTAGAGAGATTGTCACGAGAAAAGTACTACCCATCATCATTTCAAAGTGCAGAAAGAGACTGAATTCTTCAACTCAAACAAGAACATATGACGGTGGAAGAGTACGAGCGAAAATTTAGTGACTCGAGTCGTTTCGCTCATCACTTAGTAGATACCTAACTTAAAAAGGCCCGGAGATTTAGAAATGGGTTGCGTGTAGAGATCGAAACGTGTTGTCTGGGCAAGGACTTACCACTCTAGCCGAAACTTTTGAACGAGTGAAGAGATAGGCGCCAAAGATAGCTATGGATGCGCCTAAAGCAAAAGAGAGTGAGAGCTCAGTGGAAAAGAAAATGACAAGATTTAAATCAAGAGGAACATGAAATCCAAGATAAGTCGAGAACGAATAATATAAACTTTGGATCAAGTACAACAATAATAAAACCGCTTTGCGAATCGTGGACGGAACCATCGCGGGGAATGCTTGCTAGGAAAAGGCAAATGCTACAGTGTAAGCAAACTGGACACGAGGCATTTGAATGTCCAGCTTTATGCTACAAAAGAACCGAAAAGAGGAATGGCACAAAAATTCGCTACGGCACAATCTAAAGGTTAGTTATAGAATATTCGAGGGCGAAAATTTTTCCAAGAGGGGTAGGATGTAACACCCTAAAAATCTATAGTCAGTTATTATTATACACTACTTTTATTATTATTATTATTATTATTATTATTATTATTATTATTTATTAAGTATATAAGATATATATATATATATATATATATATGAATGGATTTTTCTTTACCTTTTACCCCAAGTTTCTCCCTTCGGTTATTAAAAAATTCAAATATCATCCCACATCAAATATGGGAGATTCAATTGACTCCGTACCATTAAAAATCTCAACTTCACATCCACTTATTTCTTAAAAATCTCAACTTCACAGCTACTTCTTTCTTTTATATGCGGTCTTTCACCGAAAAATAGAATTCTCTATCTCATCAAATTTCTCTTCCAAATTTTTTGACCCACACAAGACGCTTTGATCGAATTTCTATATAAACCTTCTTGAATCTAATTAGAACATCCAGCAGCAAGGTTATCAAGATTTCTAGTCCTTCAAACAAGAACATTTTCTCTTCCTTTGTTAATATCGGTCTTGCGTATTAGAATTATTTCTTTTACGCTACCGTAAGGAACAATATATATATATATATATATATATATATAATTTCGAAAGTGGTTCATCTTGTAAGCCTTAAAATATTTCGGTATCATAATTTCCAGTCCATGTGTTTGAAAAGAGCAGCTATCATTTTTTCAAAATATTTTGTCATGAGTATTGCGATGCTTTATATTAGCCAAATTATAATACGTAAGCACGTGATTGTTTTTTAATTTTATTAGCCGAACCATTTTTTTGTGCATGCAAAGCCCAAATATTTTTCAATTGCAGTCTTTTTATTACTTTTAAGAAAAATAAGCATGCTTTGTTTTATTTCACAAATCAAGTTTAGCTACTTACGTTTTTATTTTCCATTCTCGGGAAATTCGATGTTCTAAATTCCAAGTTCTAGTGTCCAAATCATTACTATTACTATTATATACTAGTATTTTTATCATTATTTTATTATTATTATTATTATTATTATTATTATTATTATTATTATTATTATTATTATTATTATTATTATTATTATTATTATTACTATTATAATTCTAAGACCCTATTATTTATATTTTATAGGAAACGGGTTAGCGAGACACATCACTAGGATTACATTGCAAATTTAATGACTTTTGAGGTGGGGATTTCTACTCAAGTTTACGTTTATCTCTATTAATTGCTTTAAATATGAATTATTATTGTTTATATGCGACATTCCATAGGCAACAACTACAATACAGATTACATGCTATGCTATGTTCAACAGGTTTCTATAGTAGCTCGGATCACAAGTGGGTCCTTGCTAAAATTTACAGTATGTTGTAGGCATTCAATGATGATTTATATGATTTGTATTTAACATTGATAAACGAGTCCTCACCGAGCTAGTTGATTGCTCACCCTTCATAATTCTACTCTTTTCGCTTTAAGGAGGCTCGGACGTGGTGGCAAGGCGGTGGAGACTAGTAGTCTTATTTTAGTAAAATATTTTTTTATATCGTCGTACTTATTGTTTATTTTAAATTCTGAATCTAGGAAAAGTTTTGCTATCTTAGTAAATTAGAAAATTTGTTCATGAGTGTAATTTACTCTACTACTTGATTGAAATGCTTCTCGGTTTTAAAATCTTGAAATTAATTTGGCTTCCGCGTATATTAAAGTAGTGGGTAAACCATTATTTACTAGTTTTTTTATAGAGGACTAAAAAGTTTTTATTTTAAAATCTTCAAAAATTGGGATGTGACAGATTGTTGCCATACCCTAGTTTAATCTATAAAATGATATCTGCTCAAGGATTCTAAAGAGAGAATTATGAGATTATCACTCGTTTGCATTGAGTTTGGGGATTTCTCATGTACCGAGAAGTGGTCCAAGAGTAATAGATCAGCCATGCAGGGACCTAATGATCGGCTGATGTTCCTACCGCTCGGTGATTGGAGTGAATTGATGCATGTTTTTAGGGTGTATTTTAGTGCAAAAAGTGATCAAAAGTGTTAGATTTTACGCCTAAATGTATAGAGTATCACTACTTTGCCTAAAAAGTACTACTTGATGAATATTTGATATTTTTCGTCCCGTTTACATCGGTGAAATTTGGCTAAACCGAGAGTACCGACATTCTTAGGATGAAGAGACGATCGAGACGGGCGAAAACGGGGTTAGAGGCGGAGTCCGGTCGAGAAAATTCCTGGACTCGACTCTCAGTGCCGAGGTCCGTGGGCGTCGACCCGAGGTTGCAGGCAAAAACATGGAATTTGAAAATTGGAAGCAGCCTCGACTCGAGGGAGTCGAGGAGGAGGCAAAGGGGCAACCTCGAGTCGAGGGTGAGCCTCGACTCGAGGTATCGATTTTTCAAAATCCGTCTATTTAAAGCAGAAACAGAGCATACCTCCATAACATTCTATAGAGCAGTTACCAGCGGTTTTGGGGCGATTTCTTAGGCCCCTAGCCAATTTCTCCTTGTAGGTAGAGTAGATTGGTAGAATTAGATAGATTTTCAATTGTTGTTGCTTAGATTAACATTAGATTAGCATTAGATCATCATGTTTTCTTAATTCAAGCTTGTAATTCATTTGGAGAAGAAGTGTATTGAAGACTCAAACATTCCTATTTTTGTTGATTTAATCCAATTGGTGATGTTCTTCCTCTCTTATCATTTCAATTTCTTAATTGTTGTGAATTGCTTTTCAATTGTGCATCTAGATTTTCTACCCATAGATTTTGCTCTTTGCACCATGGCTAATACTCTTGTGCTTGGGTTAATTGAAATTGAGGATGATTTCATTGCCTATGCTATGATTGTTGATGATTGTGATTAATTGAGTTAGATTGCTTCCTAATTGTGATTCTCAATTGTGCTTCATACATTTTTATCTCTTTAGATTAATGTTTGATCACCCTAGCAATAGGCGAGAGTTGAGCTAACGTGATCCGGGATTAATCGAGTTATAATTGTGTATGAATGTATGAATTGGGTGCTTCGGAATCGAGAGAATAGTTGCACTAAGGATACTCACATTAGGCATTGTGTGATTAATGGAGAGATTAATTTCATGATGGTATTATGCTTTCTATCTTAGTTGATTTGCAATTTGATTCAATCATAGCTTGTTGATCATTCATTCCTTGATGGATGCTATCCCTAGCACCCAAATCCCCATTTATTGTTGTTGTTTGTTCTTGCCTTTCAAGTGTTTGATCATTTGCCTCATTATTTTGTTTGAGTTTATTTCTATCATTTTGTTGTGTTTTTGCATCGAAACCGTGATTGCAACAATAGTCATCGAGAACTTGTATTTCTAGGGCCTCACGTGCATATTTTTTCCCTTGGGTTCGATATACTTGATTAGTCTTAATACCGCTTGCCCGGAATCCTACAATCACTCGGACAACCGATGTTCCGATAAATGTTGGCACACACATCGCCAAAATTCCGCAGCTCCAACCACAGCTTCATTACGAATCAGATTGCCATGACGAGAAAATTCAATTTCTAATTTAAAATGTTTGTTGAGTAATCTGGAAATGCAGAAAATGATTTGGGAAAGGCCCCTTTCTACCGTCACAGGGGGAGTGGGACTCGATGTTGCTCCGAATGTTGCCGATGGTGTTGGATCTTCTGCTGCTCTTTGGTAATGTGGATGCCGGTGATGTGGATGCTTCTGGTGGACCGGATGCAGAGATATTGTAGGGGCTGGAACAGTCTTGATCGTAATGCCGAGATTAGAACAAACCCGGGATGTGCCTGACGATGTGCCTAACATTCCGCATAACACTAATGGCGGTCCCAGTGGCTCAAACTTGGATGCTGAGAAAATTGATGTCGTGGACTCGGGATGATAAGACCTTTGTGTGTTGTATAATGACCTAGGCAGTAGGGGCACTAATGATCGTGAGTACAGGGAGCTTTTAAGGATGAAAGAGCTTGAAGAACGAGGGAGTTTGTGCAGATTCATGAAGATGCAACTATTATATTAAAATAGCCCAATCCTCTCCTTGTTTTTCATTTAAAGTTCAATCATTTTTGTAAAAGACTCATTTTAATTTTTATTTTCGATGTGTTTTAAGTTCTCGATATAAATTTATTGTAGTGTTGGTATTTGCTTTGGTACTTATGCTCGATTTCAACTTATTATTAGTTTGGAATTAGATTAAGTTTTTGTATTCAAATTTATGTTGCTCGATTTATTTTATTTGTTTATGTTATGTTCTTTGCTTTTCTAGAATTTTTTTATAGTTATACTCTGTTTTATGTTTTTATAAGTCTAGTATTTGATAATCTTTATGATCGTATACTTGTTCTTAGTTTGTGTTATGTTTATTGCTTATTGTTTTTATTTCGTTTATTTTGGCTAAGTAATGAGATGTCATTAACTTGATGTTAACTTACTTATCTCTATTGTGTACACATTCTCGATCAATGGTACAATATCGGGTGTGTGTTGCAGGTAGAAAGGCCGAATTGGGGGAGATTGTTGATATTAGTGACAAGTGTTACTCGTAATGTGCCAATATTCGTCACAACATCGAATTCGTCCTTCCACTTCCACTAACCCTTAACCCACTAAATGTCTTGCTCAATGTCTTGTTTTTATAGATTGAAGACTTATAGCAGCTTATATAAGTCATGCGTTGAAAAGGCAAGAGTGAGGAGTTGAAAAGATCATGGGAAAGTTACAAGAAGTTACCTACTTTCAAGGGAGATGTGGAAGTTATCTTCAAGCACTATGAGTGTCTAGAATATCTATAAATACACGGCTACTATGAAGATAAAACTTGAAGTCTCGAGGGAAACACAATCTAGCGTAGTCTATTAGCTTAGATTATTTGAGTTTATTGATGTTTCATACTGTTACTTCCGTTGGTGAATGTTCCAACATTTCACTCAACATTTGGATCTTTATTTGTATTAGTGATAGGTTAGTTGATTAACATCTATTCACTAGATACATAGATCTATTCACAAAGTGTAGCTCATGCTTTCACCGATTGTATCACTTAATATTTAATAGTGATATTTCGCATTGATTGATGATAGACTTATTCATAGTCTATACAAAATTTTAATATTCATCTTGCAAAGTGTTTAAGAATTCCGCTGTGTGTTTCGTATTTATTTTTGTCTGTGTTGTTCTTCGAATGTGCCAACATTCGTGACAACATTCTCACAAACACTCATGCACACCTTCACACCCGAGGGAAACATCGGTGATTGCACGCTTAAACAACATTCGTAAGCGGCATATAATATTTTCAATAGAGCTCATGAGAACATTTAATGCTTTATCGCATAGTACATACCATTACCCGGCTTGAACATAGTATGGGCCATTACCATTACCCGACTTGGACATAATATGGGCCATTATCCATCTTGAACATATATATTACGGGCCATTACCCGGCTTGAACATATACACGGGCCATTACCCAGCTTGCACATAGTACGGACTATTACCCGGCTTGAATATAGTACGGGCCATTACCCAGCTTGAACATAGTGCGGGTTACTACCCGTCTTGATTAATAATGAAATTTAACATAGCAATCATAACATTGAATGTTAAACTCGATTAAGACGGAGATTGCCCTCACCTTAAAAACGATAGTTGCAACAAATGATGCAATGCAATACCCCTTTAGTAATCCTCAACTCCTTGATAATGTACAATCTTAATGGTTTCAAGTTTTTCTCATATCCTACAAATAACATATACTCTTAATAATCTCCAATTCTAGATGCTACGAGCGTCAAATCAACAAAGTAATTATAATTCTATAATCTACAAGTGGATATGAGCATTTTGATATATATAATACCACAATTAACGAAAATTGAATACTTACCAAAATATTTCGAGATTTCTCTCTCTCTCTCTCTCTCTCTCTCTCTCTCTCTCTCTCTCTCTCTCACTCTCTCTCTCTCTCTCTCTCTCTCTCTCTCTCTCTCTCTCTCTCTCTCTCTCTCTCTCTCTCTCTCTCTCTCTCTCTCTCTCTCTGCGCCATTCTTTTCTTCCTTTCTCTCTTTCTTTCTTTCTTTCTTTTTTCTTTCTTTCCTTATTCCTATCTAATGTTCTCTCCTTTCCTATGAACGCGTGTGGCATATGGTGATAATCACCTCCACCGCCTTTGGTTTTCTTAAGAGATAAGTTTTACTTTTTAATATTATTATTATTATATATTATATTAAATTCTATTATTATATATTGAAAACACACGTATACCACATTCCTATATATATATATATTATAATATAATATATGTATTATATTTTATATTTTAAAAGATTTATATACTTTAATTAAAAGCTAATTATTAATACTAATACTAAATTTATTAAAATAATTATATACAAATATAAATAATTCACGTAGTGATTTTGAGATGTTACGATTCGAAACACATCATGCTTTGATCAACTATATAAATGTAGCTATAATTTCTTTGTTTGTATGTGTTGGTGGTCTCAAGGTTTCGTGTTAGTGGTCACGTTTGACTTTTTTTTTTCTTAACTCTATTTTGTACTATCTTCCGTTAGACGTTTCTATGATTAGCGATTGCCTTGTACTATCTTTGCATTGTTAGTAAGTGTAAATATTATATAAAAATATTACTTTATTTTGTGTATATCAATATAGTAATATTAATATGGGAGACTGTTGGTCCCACTTAGTTGACTATATTAAAGCAAACTTGAATCACCTTCTAGAGAAAATCTAGAAGGGGTTAAATAGATTTTCTAACTTTTTCAAACTTAGAAAATTAATTTAAGATACCAAAGATAACACAGCGGAATTCGATTTTAAACTCTACTTTAATCGGATCAAAAGCCAATTGATAATTTGTCTAATCTGAATTTCAAATCGAGTTTTGATTAGAAGTTATAATTGAATATGAACAGATAAGTAATCGAAAGCAATAAAGTACAAGATGATTTATAGTGGTTCGGATCTAACCGATCCTACATCCACTCTACTTCTTCAACTTGAAGAAGGGTCTCTTCTTACCACTTGCTTAATCACTATTCAACTTACAGCTTTACAACTTACAAAGATCTTCAAATCTTCAAACTCCTAGACTCTTCTCTAAAATCTAGCACTTTTACGGTGATAGATGAGCTTTGAAGATGTACAAAAGTGTTCTATAAACACTTAGAACTTTGAAAACTTTCTTTGAAATTTTTGTGAATTGAAGTGAAAGTGCGTAATCAAAATCGAGAATTGTAATCAATGTGTTGTTGTATTGTGATAAAGTGAAACCTAGACCTATTTATAAGCTGAAAAGACAGCTTAGTTGGTTAGTTAGTTCTAACAAACTAAAACCGCTTAACAAACTTAATCTTGATAATCTGCTCTCATCTTCACTGATCTTTCTCTACTCGTCTGCAGATGACTTGGTGAAGACTTGCTTTTCTTATTCTACTCATCTTATCTTGACCTTGTCCGAGATCTTCATAATCGTCTCCTGCAGATGACTTGACTTGAGCTTGTCTCCGGATGACTTCCAACTTTCCGGACTTCACCGACTTGTACCGGATCACCTTAGTAATCGATCTTGACCTCACTGTTCTTCAAGTCATCGATCATCTGAATTGATCCTTTTAACTCATCAAAACGTCTTTTGATCTAACAATTTCCTTTTTGATGATGTTAAAACTATAAGAAAGAGACATACTCACAGTAGATGTTAGTCAAAGTTATTCAAGATAATCGAGATAGGCATATCGTAACACATTCACACGTAAATTCGATTTGTGCAAGTTAGAGCACTTAATTCACACTTAGAAATATTTAAAAAAATTCTTAAGTCTTAAGACTTTTTCAAAAGAATTTAAACTTAGTAAAGAAAAATTAAGTCTTAGGACTTAAAAAAAAATTTAAGATTTAGAAAAATTTTTAGGAAATTTTTAATCGAGATAAGAATTCTCGGATGATTAACACTTAGAAAAATTTTAAAGTTTTCTTAAAAAAAGCAAAAGAAAGCTAAAAATAAGACAAGTAAATCGGATAAGATTCAGTTATCTCATTCAGATGGAGCACATTTACATTTTTACATATGGATCACATAAGAAGATAAAAGATAAGGAAATTTAATGCTTATCTACTCTTGTCCATCTATCTTTCTCGGGAAGCCGCAACCAATCGAATATTCTTGTCCTTAGCTCAAGAATTTCCTTTGAATCACCAACTTCATCCGATTTATTCCATAGTTGATAGTCGACTTGATCCACTCTTTGTCAATTGAGCCATCATCATTAACTTTGATCGGAAGAGTTGAGTAGGTCGGAGCTACCAAATCCACATTGTACCATTCGTCTCGTTCATATATCAATTTTTGGTACAAGTCTAGATTTTCCTTCTCCATCCAATCATGCCATGCTATCATTTCATCTTCGATGATGCTCCAACCCCTTTACAAATGTACTAAGAAGGTCCACTTCGCCTCATATTTCATATAATCTCCGGCCCATGAGGGTGAGCAATCATCCTTGGAGGAGCATCGGGCTTCTTTCTTGTGGCCTTACCCATGCCTTGTCTGCTTCTCCAAGGGGACCTCCACTGCTGGGACAACCCACCTTTTCGAGAGAGCGATCAAACACTCTGCCGGCCTCTTTCGCAGACTTGATCTTCCTCTTCGCCTCCCTCGCGACCATAGTAGACTTTTTCAACCTTTATCCGTCTATCTCTTTCTTCCTCGATCCTAATCTGCTCGGCTGATTTTTCAAGTGGTCTTTTGCCCACACCTTGGTCATCAAAATTTGTCGACAGAGATGAGATCCGCTCAAGCTCCTTTCCCTTGCCTTTCTCAACTTCCAGCTCTTTCCCCTTGCTTTTCTCGGCTTCACCTTAGCCTTCGCCTCCTCTTTCCTTTCTCTGATCTTAGCCATAAATTTTTTGATTTGAGCTCAGCTTCTTTTTTTCTAGCATGCTTGTCTCGCCCGATCACCTCTTCTATTTGCTCAATCCAGATTTTCGGGCGGTGAGCTCATTTGTCCTGGCCGACCGTGAGCTTTATCGATTGAGTTCAGCTTTGATGATCTCCAAGTCTTCCCCCTTTTTAACATCATCAAGCAGCATAGCAAGTTGCTCTTTGACAACGGTAAAATAGGTGGAAGTCAGTAGTGTGATTGCTTAGGATTTCATTAGCTAAGATCGATTGTGCGCTTGCACTTGACTTTTCACTCAACAACCCCTTTCTCACCTTAGCAACTTCTTCTTTTGACAGATAATTTTAGAGAATCAAAGCTTGGATAAGAAATTTACCTCGTATACTTTAAGCATTTCTTCCATGGTGATATCGACAGAGTCCACAATATCTCGCCATCTTGGTAGAAAGCATCTCGAGTGAATTTATCTTCCATCCGCTTCTCCGGTGGCTGAGAATAGAGGAGAAGGTGGATCCTGGGCTACCGGGAGGAGCGACAGATGAGGTCTCGCGTACCAAGACGACCTCGGATGAAATTGAGGAGCTGCTCTTGAGATAAGATGGAGGACACGAAGTGATTCCAAAGCAGACTCCAATCTTGCTTTCTCCCGGGAGACTTGGTTCTCCCGGTGACCTCTTAAGCAAATAAGCTTAATTCCTCTAGGTCACCCGTCCTTAGGTGGTGAACCAGCCATATCCCCACCGATTCCTTCATTACTTCGAATTATCTTTGAAGTTCGGGAATGAGCTCCAAAAGTCTCCTCTGGGATTCTCGATCTTAGGGAAATTTCAAGCTTCCCATGGATCCATCAGGCTTGGGAGTGTGAATTGGACTTATTTGGGGAGAGGGAATGGGATATTTAGTGGAAAGGAAATCTAAAAAGTCGAAGGTTTGAGAAGAAGATTGAGGAAGAGTGTTGGTCCCGGATTGTTGAGTTGATTAAAATCTTGAATTAGCCTTCTAGAACAAAATCTAGAAAGGGGGTTTGAATAGATTTTGTAGACTTTTCAAATCAATTCAAAGTATCGATTAACACAATGGAAAACAATTTTAAACTCAACTTTCAACAAGATCAAAAGCAACGCCGATATTATAGGTTTAACTTTAATCCACGAAAATAATCGATGATTGATAATCTAGGAATTGAAAAGAATCAAATGAGTAAATCAAAGCAATAAAGAAATGAGGATTTATAGTGGTTCGGATTATAACAATCCTACATCCACTCTCCTTCTTCAACTTTGAAGAAGGGCCTTCACTTACTTTCTTCTTTCTCGCCGACTTACTTACAATAATGAATCTTCAGCCTTACAATGAATTCTTCCTAATTTACGGATATCTATGGCTTGAAGATCTATTGAGAAAAGTGTTCTACAAACACTAAAACCGAAAACGTACAAAACGTTTGTGAATGTGTACAATATTTGTGGCTCGTGAATACAATTCGTGTATATTGATAAATGCAAAGTATCAAAAGTTGATTCTAAACTAATTTTTATCCCTATTTATAGAGATCTTCACTTGGTAGTTATAACTTCCTTGAATTCGGTTTTGATCGGTTATAACAATATAATCAATCTTGTAACTTCCTCTTAGTTGATTGAAAGCTGTTTCTTGAATTTTGTGTAATATTTCTCTAACACTTCATCGTCGATACTTGCTCCTTCTTGTCTCCGTCTTCATTTCTTGTCTGGATGATTATTTATAGTATTGTATGTCAACAGTCTTCTATGTACTATCCTTGTCTCGATATCTTGACCTCGTCGATTTCCTCTCCTTATCTCGATATTTGTCCTTGTCTCATTGTCTTGACCAAGTCGACTATTTATACTTAGTTTTATTTACAACGGTATACTTCATTGTCTATACAAGATGCTCACTGGTCATCCTATTTTACACTTTTAACACATCAAAACTAAATACAATTTTTCTTTACCTAACAATTTCCCCCTTTTTGATGATGTTAAAACACACCAAGAAAAGAAAAGCTGTTAGTACTCTTTAAAAGATAAGAATGATACAAAGTATTAAAAGATAAGAATGATACAAGGTATACAACTAAGTCACATAGTCGGATAATCGAGCAATAGTTTTAATAATCGGATGATCGAGCAAGGTACTTAATAAACAGGATGATCGTGAGCAATGTAGTTGATCAAAGTTAAGGTCAAATGCTTGAAGACAAAGATATAGAATAAGATTTGAAGATTTCGGATGATTTAGTGTTATAAATTTATAAGATAGTTACTTAAACCAAAAGTTAGTTAATGAAACATTATGAAAACAAGTTAGTTAAGAAACCAAATTTTTGAAAGTAGTTCAAAAGATGTATTTCACAAATATTCACAAGACTTGCACATTTTTCATATTTTTATCTTTCACAAAGAAACATTCAGAGGAGTAAAAGAAAGACTTAATCGTACCACTGCCTTCTTCTCGAATTGTCATCCGAGCGAAAGACACGATTCTTCAAGCTCAATGTCTCCCGCCTTTAGCTAGATCTCGCCACGCCTCTGCTTGGATCAAGATCTGCTTCACCTTTTCTCTATCTAGATGGCCATCTTGCGTCGGTGGAGCAGACATGGTTGCATAAGGTGGTGCGACTATGTCAACATTGAATTCTCGAGTCTCCGAGGTCAATCAAGTACTTGATAGAAGTTTGGATCTTTCGCCTCCAACCATTCATGAAATGCAATGTTCTCGTCTGTGCCCCAAGAAATTTTCTTGCAGACATGAAAGCAGGAAAATCCATTCCCTTCATACGCTCTCCATTTAGCCTTTCGTTGATCCATGGGAAGGATTTCCTTGGGCACAGC
The DNA here is from genome assembly GCA_030762865.1 of Paraleonurus japonicus. Classification (NCBI taxonomy): domain Eukaryota; kingdom Viridiplantae; phylum Streptophyta; class Magnoliopsida; order Lamiales; family Lamiaceae; genus Paraleonurus; species Paraleonurus japonicus. The sequence goes on from CM061054.1 coordinate 29,634,582, forward strand.
CTCTGTTTGGTGGAATGGGCGAAAGACCTCTTCAACTTCTTTATTTTTCGACCTCTGAACCCACTTCCTCGTCTTTCTATCATAAGTTTTCCCAGCCGCTTTTTCTTGCTCCCTCCTCCTCTTGGCTTCCCTTCTTTTATACTTTTCTTTTTCTTCCCTTCTCCTCTTAAGTACTCTTACCTCCTCTTTCCCAGCTGCTTTGGATGAGGATGAAGGAGTTTTGGATAAGATGGGAGCAGGATTAGCAGTGGGTGGCGGTTCGAGTTCGAGGCTCGAGACTCGGTGGACTCGGTTGTCATTCTCTCCTTTTCGGCCTCCTTAGTGCTCTTTGAGACTTCTCCTCAGCCTTCTTCTTCTCTTCTTCACTTTCAACAATTCCTCGAGACAACTCATCTATCCTTAAATTCGGGGCCATCACCGATCATCCCGCAACTCAATTCTTTTCTTGAGCTCACTATCTTCCCCTTTTTAGCATCAAGAAACGGGTATTACAGATAGTGGCTACTTGATTTATTTGGCCAATGAGCTCTTCTCTTACAAACCCGGTTTTCGATCAAGCTGTTCCAGCGCTTCTTGTGAGTCGTCTCGGTTCATCTCGAACTCTTCCTCCATGAAATTTTTCAGATGTTTGTCTCTGTCTGTCCTTCTCCATAGCTATCTCGCATTTTCAGTACTTGAGAGAATGAAGCCTCCTTAGCTTTCCAAGACTCTTTCACCTGGTCTTCAACACTATCACCGATTTGGCGATATGCATCTCGAACATATTGTTTGACCTGCATCTTGGTTGTTCATTTCCTCACCCACCTTTTGCTTCAATTTGGCCATATTCTCTTCATGTCTCGATTCCAGAGAAATATAGATCAATTTTGGTCTTTTCATGAACAATGCTTCTATATTCTCCTTTATTGCAGAGGTTATGGCGTTTGGAACCAGTGGAAGGCATTCGGATAGGCATTCTTCGATTTTGTACTTCGGCCTTCAATGCTTCCACATCGGATACGACGCAGATGTGGTGGGCAAGCTCTGCTCCTCGCTTAAATCAAATTCCTCAATTTCAGCTTGATTTCCACTTGGCTGTTTCTTGCTCCACAATCTGCTCCGTTTGTGCCTCCTCACCAGATCTATCTCACTGGCTCATCAGCACTCCACCGGTTTGTTCTTCTAACCTTTCCTCCTCAATCCCAGCTTCTTCATCCTTTTTCTTCCTCCTTCTCAATTGCTTTTTCCACCTCCTCTGGGGTCTCATCTCCAAGATATACCCTTTGAAGAATATAGTCAACAAATGTATTTTCGGTTAGGATATCTTGGAATGACTTCACTTTGCCTTTTTGATAACCTCTTTCTCCCGTGATGGCTAGGTTGTTACCTCTCGCTTCAGCTATCGTAATAGCCGTCTCTTCAAAGGAACCCGGCTGAGTCTTCTCAACGAGATAGACATCAATTAGCTCCTTCAATAGCTCAGGCTCGTCCTTAAGAGTGGATTCTTGTCTTAGGATAAATTTCTTCCCAAGAATCCATGCAGAGAGGTTTCGATTGGACCCATTTCCCCGATGGGTTGGGTAGATTTAAGTAAAGGTCGGGTTCGGATGAGGTTGAGGGTAAGAAGGAGAATGGGTCGTATGAGGGTTGGGTTCGTGGACTTATGGGAGTGGACCGTTTTAGAGGCTCGAGGCGGCGGTCTCATCTCGCCCTTCATCGCCGAGGTTAGGAAGTGGTGGGTTTAGGTACTCCATCCTCGGATGAGGATGAAGATGATGAGGGTGATTTGGCATCATCTCCTTCTAATATATCCTCGACGAGACCTCTCTGTCTCCGTCTCGCCCCGATCCTTTTTCCGCTTGAGCCGCGACACTTCCCCCTTGGGAAGTCTGTCCTCTCCTCTCGCTTCCTCATCTTCCTCCGTCTCGTGACGAGGATTCATCCACCAAAACCGTCTTCGTCTCCTTCAACTTGGCCTTTGAAGCCTTTTTCTTTGGAGCTGGAGGTGGAGCTGGAGCATCTCCATCTCCTTCGAGTCTGTAGGACCATAAATCTTCTCATCTTTGATCAAGAGTCCTTTTTGTCTTGTATATTTCTTGACTCCAATACTTGATCAAGGTTGTTCTGTACCACTTTATGCTCAAGTATGATGGTGATCCTGGCCATCATACTGCAATTTTGGTCAAAGACCATCTTATCACTCGTCCGATATAGGAGTCTTTGTGAACTTTTCTTTTCCTCCATGATTCTCGAGTAGACCAACCTTGCCCGGTTAACCTCTCGCCCGTCTAGGATAGCCCTCGACAAGATATCCTTGGCTTGGTTAGCCCATCATGACTTTGTTGCTCCCCAAGATACACTTGGTCGATCGGCATTAACAATCTATACTTCCTCTTGACATTGGCCTTTTTAAATTCGTCGCCGTATTCTCGATACGTTCTCTTCGCCATCAGTCGGAAACTCTCCGGATATTCCGATGATTTATAGGTGAATGGGTTGTCGCCATGGTGCTCAAATTAAAAATTGCACCAATCTCAAAAATTGATAAAACAATTCTTTTCTTCTTCTCTTTCGTTCTAATTTGTGATTCTAAACTCAGATCTGTTGCTTTTGCTCTTGTCAAAAATTCAGCACACGTATCATCCACCGTTAAGTTCTTCGAGGGTTTCATTGTATGCAGTCTTTGCTTCAGTCCCCTTGATTCGAGTAGATTTAATATTTCTCTCGTTTCAAAGATCATCGGTGGCGATATTCCAATCAACGTACATCTCTCGACTTTGTTCTATCTCGAATAGAAGTCGATCATATTCGAACTTGATTTTCTTTTTTAGAATCCGCCATTGATGAATGCGAGAAAGTTTTAGGAGGGAAAAGAGAGGTTTTGAGAAAATATGAAGAGTTTTATGTGTGCGTAAATGAAAATTATGCACACGAATGTCTATTTATATGGAAAATATAATAGTAAACAATTATTAGAATAATAATTGCCTCGCAAAAGTGTAAATGTAGGCTTTCGAATCGCCATTAATGTAATTATGACATTTATTTTGAAAAGTGCATAGAATATTATTTAATATGTCGCAGCGTGAGATTGAGACGGTTCATTTTTCAGTAAACCGCCTACATTTCGCGCATGAAGTATACTCGGCGTTTTCAAAGGTTAATTTGATAAAATTTCGGGTCCGTAGTAACTTCTCTCCCGACACGCTTACTTATTTAAGAAATTACTTTTCAGTTAATTGGAGAGATAAAATAAAATATTATAGTCTTTAGAAAACAAATTCGAACCCTTATCCTTTTATTTTGTAAAACAAAATATTTTATAATACCCAGTAACTTCATTATTGAAATAAATGATAAAGAAAATTATGAAATTAAATTCATATATTAACTATATGAACTCAATATTCATAATTAAAAGTATTTAGGAAAAACTTCACTGGATTTTCACCTCTGCGGATTGATGGCATCACCGCCTGCATTTCTGAACACTTGGACAAATTGACCTTGTCTTGTATTTAGAGATGTGTACTGAACTTTGTTCTTCTTTGAAATCACAGAGACACTTAGACAAATTGTTAGTAACAAGAGTAAATCGAGATAAGGTGTAATAGCCATCCGATTACGTAGAAGTCGATTGACTATTATGTCCTTATTCGATTTATCTATGTCGAGACAAGTAACTATCAAGTCGATATGGTCAATATGACTAATCCTTGATTCTTGATTCCAATGATAGGAGATCAATGATATCACCTACCTGATTGTCCTTTGACTCGTATCTTGTCCGATAATTCTTTCTAGACATAATAAACCAATTGAGATAGACTAGTAGTAAAATAAGAATTTAGATTATAGATTAACTAGAGAAGCATCTAATAATCCTAATTCTACGATAGTTCTTTAAACCTTGTTTCTGCAAGTGGTTTTGTCAAGATATCTCGCTCTTTGAAAGTTGGTCAAGATCTTCTCAAGTCCGATATCTCCTTTTTCTACATGGTCTCGGATGAAATGGTGTCTTATATCTACATGCTTGCATCTTGTATGAAGAACTGGGTTTTGAGTAATCGCTATGGCACTATTACTATCAAAAAGATAGGTACATCTTTGGTGATAATATTATAGTCCCGTAGCCGCTGTTGACTTATCCAGATCGGAACAACAACTTCCACCGCCATATACTCTTCGGTTGTGGAAGTAGCTACGAGAGGTTTGTTTCTTAGACAACCATGAAATCAGCTTACTTCCAAGAAATTGGCAAGTACCAGATGTAGATTTTCTATCTATCTTACACCCACCAAAATCCGAATCGAGTATCCAGATTTCAAAGTTGTCATCACCGATACCAAAATCCAACATTTATCTCTCTTTCAAATACTTGAGAATTTTCTTTCTTTGCTTCAAGATGGCTTTTCTTAGGATTAACTTGAAACCGAGCACATACTCCAACCGCAAATGAAATATCGTGTCTACTAGCGATTAAATATAATAAAGAACCAATAAGACCTCGATATTCGGTTTGATCGTTGTCTTCTCCCTTCTCGTCTGGATCCATTGAAAAATTTGTCATCATAGGTATCTTAGCTTCTCCGGGTACCTATTCCATATTTTTCAATAAGATCTTTTGTATATTTGGCTTGGTTGATGAATATTTCCTTCTTTGTCTGCTTGACTTGAGGTCCAAGAAAATATGTCATTTCTCCCATCATGGACATTTCAAATCGCTTTTCATAAGACTACTAAATTCTTCACATAAAGATATGTTAGTTGATCCAAAATTATATCATCAACATAAATTTGAACTAACAAAAGATCACAACCAAACTCTTTTCTAAAAAGAGTTCTATCAATTTTACCTTTAACAAAACCATTTTGAATTAAATATTCGCATAAGGTGTCATACCAAGCTCTTGGTGCTTGTTTAAGTCCATATAGAGCTTTCCTTAGTTTAAAAACCTTGTCTCCTTTGACAAAACCAGGGGTTGCTCTACATAAACTTCCTCAGCTAGAATTCCATTTAAGAATGTTGACTTAACATCCATTTGAAAAACTATGAATCTTTTAAAAGCTGCATAGGCTAAAAACAATCTTATGGCTTCCGGACGAGCTCACCGTGCAAAGGTTTCATCATAATCAATACCTTCGATTGTGAATAATCTTGAGCAACTAGTCCGCCTTATTTCTAACCACAATATTGTTTTCATCCCTTTTGTTTTTAAAAACCCATTTAGTTCCAATTACTTTTGATGATGAGGCCTTTCAACAAGCTCCCACACATCTTGTCTTTGAAACTCGATTTAGTTCTTCTTGCATGGCATTAGTCCATTGGAATCAATTAGAGCTTCTGTAATTGATTTAGGTTCAAGTAATGATACATAGCAACCGAACATACAATCTTGATTTAATTGGGTCCTCGCCTGGACACCGAGTCTAAATCTCCAATTATCTCGCTCAATTTGGGTGATATGACATTACTTTCTTACCTTTATCTTTTACGGTAGATGGTGTCTTGTCTGAATTATTTATTTCAGATGATTCTATGTTACCTTCTCGATAACTCGCCTAATCGGTGATGTGTTGTTGGTTGTCCGATTAGTTGGTAGATCACCGTTGAGGAAGTTCTTTCGGGTTCCTTTCTTTTGTCTCGATTCTTCCTCTTCATCTGAATCGATTCTTGATTGTAGAATTTTATGGTTGATCCTTTGATAGTCATCGATCCAGATTATCTCGATATCTTTGTGATGTCCCCTGTCTTATCAAACTCAAAAGAAGATTCATCAAATACCACATGGGGTGTTTCTTCTACACACAAGGTTGTCTTATTAAAAACTCTATATGCCTTTGATATAGATGAGTATCCTAAGAATATCCCTTCTCGCTATTTTGACATCAAAGGTTTTTAATTGAGATTTCCCATTGTTGTGTATGAAACATTTACAACCAAATATATGAAAATATGAAATATTGGGAGATCTTCCCTTCCAAATTTCATAGGGAGTTTTACACTTATCCTTGACATCGGACTTCTATTACGAACATAGCGAGGTATTCACACTTCGCCCCAAAACCTATGAGGCGTGTTGAATTCGGATAACATTGTTCTAGCCGCCTCTTTCAAGGTCCTGTTTCTTCTCTCAACAACTCCATTTTGTCGTGGAGTCCTTGCTGCAGATGTTTCCCGAGCTATGTCATTCTCAATGTGTTGGTCCCTGACGAGATGTGCAAGGAGGTGGAAAGTCTAGAAGGGGGTTGAATAGACTTTACCACACTCAAAACTTTTTATAACTTTTCGTGAGCTGAGTGTGAGGTTAGAAGACTTTGAAGTCTTCTCGCAGCAAGGTACTCGAGTGTGCTAAGTGAGATCGGCGAGACTTGAGAAACTCGAAGTCTTCTCGATGGTACGGAAGCTAATCTCGTGTGTATTTGAAAAACCCATTTAAAGAGAAAACCTTTGAGAAGAATACTTAGCAAGATTAATGCAGGTTTATAAAAACGATGATGAATGAGCAGCTATAATTATGAATGCGTAAAGTCAAAGGCACGAGAGATTTTTATAGTGGTTCGGGTATAACGATCCTACGTCCACTCTCCCCGATTCCACAGGGTCTTACTATCCACCAAACTCGGTCTTGTCTCCTCTAATCTCCTTGAGGATTCTACCACAGGAAGTTTAACAAGTTCCTGCCCTTGGTACAATCGATTCGATCTTTGAGTGTTTAACTCTTAGATCTAAAATAATCAACCTTTTCTCGTCTCGAGATAATGAAAGGTGATTTACACTTCCTTGACCAAAAATAAATCTCTTAGAAATTTCAACGTGTTCGATCAATTTCTGGTATGAAGAGTTAAGCGTGAATTACAATGAGTGAAGGAGTTGTTCTTGATGTTTCTCGCGCGTGTGTATATTTTAAAAATCCTTCACTTGATTTTTATGATTCTAGAATTTGACTAGCCGTTAGACTAATTTGTCAATCAGATCTTCAACGAAATGGTAAGTGATCGTTGGAAGATTTGTTTTACTTTGGATAATTGATTTTCCGATACCAATCAATTATGTCGTGATTGATCTTGATTGATAATCAAATCTTCACTTGGTCGACTTGAGTATCTTAGAGTTATCTTTCGACTTTTGTTATCACCGATGAATTTCTTGAAGTCAACTCTAGCAACTTTCAACCTTGCTCCAGTACATCTAAAAACTTGCTTTGTAGCATGGATTCCAACCTTGCTATCTTCACTTGAACCTTTCTTGACAATACTTCTTTTTGCGTAACTCTTATCATCTCTTCTTGATCTTCATGACGCCCTTCTAAATGACTTCAACGAAATCTCTCTTAGATCTTTAAGTCTTCTTATCAAGACCTTTAGTTCTCAACCAATCCGATGTAAGGTTAAGCCTAGCAAGTTTATCTGTACTAAGACATAAACCCTATCTAGATCATCACCGACTAACAGTTCAAATTGGTCCTATTACACATAGGTTTTAAGAACATCATCAAAACAAACAAATTCAAATCCTAACAAATTCCCTTTTTGATGATGTTAAAACCTTCTTGAGAACCGCCCACAAACAAGGAAAAGCGAAAGAAAGAAAAAAAAATCTTAAAAGATCTCAATCAAAACCAGCTGACAACGAGAAGTTGTCTTGGCGCAAAACATTCACTTCTATTCATATATATATCGATCGGTACAAATTACGTAAGTGAAAAGCAAAAAGAACAAGAGATAACAAGGAAATGCATAAAAAGATAAGTACGACATCAGCGACTTCTCGCAAACTAGCTTCCCAACCAGCAACCTTCATGTCTTCCTCGGTCATACCTTGAAACCCTGTTGGAACGTTTAGCCACTCATACACTCTATCATAGAGTTCTCTGTTATTTGTTCCAATAGGTGGGTTGACCTCGAGCAAGCAGATTTTGAGCGTCCTGCGAACACTCACTGGTCAAACTTCCCATCCGCTGTGGATCGAGTAGGAATCTTTTCAAATTCTCGCGCTTGAAGGTTTAGGTTGAATTCCACGAAGCTCTCGGAATATCTGCCCAAAGATTACCGTGCTTTTCCTCCATCCAAGCAAAGAATGTTTCATTCGTTGTGGCCCCAACGCCAATACTTAAGGCATATAGTATGAGCAGATGAAATCCCTCTTTCTTTGCTTTCCAGTCCTCAAATCTCTCCTGAGGACAAGAATCATCCACAAATCCATCAATTGTGGGGAGGATAAAGTCTTCCTCGGCCTCTGCTCCAAGAAGCTTCTTTCCTTTCTTACCTGCTTCTTCCTTGACACGGCGAGTTTTGCTTTTACAAGCACTTTCTTCGGTATAAACCGCTTTTGTTTACTCTCCAACACATCCACTTCTTTCCCTTGCTTCCCTAGTAGCTTAATCATCTTGTGACTATCCTTCTCTTCCATCCTTCTAGTTTCTAAGTCAGCAAGAAAGGCTTCCTCATGCAAAGCCTCCAACTCTTCTTCACAGACTTTCCTTGAACTTTTTCGGACATCTTAACCAACCTTCTCCTTTTCGGTGGTTGGGAACTTTGACGCTCATCTTCATCCATTCCCAGACTCTCGCAATGCCCTTTTCAACTCTGCTTTTTCTTTCCATTCCAATGAAAATTTTCAACAGCCTCCAAATTCTATCTTTCAGATCCTTCAATTCTTTATCCTTAGCCTCATCTCTCACAACCATCTCGGTTCTCAATCGGCTTTCCCCCTTTTAACATCATTCAAAAGAGGGTCCAGTGACCTTCCATTTCCGTCATCTTGGCAAGAATATCCCGTCTCGTAGGCGATGAAACTTTTCCGTGAACTTCTTCGCCTCGGCATACTCACCGCTATTGGAGAAGCAATCTTCTCATCGATTTTGAGCATATCTTTGAGCAAGAAGCAGATGTCGCCGCAGAGCCGTAGCCGTCTCCGTCAATCTAGCATTTGCCTCTTGGGCCGATCGCAATTTGCTTTCCCATGTCCAGCATAGATGATTGGATAGCCGCATTCTCGATCAATTCCTTCTTGTAATCGTGCTTCCATGGCACTGAGTCTTGTTAATCGATCCTCCATTTTTGTCCGAAATCTGCCCTCAACCGCCTCTCTTTTCAAAGAACACCTTCCCGAGAGTAGCTTCGGCTTTCTCACCTTCAGCCTTTACACTTTCAACGTGCTTTCTCACCTCATTTATGTTGTTCAACATCATGCCGAGAAAGAGTTTCGATGATAGTCTCCTGTTGCTCAAAACATATCGGCGGCGGTTTGACGGATCAAAGAGGGGGCCGTCGAATGGCGGCCTCGATGTAGGACTTGGACGACTCAATAGACTCAGCAAGAGGAGTGTATTTAGCAGCCAATACGTAAAACATTGAAGCATACTGTTGTGTTAACTCAAAGCAAACTTTGAGGAGTAAGAGTTATACGAGATCCTCATGAACAATAATGGCATAAAGTTGGGCAAGCGAATGTATGTAAAATCGGGAAGAGGAGGAGGGATAGAAGAAACACCTTTCTTGATCTCTTCAGAACTGTAAAAGAAGAGCTGAACTACCTTCACAGGTTCTGTTCATCCATCGGTCGAGCAACTAGGCATGCAATTTGATGATCGTGGTTAGGTCAAAAGCTTTGGCAACTCCAGCCTTGTTACGTAGTTCGAACTCCCATAGAGAGAACTCATTATGGCCAACCTCATTTGCCGGAAGAATAAGATCATCTATTGCTCCCAGCCTTGCATTTCTCCATACTAGGATGTCTATCATTAAGCTACGCTCCTCTGACATATCCCGTAATCTAGGAAACTTGTGGTCCACCCAAGTAGAAACCTCGGTAATCAAACACTTCTCAAATGGGCCACGAATTCTATCGGCCAAGGTTAACCATCTCGCACTGGGACATCTCCAACCACACCTCCACCGTGATCACCCTCGGCAACTGGGTGGTAGGCTCCGGCGGCACCCATGCCCGCAACATCATCGCCAATTTCCATCGGTGCAGCAAGCTTGGAAGAAGAAGGAATCTCGTAAAGAGAAGGAAACGGAATTGGTACTGTTCCTCCTCACCGGCGGATTCATGAGAAACCATCTCTTCAAAGATCCGAAATCGGAGAATCTTCAACCTCCATTGCATCCACCACCGACGATCCTTTCTTTCCAGGAGATACCTTAGGAGGCATCTGTGCTCCTCTGGTACGACTGCTCACGAATCTTTCCGGGTTGCCACGGTGAACCTCTTTGCCTTTCTCTGTGGTAATTGAGAAATCGGAATTTGATCTTATTTGCCGAGAAGACTTCCGAGTCTTCTCTCTGTACTAGCAGCCTTGGAACTTGCGGTGCTTGATCACTAATACTCTTTGAAGAATTTTCCAAATCTTTTACGGCCTCATCCTTCCCACCAATAACCATCACTGACAATTCCTCCGATGGGTGACACATCCGCAGTTCCCCTCAATCTCACTGGTCTTCTTCATCATCGTAATCGGGAGGACCACCGAGCTCCTCATCCTTATTCAAAGCATAAACTTTGCCTTGGTATATGGTTTCGTCCACTTTGGGTCCCACGCCGTGTTGGCCATCACCTTCTCCAAGAACACCGTGATCTTGTTCGACATAGAAACGTCTTGTTCCACAGCCCATACCTTAACTTCTGGATGTCCAACCACCTCTGTCCGAAAGAGCCTGTTCTTTTCCTTCTGCGAGAATCTCAAAGAATTTATCGACCCAATCACACTCGACTCCATCCACAATCGCCTTTAAAGCACACAAACGCCTCGACTTACCGAGTCCATACTCGGCATTCACCAAACATCACTTTCACCATGATGTCAAACAACAGTCTATACTTCCTTTTGAGATATGCTTTCTTCAAATCCGACACATGATGTCGACATGAAGTTTTCGCTAGAGAACGAAAGGCTTCGAGATGATTATCGACATATAAGATTCTCGGTCAATACCTTGCGGTGATAACCCTAAATGTTGATGAACATCCTCTCGTCCGATGGTCGATTTCTAGCCATACACCGTCGTTTTGATCCTGTTCTTACCAAATTCACCACGAACCAGAAATCGTACCACATAAGCATCAAGAGTTCGCTGCTCGTAAGAATGAGCCGAATAATACCGATACAAACCCCCGATCGGATAGGAGATTCAAAATCTCCACCGCTTCGCTGTCCAGTTGTTCTAAAATCTACGGATAATTCACTCCGTACTTTCTCCGATAGGACCAGAGGATCCAGTCTTGTGTTTCCTCGCGATTGTTTTGAAGAAGATTGTTTTGGAGCCATTGATATTAACTCAAAGAAAATGAACAAAGATCAAGAAGGAAAGAGATGATCAATAATATGAAGTAATGAGGAAGAGAGAGAAAAAAAAACATCAATTTATAAGAAAGAAGAAGAAAACCGCTAAATTTTAAAATACAAAAATAAGATTTGAGCGTTGATTGGCATATTGCACGATCGGATCGAACGGTTATGAATTAAACGGTTCAAATTCGAAAAGTGCGTGTCCTCGCCTCTGGATTTGAAAAGGTAATTTTCCAAAATTGAGAGATTTTCGTCCGAGAAATAGAATAGGAAATAATATTTTAAAGGAAAATTATCCCATACCTCATGGTTGAAAAGATTTGATTTGACAATTCACAGCGTTAATTTTCAAAGCCGAGGATAAGTATGGAAATAAAATATTCCGAAAATTATTTTAGCTACAAGAGACAAGGAATATTTTATATCAAGAATATTTCTTAGCGAATAAACAAGTAAATCGAGAGAGAGAGAGAGAGAGAGTAAGAGTAACATATCTCTCGCTTGATATTGTAATCAATCGATACCACCGAGTACCGTATGCAAATAAGGTTTCGCACTTTCTCCAAAGCAGTTTGAAAGTTCGCCGCAGCAGCCTTTATACTTTCTTCAAGAAGTTTTATACTCTTCTTCAAAGCAAGCTTTATACTCTTCTTCGGCAAGCTGTTTTTCCTGGATCTAATAGACCTAGTTCCACCGATAGATCTCTAAACCGTGCTTCGCCAAAGGTTTTGTAAAAATGTCTGCTCTCTGTCGATCTGTATGAATCTTTTCCATTCGAATGTTTCTCTTTTCGACATGATCTCTAATGAAGTGATGACGTATATCCACATGCTTGCATCTTGTGTGAAATCTTTGGATTACGAGTAATGACAATTGCCTTTATTGCTATCACGAGAAGATAGGAATTTCTTTAGTGACAATGTGATAGTCTTGTAATTGTTGACTTATCCATAATTGTGAGCAACAACTTCCGCGGCCATATACTCTGCTTCCGTGGTTGATGTAGCCACCGAAGTTTGCTTCTTAGAGAACCAAGAGACCAGCTTACTTCCAAGAAATTGACATGTACCTCGTGGTTGATTTTCTATCGATTCTACAACCACCATAGTCTGAATCGTAATATCCACCGAGTTCCAAATTGTCATCGCCAGGATACCAAAGACCCAAGTTTGCGGTACCCTTGAGATATTTTAAGATCTTCTTTGCTGCATCCAAATGACTTTTCTTTGGGTGGCTTGAAATCTTGCGCATACTCCAATCACGAAAGAAATGTCAGTGCCGCTTGCTGTTAGATACAAAGAAGGAACCTATTAGTCCTCGGTACATAGTCCGATCAACACTTTCACCATCCTCATCTGGATCCATCTTGTAATTTGTCACCATGGGAATTTTTGCATCCTTGCTTGTTATCATTCCAAATTTTTCTAGCATATTTTTGGTATACTTTGCTTGGTTTATGAATATTCCTTTTGAAGTTTGCTTGACTTGAAGTCCTAAGAAATAATTCATTTCTCCCATCATAGACATTTCAAACTTACTTTGCATCAATTTACTAAATTTTTCACAAAGCTTCTTGTTTGGTGATCCAAAGATTATGTCGTCCACATAAATCATACTAAGAGAATATCACGATCTTCTTCAATTCTGAACAAAGTTCGATCAATCATCCCTTTACTAAATCCATGATCAAGTAGAAAGCGTGATAATGTGTCATACCAAGCTCGAGGAGCTTGTTTTAGTCCATATAAAGCTTTCTTGATCGATATACTTGATTTCCTTGTACAAAACACGGAGGTTGTTCAACGTATACTTCTTCCAAGAACTCCATTTAGAAAAGCTGATTTTACGTCCATTTGATATACTCAATTTCATATATGCTGCATATGCAAGGAATAATCTTATAGCTTCTAATCTTGCTACCGGAGCAAAGCGTCTCATCATAGTCAATCCCTTCGATTGTGAGTAACCTTGCGCAACGAGCCTTGCTTTATTTACGATGACCTCATCTTTCTCATTTTTCTTGTTCTTGAAAACCCACTTTGTTCCAATCACTTTTTGATGATTTGGTCTATCAACAAGTATCCAAACATCTTGTCGTGTGAATTTATTTAGTTCATCTTGCATAGCTTCTATCCGGTTTGTGTCCACGGTGCTTCTTCAATATTCTTTAGTTCTTGAAGAGAGACATAGCATTAAATAAACCATCTAGATTTATCCTTCTTCTTGTTTTGACTCCATCTTGAGGATTACCTAAGATTAAATCACCGGGATGATCTGTCATCCAATTCCTTCTATTGGATGCGTTCAACTCTTCTCAAGGCATTATTGGAACATCATCTTGCGTCATTCCCCCTTGATTTGATAGATTTATATACGGAGTTAAGGTGAGTCATCGAGTCTTGAGGTTACTTCAGCAGACTTTGTTTTGCTTGAGTCTTCTCTTGTCTCAAGAATACCTTTTCCTTTTACGCCAACCTTGAGATTTCTTTGATCATCTTGAGAATCGGAATCTAGAAGAGGTAAATGAACCTTGACGTAATTTGTCTTATCCTTGAGTTCAAGTTTCTTAAACCCTTCGCCAGCTGACTCTTCTCTTCCTTTGTCCTTAGACTCAACAAATGATTCGTTAAAAACCACATGAGGTGTTTCTTCCACAACAAGGGTTTTCCTATTAAAAACTCGATAAGCCTTGCTTGTCTTTGGAATATCCTAAAAATATCCCATCAGCAACCTTGGCATCAAAGGTTTTTAACTTGGATTTTCCGTTGTCATGAATGAAACACTTGCAACCAAAAACACGAAAGAAAGAAACACGAGGAATTCTACCTTTCCATAACTCATACGGTGTCTTTCCATATTCTTTGGTCAGCAAGCTTCGATTCTGAGTATAACATGCTTTGTATTCACAGCCTCTGCCCAAAACCTCGAGAAACATTGTATTACGCTAGCATTGTTCTGGCGGCTTCCTTAAGTGTTCTGTTTCTCCTCTCAGCAACACCATTTCTTTGTGGAGTGCGGAGCATGAGCGTTTCATGTTGAATTCCAGCTTCTTTGCAATACGTCGCTATGTGAGAGTTTAAGAATTCTGTTCCTTTGTCACTTCTAATCCTTACAACACTTTCTCCTTTCTCGTTTTGTAATCTCTTGATGTAGTTAGGTAACCTTGTGATGGTTTCATTCTTCTTGAACATAAATATCACCCATGTGAATCTTGAATAGTCATCTACCACCACCAAAGTGTATTTTCTACCACTGAAACTCAATGGGGATACAGGGCCAAATAAATCCATGTGAAGTAAGCTGTAGTACCCTACTTGACGTTGGTACGAAACTTCCTTGAATGAGGCCTTAGTTTGCTTCCCTTTCGACACGAGTCACAAATCGATCTTTTGAGAAAACTTCATTTGGCAAGCCTTCTACAAGAGACCTTCTGGCTATCTTGTTTAGTGTTTTGAAATTTATGTGACTCAATCTCTTATGCCATAACCAACTAGTTTCAAGTACTTTTTGCTACAAGGCATGTATTGCTTGGACATTTACGAATTCTGCAACATAAACATTGCCCTTTCTCAAGCCGATTAAAAGTACGATCATTTAAGCCACTCAAAACAACACACAAAGAACTAGAGAACTTAAGCGAGTATCCCTTATCACGGAATTGTGAGGCGAAAGCAAGTTATGCTTTAATCCTTCCACGTAGAAAACTTCCTCCACACGTACATCTCCAATGTATAGAGTCCCAACACCTTTGGTAATACCAAAGTTATTGTCTCCAAATACCACCCGTGGGCCATTTTGTGATTTTATTGAGCTCAAGAGTTGCTTGTTTCCAGTCATATGCTTCGAGCACCCACCGTCGATGTACTGAGACAGTCTTCCCGGCAACCTCTCTTTCATGTCCCACGGCGTCCGCACGTTTAGTTAAGTTTTAGGTACCCTTTAGTTTTGGGTCCTTGAGAGTTAGCGCAATCTTTAGGAATCCATAGGAATAGATTCTTCTTATCGTATTCGTAAGATCTTATCCTTCTTCCATACATATCAACATAGACAACCTCATCCTTTGGTGCCTTCTTGAATGTTTGTCTATGGGTGTCCTTGTGTTCCTTCCGGAAGACTTGACCCTTCATGTCCTCTAGATGGAGTGATCAACCGTTGTGCAATGGTTCGAGGGTTTTGATGATAAAGTGCGTTCTAATTGAGCCATCAAAAGATTCATATCTCACGAGCACGAGATGACTTAGTAGATCGATTAGCAAGCTTTGAAGTTTGCTTAGATTGTGTAGTCTTCGGTGAGACTGTCTCCTCGAAGATGATTTCGGCTGAAGTCTACTTTTCGACCTTGCTGAGGTTTCTTAAATTGGGATTCCCCCTTCTTTTGATACCTCATCAGTTGTTTAGGTTGTTGAGTATAACTACTCTTCTTCCCATTCGGTGATTTCTTTGGGTCGACAACCTTTTACCCTTATCGGTAGGTTTAGGTTTGGAACCCTCTCCTGCAAATCATTACCCTTAACATGTGTACTCTTCTTAAGTACACTTGTTTGAACTGTGAAGATTGGGCAATGGTAAAACCAATTCCCTTCTTTACGTTAGGTGTTTGAGACGATTCAACTATTGTTTGAAGCTGCATGAGAAGCTTTGTTCAGTTGATCCAACCTCAAACTTAAACGTTCCTCACTTGATTTTAAACACTCATGCTGATGGAAAAGTTCATCGAATTTCGCTTGTAGAATCTTCAAGTGATCGAGTTTTCTCAAGATTCTCGGCAAGCAACCTTTCTACCGGCAAACCCTGTTCGGTATACTTCATTTTAAGAGTATTTAACTCTTACGAAGTTATCTGATTAGAATCTGTTAGTGTCTCGGATGTCTTGCTAATAGATTCTTGTGTAAATCGATCAATTTCTTCTTTCAAGCTCACATTCTCCTTTTCCACACAGTTGTAAGCATTTATAGCAGTTTTGAGATCTTCCATTAACTTATCAACAAAGTTATGGTCAAACTCTTCTGCAAAAGACACACGAGAAGCGAGACGAAGAGCAAGAATCAGAAAGTATCTCATCTCCTTTTGCCATAAGACACAAATCATTGTCAAGAGAAGTCTGAAGATGATGTTGAATCACTTGAAAGAGTATCTTCCTCTTCAGCCACTAAAGCACGTTTGTCTGCAAACTTTACATTTCCTCATCAATCTCTTTTCTTCTCTTTCTCTTGGAGTTAGATCTGGACAATCATAAGCTGAAATGTCCCGATTTATGACAATTATAGCAAGCATCACTTCTTGAAGATCTTCTTGGACTAGAATCCCTTTTAGGAGAAAAGTCTCTTCTTCTTGGACTTTCTTCTCTTTTTCTTTACGGAGTCTTGAACCTCCTATCCTCCTTGGAATCTTCGATCTCTTATCGAAGATTTGTTTCCGGACACTGAAACCGAGTTTTCTTAGAATTCTTCCAATGTCTTCTATATTTCCCAAATTTCGAATTCATTTTATCAAATTTTAAGTCAGCAAGGCCATTTGTTCTTTCAAGCTTAAATCCTCTCCAATAGGTTCTTTTGATGGTGATTCAAGTGACCTTGAAAGCAACTTCCTTTCCGGTAGAGTTTGAATTTCCTTCGTCCTCGTCTTCTTCTTGTTTCAAATCATATTCATGAGCTTTCAAATGTGAAAATAACTCATGATGACTTATCTGCTCGGTTCTTTTGTATCTTTGATCACTGTGATCTTGACTCTCCATTTACTAGTTAGAGATCTCAATATTTTGTTGTTGATCTCCTTCTCGGTATAAGACTTTCCTAATGAACTTGCTTTATTGATGATATTTGTCGATCTTAGATCCAACTGATCTATTGTCTCATCGAGCTTCATCTTAAATGTGCGAATGTAGAATAGACTCGCAACTTATTTTCTTTAATTTGCTCCGAACCTTCACACATGAGTGCTAGGGTTTCCCACATCTCTTTTGCGGTCTTACATGTCTTGACTTTCTCTGTAAGCTCTCTGGTTAGAGTCTCTATGATCTCTGTCCGAGCAATTTGATCAAGATTAAATAGTTTCCTTTCATCATTTGACATTTCACTCCTTTTCTTTTCAATCTTACGTCGAGTAGATGCTTGCTCCACCGCTCCCAGAACTTCTTGGTTCAAAGTAAAACTTTATTGGTCCATCTTCAAGTGTTTCAAGCATCCTATCATGAATTGCACCAAGATGATTTTCCATGCGAAATTTCCAGTAGTCATAGTCTTCAATAGAGAACTCTGGTAGCTTTCTTTTCTTGCTCTTATGAGAACTCATTATTAGTAATAAAAGCGATTATGCAATGAATGCAATGAGTTTTATGAAAAGCAGTTTTTCAAAAAGATGCATTCGGGTGACCACAACAGTCTTTCCTCAAAGACTATTGGTAACCAAAGCCGGTGGTCGGTTGAACCACCGCTCGATACCACTTGTTGGTCCCGGACGAGATGTGCAAGGAGGTGGAAAGTCTAGAAGGGGGTTGAATAGACTTTACCACACTCAAAACTTTTTATAACTTTTCGTGAGCTGAGTGTGAGGTTAGAAGACTTTGAAGTCTTACGCAACAAGGTACTCGAGTGTGCTAAGTGAGATCGGCGAGACTTCGAAACTCGAAGTCTTCGATGGTGCGGAAGCTAATCTCGTGTGTATTTGAAAAACCCGTTTAAAGAAAACCTTTGAGAAGAATACTTAGCAAGATTAATGCGGAGTTTATAAAAACGATGATGAATGAGCGATTATAATTATGAATGCGAGAAAAGTAAAGGCACGAGAGATTTTTATAGTGGTTCGGATATAACGATCCTACGTCCACTCTTCCCGATTTCACGGGGTCTTACTATCCACCAAACTCGGTCTTGTCTCCTCTAATCTCCTTGAGAATTCGACCACGGGAAGTTTAACAAGTTCCTGCCCTTGGTACAATCGATTCGATCTTTGAGTGTTTAACTCTTAGATCTAAAACAATCAACCTTTTCTCGTCTTGAGATAATGAAAGTTGATTTACACTTCCTTGACCAAAAATAAATCTCTTAGAAATTTCAACGTGTTCGATCAATTTACGGTATGAAGAGTTAAGCGTGAATTACAATGAGTGAAGGAGTTGTTCTTGATGTTTCTCGCGCGTGTGTATATTTTAAAAATCCTTCACTTCAGTTTTTATGATTCTGAATTTGACTAGCCGTTAGGCTAATTTGTCAATCAGATCTTCAAAGAAATGGTAAGTGATCGTTGGAAGATTTGTTTGACTTTGGATAATTGATTTTACGATACCAATCAATTATGTCGTGATTGATCTTGATTGATAATCAAATCTTCACTTGGTGACTTCGAGTATCTTAGAGTTATCTTTCGACTTTTGTTATCCACTGATGAATTTCTTGAAGTCAACTCTAGCAACTTTCAACCTTGCTCCAGTACATCTAAAGCTTGCTTTGTAGCATGGATTCCAACCTTGCTATCTTCACTTGAACCTTTCTTGACAATACTTCTTTTTGCGTAACTCTTATCATCTCTTCTTGATCTTCATGACGCCCTTCTAAATGACTTCGAACGAAATCTCTCTTAGATCTTTAAGTCTTCTTATCGGCTGACCTTTAGTTCTCAACCAATCCGATACAGAAGGTTAAGCCTAGCAAGTTTATACATTCTAAGACATAAACCCTATCTAGATCATCGGTGAATAACGAGTTCATTTGGTCCTATTACACATAGGTTTTAAGAACATCATCAAAACAAACAAATTCAAATCCTAACACAATGCGGTAGTTAGAAATCAATTTATTTAGAAATTCAGTACCTTTATCACTTCTAATTTTAACAATATTTAATCCCTTTTCATTTTGAATCTTTTTAAGGAATTGGAATCTTAGTCATAGTCTCATTCTTTTTGTACAAGAAAATAACCCAAGTAAATCTTGAAAAGTCATCAACAATTACTAAGGTGTATTTTCTTCCACTAAAGGCGAGAGGAGTTCTTGGACCAAAGCAGATCCATATGAAGAAGTTCGAGAATCCTTTCTGCGAGAAGGACTACTTATTATTTTAAAAGAAGCTTTGAGTCTGTTTTCCTTTTTGACAAGAAACACAAACATGGTTCTTTGAAAATATTTTATCAGGGAGTCCTTTAACTAAAGATTTCCTTGCTATTTTGTTAAGAGTTTTGAAGTTTAAGTGACCAAGTAAATGCGTACCCACTGACTTAAGTCATCGAACTCTCGGCAACAAGACAAGTATCTTTAGGACAGCTCTTGAAATTTGCAACATAAATGTTACCTTGTCTTACTCCAGCCAATAAAATATTTTCATTGATACCATCTAAAACATAGCATGCATTATGAGTAAATTTGACACAAAACCCTTTATCACAAAATTGTGAAGCAGACGGTAGGTTGTGCTTCAATCCTTCCACGTAGTAAACTTCATGAACTTGAACATCTCCAATCATTAGTGTTCCTACACCTTTAGTAAGTCCATAGTTGTTATCTCCAAACATCACTCTTGGTCCATCAATGGTTTGATAGTTAGAGAGAAGTCTTCTTTCATAGGTCATGTGCTTAGAACAACCACTTTGTCAATGTACCGGATGACCTCAAGAATGTCTCCTCTATCAACTATCTTCTTGTCTTCCTGCAATCACAAATTTATTGCTTAGGCACCCTTTGTACTTTGGGTCCTTTCATGTTAAGTTGATTTTTAGGAATCCAGGACAAATATATAAATGTTCCTTAAAACCATAGATTGAAGCTTACATCCATATCTATCTACTAAGATAAGACTTTAAAGATCAATCTTATTTAATTGATCTTTTGAGATTGTCTTAAATCTAGGTAAGAATGGGTATGATTTGCTTCTTCCATCAAAGCTATTATACCTAGGATAGATCTTTGATTTAGTCTTAGGTTTAGCCTTAGGAGTTACTTTCCTCGTCTGGTTTTCTTTTCGAAGTATCGGATGAGGTAATTAGTTCCTTTGGTTTCCAGGGACTGAATAAAGTTTCTACCTTAGGTTTAGTTGCTTTGACAAAGACTCTAGGTTTTATTGGATCATTCTTCTTACTCCTATCAAAACCTAATCCGGTTTATCACTAGACTTTTGTGAAGAATTGAAAATTTTATCTATTGTGGTTTGAGAGTTATTCGAAGTCCTAACTTGAGATTTAATTCTCTGTTAGTTTTCTTATAATTCTCATTCTCGAATAGATACTTGAAAATTTTATTTTTAAAGAACTCAATTCCTGTTCTAACTTATCTATCTTATCGAGACAAGGTCTTGGTGATCATCTCGATCGACATTCCCCCTTGAATGTACGATCTGGTTTCTCACTTTCCTTAGTTTGATTGACCTTAGTTAGATCAAAAATTTGATCCTTTAAATTAAGATTTTCAGTCTCCATCTTTATAAGCGAGATAGAGCAGTCTCCAAATCTTTCAAAAGTTTATCAATAAGACTAGGATCGGTTTCGATAAGGTATCACAGTCATTATCTCGATGATGAATAGTAATGTACCTCTTTAGCCATTAGACATATGTCATCATCGACCCAAAATCAGATGAGGATGAGGATGACGATGTCTCACGAGCTTCTTCTTTCTCGGCTAGGAGAGCTCTCTGGTCGGCATATCTTCTATCTCATTTCTTCCTCTTTTCTTCTCTCTCTCTGGGAGTGAGTTGAGGACAATCATAATTGTAGTGACCAGGTTTATTGCATGTATATCATATATCTCCTCTGTCTGTTTTTGGACTACTATCTCCTCGTCGATAGGTGACTTATGACTTCTTGGTGATCCTTCTTTCTATCATTATCTCGAGCTCTTTTCATCCCCTCGTCGATCTATAGTTCCTACGACCTAATCTATCTCTTTTGTTTCTTTTGTACTTCATCTTCAATCTTTCATACCTTTTCAACAAAAGTGCCATTTCTTCTTTTGCGGACAAATCGGATGCTTTAGAGATCTTTTTCAGATTCGTCTTTATGAACAAAAGCTCTGTGTTTTCCGGATGTAGATGACTACTGCCTCATCTTCTTCATCTTCGATGTGAATGTCATATTCCAGTGCTTTACGATGAGAGAAAAGAGTGTGATGTGGTATTGATGACAAATTCTGTGTTGCCTTGAGAATATTAGCTTTCTCTCTCCATCTTTTGCTCTAAGATACTGAGTACCTTGTTGTTAATTTCTTTCTCGGTGTAAGTCTTACCCAAATCTGCTGCTTTGTTCACAAGATTAGTCGGTCTTACATCCGGTTGATCCACAGTTTCACCATCCTTCATTTTGAATGTGTCAAATGCATGTAGAACAGATCGTAGCTTATTTTCTTTGACTGTTCGAATCCTTCACAATTCCAGCAAGAGTCTCCCACATTTCTTTGGCGATCTTGCATCTCTTAACTTTTTCAATCCAATCCTTGCTCAATGTTTCAATAATTTCAGTTCTTGCAACTTGATCTAAATTGTGAATCTTCCTTTCATCATTAGTGAGTTGAACTCTTCTTTTCCCGCCTAACTCTTGTTTCAGTGATGTAGTACCATCACTTGTGCCACCATGATAAAACTTGATAGGTCCTTCCTCAAGAACCTCCTCCATTCTGTCATGAATTGCTTTAAGATGGTTCTCCATTCTAAACCTCCGATAATCATATTCTTCTATAGAAAAATCAGGCAAACTCCTGGATTTCTTACTTTTCACAGAAGACATGGTGAAACAAAAATCACAAGACTCACAAGATCTAATTAGTAGAACTGTTAGTGAAACCGCAGATTATCAAGAACAAAAAAATTCAGGATCTCGCTTAAGACCTAAAATTAATATCGGAAACGACTTAACAACCGCTCCGATACCACTTGTTGATCCCGGATTGTTGAGTTGATTAAAATCTTGAATTAGCCTTCTAGAACAAAATCTAGAAAGTGGGGTTTGAATAGATTTTGTAGACTTTTGAATCTTTCCAAAATCAATTCAAAGTATCGATTAACACAATGAAAACAATTTTAAACTCAACTTTCAACAAGATCAAAAGCAACGCGATATTATAGGTTTAACTTTAATCACGAAAATAATCGATGATTGATAATCTAGGAATTGAAAAGAATCAAATGAGTAAATCAAAGCAATAAAGAACAGAGGATTTATAGTGGTTCGGATTATAACAATCCTACATCCACTCTCCTTCTTCAACTTTGAAGAAGGGCCTTCACTTACTTACTTTCTTCCTTCTCGTGACTTACTTACAATAATGAATCTTCAGCCTTACAATGAATTCTTCCTAATTTACGGATATCTATGGCTTGAAGATCTATTGAGAAAAGTGTTCTACAAACACTAAAACCGAAAACGCATAAAACGTTTGTGAATGTGTACAATATTTGTGGCTTGTGAATACAATTCGTGTATATTGATAAATGCAAAGTATCAAAAGTTGATTCTAAACTAATTTCTATCCCTATTTATAGAGATCTTCACTTGGTAGTTGTAACTTCCTTGAATTCGGTTTTGATCGGTTATAACAATATAACTGAATCTTGTAACTTCCTCTTAGTTGATTGAAATCAAGCTTTCTTGAATTTTGTGTAATATTACTCTAACACTTCATCGTCCGATACTTGCTCCTTCTTGTCTCCGTCTTCATTTCTTGTCTGGATGATTATTTATAGTATTGTATGTCAACGAGTCTTCTATGTACTATCCTTGTCTCGATATCTTGACCTCGTTCGATTTCCTCTCCTTATCTCGATATTTGTCCTTGTCTCGATGTCTTGACCTAGTCTCGACTATTTATACTTAGTTTTATTTACAACGGTATACTTCACTGCCTATACAAGATGCTCACCGGTCATCCTATTTTACACTTTTAACACATCAAAACTAAATACAATTTTTCTTTACCTAACAAAGAGTTTCAGGAGTGTTTGTTGGGAGGTGGGGATTGTTGGGAAGACGTGGTAGAAGGTGGAGTGGTAGTTGGTTGTGATGAGGTGAGTTGTGTTTGGACAATTATGGGTGTAGGTTGTTCAAGAGGCTCGGAGGTGCTGACCGGGTCACCTCTTCATCGCCTAGGTGAAATGGGGTTTATCAGAGGAGGAGATGTTAGAAGATGTACCTTTAGAGACTTGTTTCTCGAGATACAATCCTTTCTCGAGTTGGGCTCCTCTAGCACATCGGCCTCACTCTGCTTGCTGCTATCTTCGGCGTAATAGCCTCTTCGAAAATAAGCTAGAAGGAGCAGCAGATGATTCTCCTCCGAGACTTCACATCCGAGGCTTTTACAAGCCTTCTCCTGGTTCTCCTTTGAAGAGGAATCTCGTGTCTGGTCTCCTCTATCACCACGACCTCTGGTTCCTCAAAGAATCGTCTCCTCACTGCTTGTTCCTCACCGCAGTACTTCAGTACTTTCACTGCTGGTACCTCGGCTTGTGTACCTCAACTTCGTACCTCACCGGCCGCCTCTCGAGCCACTGCTGCACTGCCTGATTCCTCTGTTCATGAGCTTCATTTGTCTCGTCATCCGAATCGTAAACTACCAATTTTTCATTCTTCATTAACAACCCCTTCTCGCTTGAATACTTTTTTCACCCTTCTTTGGACTCCATTCTCTTATTCAATCCTTCAATAAGCACCGTGATCTTATTAAAAGACTCACAAAGTGACTCGAGCACCCAATCACCTTCATCAGTGGTTAAACACCACCTTTGTTTTTCCTCTTTAATCCGCCTAAACAACAAATCCACCCAATCAACCCTTACACCATCCAAAATCATCCTCATGCAACACAATCGGGATTTCGATACACCATCATGAGAACTCTAATCTCCTAAGATTGATTTTGTAACAATAGTTATTAACAACCGATATTTTCTTGAAGAAGATTTTTCTTGAGATCCTGTTAGATCAAGTAAAGTTTTGATGAGTTAAAAGATCAACCCGGATGAGTAGACAACTATGAAGAAAAGCTGAGATCAAGTACTCATACTAAGCCGATCGACTAGGTCAAGGACCGATTAAATCACCGGAGATTAAAGGTTACAAGTCATCTCGGAGATAAGCACAAGCCTAGTCATCTGCAGGAGACAATTATGAAGAGCTCGACGAGGTCAAGACAAGCTGAGTAGAATAAGAAAAGCAAGTCTTCACCAAGTCACCACAGACGAGTAGAAGAAATCACCGAGGTCAAGAGCAGCTTTTCAAGATTAAGTTTGTTGAGTAGTTTCCAGCTTTGTTAGAACCGACTAACAAACTAACTGTCTTCTAAGACTTATAAATAGGTCTAATTTTATTTTTCAACACACTTATGCAAATTTGATTTTCACACTATTCACTACTCGATTTCAATCACAATCAATTCACAAATATTTCAAGAGAGTTTTCACAAAGTTCAAGTGTTTTATAGAACACTTTTCTTGTAATCTTCAAAATCCAATATTCACTGTAATTGTTAGATTCACAAGAAGGAGTTAGGAGTATTTTGAAGATTCGAAGAAAGTTGTAAGTTGTAAACTGTAAGTTGTGAGTAAGAAAGTAGTAAGTGGTCCCTTTTTCAAGTTGGAGAAGGAGAGTGGATGTAGGATTTTTTATAATCCGAACCACTATAACCGTGTTCTTTATTGATTTTGTTTACTTGCTTATTTTCAGCTTTTCAATTGAAGATTGATTTCAGAATCAAAGTTAAAATCAAAATAACAGTTTGCTTTTGATCTTAATAAAGTTGATATTATTTCCATTGTGTTACTTTGGTGCTTTGAATAAATTTTGTAAGGTTTGTAAAAATCTGAAAAATCTATTCAACCCCCTTCTAGATTTTTCCTAGAAGGTGATACTAGTTTTATCCAATCTGCTCAACTAATCGGGACCAACAAGTGGTATCTCGAAAGCAAAGGTTAAGCCAGTTTCGACATTGATTTTATGTCTTAACTAAGATTCTAAAATTTTCTTGATTTTCTTCATCTTCTTTATTGTTACTAACTGTGCTACTAACAAGTTTGTGGAGTGTTTTGCTTTTCTATCTCATCATGTCTTCGTGCAAGAGCAAGTAATCCAAGAATTTACCGGAATTTTCAATTGAAGAGTATGATTATTGGAAATTCAGAATGGAAAATCATCTCAAGGCTTATCCATGATAGGATAGAGGAGGTTCTCGAAGAAGGACCTATAAAATTTTTATGGAGGCACTAGCAATGGTACTGAATCACCAATCTCGAGTCGACAAGAGAAAAGAGCTCGAATCGATAAATGATGAAAGGAAAATCCACAACCTAGATCAAGTAGCTAGGACTGAAATTATTGAAACTCGAGTAAAGACTGGATTGAGAAGGTCAAAAGATGCAAATCGCCTAAAGAGATGTGGCAGACTTTGGCAAATGTTTGTGAAGGGTCGATCAAGTAAAAGAGA
This sequence comes from Paraleonurus japonicus, assembly GCA_030762865.1. Lineage (NCBI taxonomy): Eukaryota > Viridiplantae > Streptophyta > Magnoliopsida > Lamiales > Lamiaceae > Paraleonurus > Paraleonurus japonicus. The sequence continues at coordinate 29,660,250 of CM061054.1, forward strand.
ATAAGCCGCAGCAGTATTACACGCTTTTGATACCTTCAAGATGAAGGAAAATAAGACTGTAGATCGCCTAGATGTAAGATTGACGAATCTCCTCAACAAAGCAAATGATCCGGGAAAGAACTATACAGAGAAGGAGATTAATAACAAGATTTTGAGATCTTTAACCAAGAGATGGAGAGAAAAATCCAATATCCTTAAAGCAACTCAAAATTTATCTTCTATTACTCATCGTACCTTATTCTCTCATCTTAAAGCTCTAGAGTATGACATTCAAATAGAAGATGAGGAAGATGAGATGGAGTCGAGCACCTCATCCAAGTCTCGTTGCTTTTGTCAAAGAAAGAAGACAAGATGTCAACCGAATCAGAGGAGCCGACCTATCTCTCGAAGGAGCAGATGGCTCGCTCACCAAAAGGTATGGCGTATTAAGAATGAAGTATAAACGAAATAAATTGAGGTTTGCGGGTAAAGATAGATCTAGATCCAAATCAAGAAGAAAGGAAGATGAGTCTATAGATGATGACAAAAATAAGAGCTGCACGAGAAGATTCAGATCACCTGTTAAGAGAAATCCTTCCGTTTCTAAATCGATAGGAGTAACACTTGCTACACGTGCAACAAGCCAGACACTTCAGCTATGATTGTCCTCAACTCGACTCCTAAAGAAAGGGAAGAGAAAATGAAAAAAGAGACAGGAGATTTGCAGATCAAAGGGCTCTTCTAGCCGAAGAAAAGGAGTCAAGAAAATCATCATCATCATCATCATCCTCATCTAATTTCAGATCGGATGATGAAGTTTGTCTCATGGCTAAAGAGGTAGTCTATTATTCATCTTCGATAATGATTTCGTAAATGCCTCTCGATAATGATCAAACCGTTATTCATGAATTATTGAGAGACTTAAAGACATCTCTGGCTGCTTATAAACAGCTAGAGACAGAGAATTAGACTTTAAAGGATCAAATTCAAATTCTAATTAAAGGAAAGCGGGTGATGAACTATCCGTAACCGAGGAAACATTTAAGGGGGAATGTTTTCCCAGCCGAGGCTAGTACATCACCACCTTACCCGAAAGATTAGAAAGTGAATTGAAGTCTTTAAAAGACAAATTTGAAACAATCTGTGCTGAAAATGAATTAATTAAGAAAGATAATGCAGAATAGATCACATCTTAATACATCTCAAAAATTCCATGACAAAACAGGTCTTGGTTATGATAGAAATAGTAAATCAAATATTCGAAACCTAGGAAATTTGTAAAAGCATCTCGATCACTCAAAAGAGATTAGAATTGGTCCTTGGAAACCAATTAGTCAAATAAGGATCGCATCTCCCAGCCTTGAAAAAAAAATTCAGCCGAGGACTCCTTATCATACTAAGAGAATTTCAAGAACCAAAATAAGAAGAAATTCTTATTACAATCCTTTTGATGGGAGAAGCAGATGACTTTTCTAGATACACTTGGGTTATATTTCTTTTCAAAAAAATGAGACTATAAACAAGATCCCCGATCTGTCTGCATGCATTCAAAATGAAAAGGGTGTTAATATTATTAAAATAAGAAGTGATTAGGGTACAGAACTTTTGAATTCTTGTTTATCTAACTTTTTCAATGAGTGTGGAATTATTCATGAGACATCATTGAAAAGGCAACAGAGCATGTTAGCCGAGTATGAAACTCCTCACAGGTTCGGGTCAAGCCATCAACACACTTGTTATACCTTAATAGGTGTTTGGTTGTTAAAGACAAGGGTAAGACTCCATATGAGATTTGGAAGGGTAAGATTCCAAGAATCTCATATTTCAAAGCTTTTGGTTGTAAGTGTTTCATCCATAACAATTGGAAATCTAAGTTAAGAACTTTTGATGCTAAGGCGGTGATGGAATATTCTTGGGATATTCCAACACTTCCAAGGCATTTAGAGTTTTCAACAAGACAACCCTTTGTATGGAGGAAACTCCTCATGTTGTTTTTGATGAGTTGTATTCCTTCTCGTATAAAGTGAATCAAATTTCTAAAAGTCTAGATAAAATTGAACTAACCAAGACTAAACATAGAACTCTGTCTATCTACCTAGTCTTGATTCGCACTCAGATGAAGAAGAATCCCCATCCGATAATCGAAGACAACTTCGATCGTGCTCCATCCGAGGAGACACCCTTGACATCACCTGATCGGCGGGGGTCTGATGAAGGGGGAACGTCGGCTCGGGAAGAGTCGGAGGAGTTGCCTACCGAGTCTCAAGATGAGGATCCTTCTACTCATATAGGCAAAAGGATGAGAAGCTACCATCCATCTGATCAGATTATTGGAGACCCATCTAGTAGTGTACAGGCACGAATGATGCTTGACTCTGGAAAGTCCTGCTCACCGTTATGTGTCACTTCTTGAACCCAAGTCTATTGAGGAACTTCTATCCGATCCAAACCGGATAATGACCATGCAGAGGAACCGCATCAGCTTGAAAGGCAAAATGTTTGAGAATTAGTGGAAAGACCCTTACATAGAAAGATTATAGGCACCAAGTGGGTGTTCAAAAACAAAACAGATGAGAACAACATTATTGTTCGTAATAAGGCAAGATTGGTAGCTCAAGGTTACTCACACCGAGGGGATAGACTATGATGAAACCTATGCTCCAGCTTGCGATTAGAAGCAATAAGGTTGTTCTTGGCATTTGCTGCTTATAAATCTTTCAAAGTCTTTCAAATGGATGTTAAGTCTGTCTTTTTAATGGTGTGTTACTTGAGGAAGTCTATGTGGAGCAGCATCCTCGGGTTTAAGATCAATAACAAGGTCTATAAACTCAACAAAGCTCTATATGGATCGAAACAAGCCCCGCAGCCTCGGTATGATACCTTATCTGATTTCTTGATATTAAATGATTTTTCAAAAGGTAAGATTGATAGAACTCTGTTTAGGAAGGAAGTAGATGGTAACATCTTATTAGTTAAAGTTTATGTAGATGACATAATCTTTGGTTCACCTAATCAAATTATGTGATGAGTTTAGTATTCTCATGAAGAACAGTTTGAAATGTCAATGATGGGTGAATTAACATATTTTCTAGGCTTACAATTAAACAGATGAGTAAGGGTATTTTTATACATCAGTCTAAATATGCTAAGGATCTAATTGAGAAATTTGGGATGACTACTAGTAGAGAAGTTAAAATACCTATGGCAACTAACTTCTCCATGGATTCGCATGAGCAGGGATACCCACGGATGCAACGGAGTATCGTGGGACTGATTGGATCTCTTCTCTATCTCACCGCAAGTAGGCCAAACATAGCCTTTGCGGTTGGGGTATGTGCAAGCTTTCAATCTATTCCCAAGAAAACTCATCTCGGAGTCTCGCTAAGAAAATCCTTAAATAACTCAAAGGAACCTTGCAAGTAGGGTTATGGTACCCGGTGATGACAACTTTGAAATGGGCAGTTATTCAGATTCAGACTTTGGGGGATGTAAGATTGATAGGAAATCCACTTCAGAACTTGTCAATTCTTAGGTAACAAATTAATTTCTTGGTTATCTAAGAAACAGACATCTCGCTGCCACCTCCACAACCGAGGCCGAATACATGGTACCGGAAGTTGTTGCTCTCAACTCCTCTGGATTAGTCAACAACTTAGAGATTATAATATTCAAACATCATCTGCTCCTATTTATTGTGATAGTAATAGTGCAATAGCTATGACTTACAATCCTGTTCTCGCATTCTAGGTGTAAGCATATAGACATTAGGCATCATTTCATTAGAGATCATGTGGAAAAGAATGACATTAGAATTGAAAAGATAGCCACCGAATCACAAAGAGCGAGACATTCTTACAAAACCATTAGTTGAGTCTAGATTTAAAGAATTATGCTTAGAATTAGGATTACTTGATGCATCATTAGCTAATTTTTAATTGCTTGCATCGTTAAATGTATTCCTTATTTGTTTCTTTCTTTTCTTTAAATCAATGTCTAGAAAGATTTGTCGACTAGATATGAGTCAAAGGACAATCGGTAGCTGATATCATTGATTTCCTTTTAGGAATCAAGAATCAAGGATTAGTCATATTGACCTTATCTCGACTTGATGATTACTTATTCGACATTCGGTAAATCGACTAGGGCACAATAGTCACGTGATTTCTAGAAAACAGATGATTATCTCGCACCCTATCTCGATCTACCTCACTACTAATAGTTTTGATGAGTTTGCTTGGCAGAACAGTGTAGCAGCTTTATCTTTAAATCTCTTCAAACCGGAAAACCTCACCTTTGCTTTTTCTCAAAACTTTTGTTTTCAAATAACTTTCATAAGTCTCAAGCGTATTTCAAAATAATCAGATAAATGGAAATACCGTGTAAAGTGTTGCTTTAAAAATTTTATGCTTTTCAAAATCAGACTAGGAGAAGTTTGTCAAAAAAAAAAAAAAACAAGACAAGGTCACTTTTGACCAAGTCTCGATATAAACCAAGTCTGCTTTTAGAAAACCTTTATACGAAGTAAGGTAACCCTAGGATGACGTCGGGTATACTAATTACTTCGTATAAAGTAGACCTATTAACCGTCTAATCCATAGGATAAACGATTACTTTTACACAAATCAAGACGCGTTCATGCCACGCGCTACGAATTGGCGATTTTCTCGCTAAACCGTTGATGTTTTACACGCGCCATTTTTAATCAATGATTAAAATTCAAATCCCTAAAAACGTGCCACGTATCATCTTCCCAACTTTCCCTCTCTCTCCCAAGTTTTAAAAACTTACCTTCATCGCTTTAAAATTTCACTTTCACATTCCCCCTGTTCGTAAAATTACCGCAAAATTTCCAAACTCTCAAAAATCTCTCAATGGCATCTTCTTCTTCCCAAACACCAAAACCCCCTACTTACATAACCTCTCGCAAAATCTGACTTCAAAATCTGAGATGTTTGTAGACTTTGACACAACAAATGATACGTAATCCAGAGAAATCTTAGGATTATTGGAAGCTTCGAGATTGAGAGGATTTTGCTCACTCAAATCTCCACAAAACAAAACTCGCAGATTTCATTGGAGCAGTAGTTCACTGCCAACAGCGTATTCACAGAGAATAGCTTCAAAACCACCGTTGAAGGTACTCACTTGAATATACGAAGGAGAATGTGGCAAGGATTCTAGATACTTCGATGGAAGGGGTAAATCCTCTAACGTATAAGGAGGATCAATGGGAGGAGTCATTTGACATGTTTGCGAGGATTACCTACAGAGGGACAAGGAGAGATTTGAAGAAACACCTTCCGAGGAGAAAATTCAGACATCGATGACAATCGTGACAAAGTCAATCTTGGGAGATCAAAGCTCTCATGATGGAGTGACCAAGTCACGTTTGTGTTGTATGAGGGCGATATTTGATGGTGTTAGAGTAGATTGGGTTGATTTATTGTTTCGTAGGCTCAAGGAGGAGAAGCCGAGGCTACCGTATAACCCTCGATGGAGGAGACCGGACAGCCTTCTTCAACTATGAGCTTATTTATCAAAATTATTGTATTGATGGAGGGTCTGAATAAAAGGTTTGAGACGAGGGAAGGGCTGAAAAAATTTCAAAACAGAAGGGTTTGTTAACCAAGAATGAGAGGATAGGTGGAGTACCACACTCGGATGATGAGTCGAAGATGCGAGGAGGCAGAGAGATCAGCAAAGAGCCGCGGTAGCTCGCAGACAAGCGATCGAACCTCAAATACCAGCACTGAGGTCAGCCGAGCTCGCGGCGAAGCTCTACCAGCCGAGGATCCAGCTCGTGGTTGAAGTGACAATGAGGAGGCAAAGAATCATGTAAGGTCTCTATGGAGGAGGTCGAGGAGAAGGCTAGTCAAAGCCACCGAAAAGAAGCCATCCGCAGTGGTCTTCAAGCCGCCGCCAGCCAACAATCGACGAGGATCTCAGACGAGGATAATCAGTTTATCCTTCAGAGGAGACCCTCTAGGACATCTCAAACGTCCTGAATCTTCAGCAGCTCGCCGTCGATGGAAGCCTCTACGCTACTCTCGAAGAAGTACTGGCCTTGGAGATTGCAATGAGGTTGCTCGCTTGGAGGTTCCGCTTCACCAGCCTAAGGAAGCTGCACTCTCTCCTATTCAGGAGGAAGGTACCAACTCATCTCTCTCCCTAACTCAATCTCCACTGCAATGAAGAGGTGTGCCCGGCCTGGCACCTCGTGAGCCTCTTCAATGCCCACGCTTGCCCCAAATCATCACCCAACTCCCACAGTCCAAACACAACTTGAAATCACCACAACTCCATCTCGAAACCATCCCTTCTCCCACCCAACCTCAAACCATCCCCACTCCCATCATCATCCCACAAACCGATCAGCCAACCTCATCTACCATATCCTCATCTCAAACTCAACCTTCCACCTCTCCACAAACACAAACCACACCTCCACCGTAAATCGAAATTCCTTCCTATTCTTTCCCGGAAGATATCCAGATGAGCTCACCACCCCTCTCCCCCAAATTTCTCGAACCCTACACTCCCACTTCCTCCTCATCCGAATCCTCTTCGAGGATGAGGACAATGATCTCGAGCCCCACCTCAGCCATTACTTCCATCGTAGCTCAAATGTAAAAGAAGATAAAGCAAACCTTTCGTAAAAGATGAAGAAGAAGACGAGGAAGATGGTGAAGGTAGTCATCAAGCAATGATCTCCAACATGAGGGAAGTAGAGGTAAATCTTATTCGTAAGATTACTTCTATTACTAACTCGTTCTTGCCGAGAAGGTGAAAGCCTTGGGGGAGGAGGTACAAGGGCTGAAAAGTCAGTGTCAAAGACTACAACGCAATTGTAGTGGACTCATTAGCTTTGGATAAATCACACTTGAGTAAAATGCAAAGACCTTGAGACGAAGCCGACTATCCTAGCCGATGAAGTCAAAAAGTGGGAACAGGAGGTGAGAGAAAGAGAGCAGACCCTCACAAAGTTGTAAATGAAACAAGAAAAGAAGTTGGTACAAAAGCCAAGACCTGAGCCGGAGGCAAAGGAGGAAGCTCGCATCAAATCGATGAGCCGGCCGCACTTCACAGAGGGTCATCCAACCGGAGAAAGCTTTAAGGGAGGATGAGGCAAGGAGGAAGAAGGAAGAGGAGGATAGGTCTCCCCAGCTTGCTTGCAAAAATTAAAGAGTCTCAAAATCAGCACCGAGGTGAAAGGGAAAGGCAAGGGAAAGCTTGTTGAAGAGCCACCAAACAGAGTGCTAAGTCCCAAGCCCACCCCGACCGAAAAGAGAAAAAGGGAGCCCGACTATTCAAATCTTCCCGAGGAACAAGATCAGCAGGATCATGACAGAGCAGCGTGGTATGGAGAAAGGGAGAGGAAGCGGCCGAAAAGAAAAATAAAGGGCTAGAAATGAGGTGGAGTAAGGAGGTAAGGAAATGGGAAATGAAAGGGGCAAACGAAGCCGACTTCGGACCTTACCATCGGACACTCAACCCGCCAAAGGTCGTCTACTAGAAAACATTTCAAAGAATACAAGGAGAAGAATCTAGACGCGGATGGATGTATCATTGGTACATCCTCGAAGGGGTCTCGATTCTACAGCCTCAAGACGAGGACCTAAGGTGGCATGAGTGGATCGAAAAGAAGATGTAGATCTTTACTAGAGGCCGATTGTCGAAGCGTATAAATTCTTCAATGCCGATCTCAGGTGCCCCACCCTATGAGACAGCAGACTCCAAAACTAACCCCGATGGCTCTATTGACATGAATTGGATTAAAGGCATCATTGCCAAAGCAGTAGAGTCGGGATTGAAGGACGAAGAAGAGCTCAAGAAGCTAAGGAAAAGGGTCTTCACTGGTTGGCCATTCCTAAAGCTTATCAATGGGGAGTCCGATCACAGATCATTTTCTTTTCTTTATCCTCTTATTTTTGATCTTTTTGTATCATGTAAATCGATGTGAATAAACATATGTTTGACTTATGAGTTTTACATGTCTTATTTTCTTAAAGTTTTTTTCTTGCTTTAAGAAAACTTAAAAATTTTTCTAAGTATAAATTTTCTCGAGAAATTTATCATCTCGTACTTAAAATTTTCAAAATTTTTCTAAGGATAAAAAATTTTCTAAGTCCTAAGACTTAGAAGTTTTATTTCTTTGAAAAAGTCTAAAAGACTTAAATTTGTTTAAAGTGCTTTATGTTGAATGAATCTGATTAAAGTGAAAATGTGTTCGATATACCTATCTCGATAAATCTTGATTAACTCTAAACTAACTTTAGTTTGTGAGTGTGTCTCTTTCTTATAGGTTTTAACTTCATCAAAAAGGGGGAAATTGTTAGATCAAGTAAAGTTTTGATGAGTTAAAAGATCAACCCAGCATGAGCAGACAACTATGAAGAAAAGCCGAGATCAAGTACTCATACCGAGCCGATCGTACTAGGTCAAGGACTCGATTAAATCACCGAGATTAAAGGTTACAAGTCGTCTGGAGATAAGCACAAGCCTAGTCATCTGCAGGAGACAATTATGAAGAGCTCGAGACGAGGTCAAGACAAGCCGAGTGGAATAAGAAAAGCCAATCTTCACCAAGTCACCGCAGACGAGTAGAAGAAATCACCGAGGTCAAGAGCAGCTTTTCAAGATTAAGTTTGTTGAGCAGTTTCCAGTTTGTTAGAACCGACTAACAAATTAACTGTCCTCTCGCACTTATAAATAGGTCTAATTTTATTTTTCAACACACTTATGCAAATTTGATTTTCACACTATTCACTACTCGATTTCAATCACAATCAATTCACAAATATTTCAAGAGAGTTTTCACAAAGTTCAAGTGTTTTATAGAACACTTTTCTTGTAATCTTCAAAATCCAATATTCACCGTAATTGTTAGATTCACGAGAAGGAGTTAGGAGTATTTTGAAGATTCGAAGAAAGTTGTAAGTTGTAAACCGTAAGTTGTGAGTAAGAAAGTAGTAAGTCGTCCCTTCTTCAAATTGGAGAAGGAGAGTGGATGTAGGATTTTTGTAATCCGAACCACTATAAATCTGGTGTTCTTTATTGCTTTTGTTTACTTGCTTATTTTCAGTTTTTCAATTGAAGATTAATTTGAATCAAAGTTAAAATCAAAATATCGGTTTGCTTTTAATCTTAATAAAGTTGATATTATTTCCATCAAGTTACTTTGGTGCTTTGAATAAATTTTGTAAGGTTTGTAAAAATCTGAAAAATCTATTCAACCCCCTTCTAGATTTTTCTAGAAGGCTGATACTAGTTTTATCCAATCTGCTCAAATAATCGGGACCAACAAATCCTTTCGGGTTCCTCTCGTAAGTTACTCTCGCAAGCATATCAAATGACTGCTCCAATTCATCTTCCTTATAAACTAAGGGATTCACTCCTTCCACGTATGTATTGAATATCCTGCCACCGTTTCTTTAGCATATGACAATTGCGTCCCTCTAACCGTCGTATCAAACCCATTATCGCTGAATTTACCGTTGACGAGAATTTCGCTCCGATTAAATCCATTATTTTGTTCTCTGCAGATTTCAACGAACAAAATCCCCGAAGCCTTGATGCTTCTAACAACCTTAGAATCTCCCGATTCTCCGTCCCTTGTAGTTTCGAAATCAACATACATCTTTGCTTTTAATTTGTTCTTGATACCGTATTCATTTTGAAATCGAGACTTGAAAGCGGTTATATAAGTGGGGAGTTTTGGAGTTTTGGTAGAAGTGGAAGCCATTTGAGTATTTTAGAAAGATAGAAAATATTTGCAGTAATTTATCAAGAAGGGGAATTGTGAAAGTGAATTTTGAAATGGGAAAGGTAAGTTTTTAAACGGCGAAGAGAGAGAGGAAAAACTTAGGAAGTTGATACGTGGCAAAATCTCAGGAAACATTTTTGACAGCTTGATTGTTAAGGCGCGTGAAAAATATCAACGACTCAGTGATAAAACCGCTTCACATTCAGGCGCGTGGCATAAACGCGTCATGAATTGTGTAAAAGTAACCGTTTATCCTACGGATTATATGGCTAATAGGCTTACTTTATGTAGAGGTAATTAGTATACCCGACGTAAGCCAAAATATACCTTTCTTTGCATTAAGGTTTCCTACTGAGACTAAGTTTTGTCGACTTGGTTCAAGGTGACCTTGTCTTATATTTTGAAGAAATTTCTCCGAGTCCTGCATTTTTGAAAACACAAATATTTTTAATGCCAATATTTTGAACACAACATTTTCAAATCGTAGATCCATCAAAAGTATTTGAAAGACAGACTTGAGAAAGTTATTTTGGAAATACATTTTTCAAAGAATGAATAAACAAAGGGGAGGTGATTTTCGATTAGGGGTTTTAAGCCGAACTAACAATGTTGATATACCTGCTCCTCGCAAATAAACTCAATCAAACCTATTAGTAGCCATGGTGAGTCGATAGGTCAGCAGATAGTCATCTATTTTCAAGAAAATCACCGACTATTGTGTCCTTGTCTCGATTTATCGAATGTCGATAAGTAATCATCAAGTTAGATAAAGTCAATATGACTAATCCTTGATTCTTGATTCCTAAAAGGAGATGTTAAGAAAAGAAAAATTGTATTTAGTTTTGATGTGTTAAAAGTGTAAAATAGGATGACCAAATGAGCATCTTATATAGACAAAATGAAGTATACCTTTGTAAATAAAACTAAGTATAAATAGTCGACTAGGTCAAGATATCGACGAGGAAAAATCTCGAGATAAGGAGAGGAAATCAGACGAGGTCAAGATATCGACAAGGACAACACATAGAAGACAACAGATACGTTACTATAAACAAACACCTAGACAAGGAATGAAGATGAGGACAAGGTGAAGTAAGTATCGACGATGAGGTGTTAAAGAAATATTACACAAAGATTCAAGAAGCGCTTTCAAATAATCAAGAGGAAGTTACAGGATTTAGTTATATTGTTATAACCGATCAAAACCGAATTCAAGGAAGTTACAACTACCAAGTGAAGATCTCTATAAATAGGGATAGAAATTAGTTTAGAGTTAACTTTTGATACTTTGCACTCATCAATATACTTTGTATTCACAAGCCACAAAAATTGTACACATTCACAAACGTTTTATACGTTTTCAGCTTTTAGTGTTTATAGAACACTTTTTCTCAATAGATCTTCAAGCCATAGATATCTAGAAATTAGGAAGAATTCATTGTAAGGCTGAAGATTCATCATTGTAAGTAAGTCAGCAAGAAGGAAGAAAGTAAGTAGTGAAGGCCCTTCTTCAAGATTGAAGAAGGAGAGTGGATGTAGGATTGTTATAATCCGAACCACTATAAATCGTGGTGTTCTTTATTGCTTTGATTTACAAATTTGTTTCTTTTCAATTCCTAGTTTATCATCTACAGATTAATCTCAGGATTAAAGTTAAACCTATCTTGTCGATTGCTTTTGATCTTGTTAATAGTTGAGTTTAAAATTGTTTTCCGCCGTGTTCATCCGGTACTTTGAATTGATTTTGAAGAGATTCGAAAATCTACAAAATCTATTCAAACCCCCTTTCTAGATTTTGTTCTAGAAGATTAACTCAAGGTTTTAATCAACTCAACATTCCGGGACTAACAAGTGGTATCAGAGCGTTGTTAAGTCGTTTCCGATATTAATTTTAGGTCTTAACTAAGATCCTGAATTTTTGTTCTTGATAATCCATAGTTTCTTTGTTTCACTAACAGTTCTACTAACAAGATCTTGCTAGTATTGTGGTTTTTTTTTTTATCATGTCTTCGTGAAAAGCAAGAAATCCAGGAGTTTGCTGACTTTTCTATAGAAGAATATGATTACTCGGATGTTTAGAATGGAGAACCATCTTAAAGCAATTCATGACAGAATGGAGGAGGTTCTTGAGGAAGGACCCATCAAGTTTTATCATGGTGGCACAAGTGATGGTACTACATCACCGAAATAAGAGTTAGGAAGGAAAAGAAGAGTTCGTAACTCACTAATGATGAAAGGAAGATTCACAATTTAGATCAAGTTGCAAGAACTGAAATTATTGAAACACCGAGCAAGGATTGGATTGAAAAGGTTAAAAGATGCAAGACTCGCCAAGGAAATGTAGGAGACTCTTGCCGGAATTGGTGAAGGATCTCGAACAGGTCAAAGAAAATAAGCTACAATCTGCTCTACATGCATTTGACACGTTCAAAATGAAGGATGGTGAAACCGTGGATCAATTGGATGTAAGACTTACTAATCTTGTGAACAAAGCAGCCGATTTGGGTAAGACTTACACCGAGAAAGAAATTAACAACAAGGTACTCAGATCTTTGAGCAAAAGATGGAGAGAGAAAGCTAATATTCTCAAAGCAACACAGATTTATCATCAATATCACATCACAATCTTTTCTCTCATCTTAAAGCACTGAATATGACATTCACATCGAAGATGAAGAAGATGAAGCAGAGTCATCTACATCTGGAAAACAGCTTGTTTTTGTTCATAAAGACGAATCAAAAGATCTCTAAAGCATCCGATTTGTCTCGTAAAAGAAGAAATGGCTCTTTTGTTGAAAAGGTATGAAAGATCAAGATGAAGTACAAAAGAAACAAAAGAGACAAATTAGGTCGAAGGAATTATAGATCAAATAGGGATGAGAAAAGCTCGATAATGATAAAAGGAAGGATCACCAAGAAGTCATAAGTCACCTATCGACGAGGAGAAAGTAGTCCAAAAATAGACAGAGGAGATATATGCTATACATGCAACAAACCTGGTCACTACAGCTATGATTGTCCTCAACTCACTCCCGCAGAGAGAGAAGAAAAGAGGAAGAAAAGAGATAAAAGGTATGCCGATCGTAGAGCTCTCCTAGCCGAGAAAGAAGAAGTTCATGAGACATCTTCATCCTTATCTTCATCTCGATTTTGGATCGATGATGACATCTCGTCGATGGCAAAAGAGGTACATTACTATACATCTTCCGATAATGACCGGTGATACCTTATCTCAAATCGATCCAGCCTTATTGACAAACTTTTGAAAGACTTGAGACTGCTCTATCTCGCTTATAAACAGATAGAGACTGAAAATCTTAATTTAAAGGATCAAATTTCTGATCTAACCAAGGTCAAACAGAATAAGGAAAGTGAGAAACCAGACTGTACATTCAAGGGGGAATGTCGACCGAGATGATCACTAGCACCTTGTCTCGATAAGACAGATAAGTAAGAACAGAATTGAGTTCTTTAAAAATAAAATTTTCGAATATCTATTCCGAGAATGAGAATTATAAAAGGACTAACAGGAATTAAATCTCAAGTTAGGACTTATGAATAATTCTCAAACCACAATAGATAAAATCTTCAATTCATCTCAAAAGTCTAATGATAAATCGATTAGGTTTTGATAGGAATAAGAAAAAATGATCCTATAAAACCTAGAGTCTTTGTCAAAGCAACTAAACCTAAGGTAGAAACTTTATTCACTCCCTGGAAACCAAAGGAATTAATTACCTCATCCGATACTTCAAAAGAAAAATCGGATGAGGAAAGTAACTCCTAAGGCTAAACCTAAGACTAAATCAAAGATCTATCCTAGGTATAATAGCTTTGATGGAAGAAGAAAATCATACCCATTCTTACCTAGATTAAAGACAATTTCAAAAGATCAATTAAATAAGATTGATCTTGAAAGTCTTATCTTAGTAGATAGATATGGATGTAAGCTTCAATCTATGGTTTTAGAGAACATTGAAATATTTGTCCTGGATTCCTAAAAATCAACTTAACATGAAAGGACCCAAAGTACAAAGTGTACCTAAGCAATAAATTTGTGATTGCAGGAAGACAAGAAGATAGTTGATAGAGAAAATATTCTTGAGGTCATCTCGGTATATTGACAAGGGTTGTTCCAAGCACATGACCTATGAAAGAAGACTTCTCTCTAAATATCAAACCATTGATGGACCAAGAGTGATGTTTGGAGATAACAACTATGGACTTACTAAAGGTGTAGGAACACTAATGATTGGAGATGTTCAAGTTCATGAAGTTTACTACGTGGAAGGATTGAAGCACAATCTACTATCTGCTTCACAATTTTGTGATAAAGTGGTTTTGTGTCAAATTTACTCATAATGCATGCTATGTATTAGATGGTTTAAATGGAAATATTCTATTGGCTGGAGTAAGACAAGGTAACATTTGTATTGCCAACTTTAAAAGCTGTCCTAAAGATACTTGTCTTGTTGCTAAGAGTTCGATGACTTAAGTTGGTCAGGCAATGCATTTACTTGGTCACTTAAACTTCAAAACTCTTAACAAAATTACAAGGAAATCTTTAGTTAAAGGACTCTGATAAAGTATTTTCAAAGAACCATGTATGTGTTTCTTGTCAAAAAGGAAAACAGACCAAAGCTTCTTTTAAAACAATAAATAGTCCTACTTCGTAAAGGATTCGGAACTTCTTCATATGGATCTGCTTGGTCCAAGAACTCCTCTCGCCTTTAGTGGAAGAAAATACACCTTAGTAATTGTTGATGACTTTTCAAGATTTACTTGGGTTATTTTCTTATACAAAAAGAATGAGACTATGACTAAGATTCCAAAATTTCTTAAAAAGATTCAAAATGAAAAGGGATTAAATATTGTTAAAATTAGAAGTGATAAAGGTACTGAATTTCTAAATAAATTGATTACTAACTATTGCATTGAGAATGACATAGCTCAGAAACATCTCAGCAAGGACTCCACAACAAAATGGAGTTGTTGAGAGAAGAAACGAGACCTTGAAAGAGGCAAATAGAACAATGTTATCTCGAATTCAACACTCCTCATAGGTTTTGGGGGTATGTTGAATACATCATGTTATGTTCAAAATAGAAGTCTGATTGTCAAGGATAAGTGTAAAACTCCCTATGAAATTTGGAAGGGAAGACCTCCCAAAATTTCATATTTTCATATATTTGGTTGTAAATGTTTCATACATAACAATGGAAAATCTCAATTAAAAACCTTTGATGCCAAGATAGCAGATGGGATATTCTTAGGATACTCATCTATATCAAAAGCATATAGAGTTTTTAATAAGACAACCTTGTGTGTAGAAGAAACACCTCATGTGGTATTTGATGAATCTTCTTTTGAGATTGATAAGACAGGGGACATCACAAAGATATCGATGATATGGATCAGATGACTATCAAAGGATCAACTATAAAATTCTACAATCAAGAATCGATTCGGATGAAGAGGAAGAATCGACAAAGGAAAGGAAACTCGAAAGAACTTCCTCAACAAATGATCTACCAACCGATCAGCACGACCAACGACACATCACCGATCGTAGAGTTATCGAAGGTAACATAGAATCATCTCAAATAAATAATTCAGACAAGACATCATCCACTACAAAAGATAAAGGTAAGAAAGTAATGTCATATCACCCACCGAAAGATAATTCGAGATTTAGACTCGTGTCCAGACGAGGACCCAACTAAATCAAGATTGCATGTTCACTGCTATGTGTCATTACTTGAACCTAAATCAATTACGTAAGCTCTAACCGATTCCAATCGATTAATGCCATGCAAGAAGAACTAAATCAGTTCCAAAGACAAGATGTGTGGGAGCTTGTTGAAAGGCCTCATCATCAAAAAGTCATTGGAACTAAATGGGTCTTTAAAAACAAAAGGGACGAAAACAATATTGTGGTTAGAAATAAGGCCACACTAGTTGCTCAAGGTTATTCACAATCGTAGGGTATTGATTATGATGAAACCTTTGCACCAAAGAGCTCGTCTCGGAAGCCATAAGATTGGTTTTAGCCTATGTTGCTTTTAAAAGATTCATAGTTTTTCAAATGGATGTTAAGTCAGCTTTCTTAAATGGAATCCTAGCCGAGGAAGTTTATGTAGAGCAACCCCTGGCTTTGTCAAAGGAGACAAGGTTTATAAACTAAGGAAAGCTCTATATGGACTTAAACAAGCACCCTTGAGCTTGGTATGACACCTAGTCTGATTATTTAATTAAAAATGGTTTTGTTAAAGGTAGAATTGATAGAACTCTCTTTAGAAAAGAGTTTGGTTGTGATCTTTTGTTAGTTCAAATTTATGTTGATGATATAATTTTTGGATCAACTAACATATCTTTGTGTGAAGAATTTAGTAGTCTTATGAAAAGCAGTTTGAAATGTCCATGATGGGAGAAATGACATATTTTCTTGGACTTCAAGTCAAGGCATAAAGAAAGGAATATTCATCAACCAAGCCAAATATACAAAAGATCTTATTGAAAAATATGGAATAGGTACCAGCCGAGAAGCTAAGATACCTATGATGACAAATTTTTCAATGGATCCAGACGAGAAGGGAGAAGACACCGATCAAACCGAGTATCGAGGTCTTATTGGTTCTTTATTATATTTAATCGCTAGTAGACCTGATATTTCTTTTGCGGTTGGAGTTTGTGCTCGTTTTCAAGCTAATCCTAAGAAAAGTCATCTTGAAGCAACAAAGAAAATCCTCAAGTATTTGAAAGGAACAAGAATGTTGGATTGTGGTATCCAAATGATGACAACTTTGAAATGCTGGATACTCGCATTCAGATTTTGGTGGGTGTAAGATAGATAGAAAATCTACATCTGGTACTTGTCAATTTCTTGGAAGTAAGCTGATTTCATGGTTGTCTAAGAAACAAACCTCTATAGCTACTTCCACAATCAAGCCGAGTATATGGCACCGGAAGTCATTGTTCTCACAAATGATCTGGATAAGTCAATGCCTAAGGGACTATAACATTATCACTAAAGAAGTACCAATCTTTTGTGATAGTAATAGTGCCATAGCTATTACCCGTAACCCATTTCTACATACAAGATGCAAGCATGTAGATATAAGACATCACTTCATCAAAGACCATGTGGAAAAAGGAGATATCGGACAAGAGAAGATTCATACCGATTTTCAAAGAGCAGACATCTTGACAAAGCCACTTGCGAAACAAGGTTTAAAGAACTATCTGTAGAATTAGGATTATTAGATGCTTCTCTAATTAATCTATAATCTAAATTCTTGTTTTTACTACTAGTCTATCTCAATTGGTTTATTATGTCTAGAAAGAATTATCGCACAAGATATGAGTCAAAGGACAATCGGTAGCCGATATCATTGATCTCCTATCATTGGAATCAAGAATCAAGGATTAGTCATATTGACCATATATGACTTGATAGTTACTTGTTCGACATAGGTAAATCGAGATAAGGATGTAATAGTCAACTGACTTTTACGTAATCGATGACTATTGAACCTTATCTCGACTTACTCTTGTTATCGACAATTTGTCTAAGTGTCTCGTGGTTTCAGCAAGAATAAAGTTTAGTACACATCTCTAAATACAAGACAAGGTCTATTTGTCCAAGTATTCAGGAAATGCATAAGGATGCTATCAATCCGCATAAGGAGAAAGTCCAGAAGTTTCTCCTAAATACTCTTAATTATGAATATTAGGTTCATATAATTAATATATGAATTTAATATCATAATTCTCTTTATCATTTTTTTAAAAATTGAAGTTACTCAGTGTAATAAAATATTTTGTTTTACAAAATAAAAGGATAAGGGTTCGAATTTGTTTTCTAAAAACAATAATATTTTATGTTATCTCTCCAATTAACTGAAAAGTAATTTCTCAAATAAGTAACTCTGTCAGAGAGAAGTTACTACGGACCCGAAATTTTATCAAATTCATTTTTGAAATACGCAGAGTATACTTCACGCGCGAGAAATGGAGGCGGTTTCAAATATGAACCGTCTCAATCTCACGTGCGACATATTAAATATTATTCTATGCACTTTTCAAAATAAATGTCATAATTGCATTAATGGCGATTCGAAAGCCTATATTTACACTTTTGCAGCAATAATTATAATTCTAATAATTGTTTACTATTATATTTTCCATATAAATAGACATTCGTGTGCATAGTTTTCATTTACGCACACATAAAACTCTTCATATTTTCTCAAAACCTCTCTTTTCCCTCCTAAAACCTTCTACATTCATCAATGGTGGAGTCCAAAAAGAATATCAAGTTTGAGTATGATCTTACCTCTATTCGTGATATTTCAACGGACACCGAAATAAGAGAGATACTGAATTTGTTGGAATCAAGAGGTCTGAAACAATATTGCACGATGAAACCTTCAAAGAGTTTAACGGTGGATGATCTTTGTGCCGAGTTCCCCACTGTGGCAAAAGCAATATAGGATTAGAATCTCGAATTAGAACTAAGGAGAAGAAGCGAAGAATAGTTTTGTCTACTTCGAGATTAGTGAAATTTTTGGTTTAAGCACCACCGCGAAAATCCGTTCACCTATAAATCATCGGAATATTTAGAGTCTTTCCGATCGATGGCCAGAAAACTTATCGTAATACAACGGTGAATCAAGAGGCCAATGTTGAAGAGAAAGTATAGATTACTTATGTTGATTCCGACAAAGTGTATTTTGGGTGAACAACAGAGCCACGATGGGCTAACGAAGCCGAGGATATGCCGTCTCGAGAGCTATCCTAGATGGGGCTGAAATCAATCGGGCCACTAGTGTATTCAAGGATAATGGAGGAGAGAAAGAAGTTCATCAAGACTCCACCACAGCATTTAGCTAATGAGATGGTCTCGACCAAGATTGCAAGTATGATGGCAAGGATCACCATCATACTTGAGCATAAAGTGGGTACAGACAACCTCGACTGGAGTGTTGGAGTCAAAAAGTACACTGACAGAAGGGACTTCTAGTCAAAGACGAGAAGCTATATGGGCCGACCGACTGTAAGGAGATGGAGATGCTCCGCTCCACCTCCAGCTCCTAAGAAAAAGGCTTCAAAAGCCAAGAGAAAGGAGACCAAGACGGTGTTGGTGGATGAATCCTCGTCTACCGAGACGGAGGAAGATGAGGAAGCGAGAGGAGAGGACAGCTTCCCAAGGGGAAGTGTCCCACCGAGGTGGTAGGAGTATCAGGCGCACGGAGACTGTGGAAGTCTCGTCGAGGATGAATCCGGAGAAGGAGAAGAAGTTAAATCACCTTCATCCTCATCCGAGGATGGAGTACCTAAACCCACCTCTTCCCAACCTAGGCGATGAAGGGGCAGATCGGACCGCCGCCTCGAGCCTCTAAAACGGTCCACTCCCATAAGTCCACAAACCCAACCCTCATTCGACCCATTCTCTTTCTTACCCTAAACCTCATCCGAACCTCGATCTTTACCTAAATTTACCCAACCCATCTGGGGAAATGGGTCCAATGAAACCTCACCGCGGATTCTTGGGAAGAAGTTCATCCCGAGACAAGAATCCACTCTTAAGGATGAGCCTCGAGTTATTAAAAGAGCTGATAGATGTTTATTTGTTGAGAAGACTCAGCCGGGTTCATTTGAAGAGACAAATACTTTGATAGCGAGGTGGGGCAATAACCTAGCCATCCGGGAGAAAGAGGTTCTCAAGAAGGCAAAACTCAAGTCATTCCAAGATATACTAATCTGAAAATACCTTTGTCGATTATATCCTACAAAGAGTATATCTTGGAGATGAGACCCCAGAGGAGGTGGAGAAAGCAGCTTGAGAAGGGGGAAGAGCAGAAGAAGGATGAAGAGGCCGTTGTTGAGGAGGAAAGGATGGAGGAAGAGGTAACCGGTGGAGCTGCTGATAAGCCACCGAGATGGATACACTTGAGGAGGCACAAACGGAGCAGATTGTGGAGGTGCAAATGAAGTCAAATTGAGGAAATAGATCTCGACTCTATCTCGAAGAATGTATCTTGCCCTCCACATCTCGCGTCTCGTATCTGAACCGAAGCTCAAGGCTGAAGTACAAAATCTCAAGAATGTCTATCTAAATGCCTTTCAATTGGTTCCTAATGTCATTACATCATCAATCAAGGAGAATATAGAAGCTGCAATTCATGAGAAAACCAAGGTTGATCTATATTTCTCCGGATCGACATGAGGAACAAATGGTCAAGTGAAAAAGAAAGTTGCTACGGAGATGAACTCACAAGATGAGTGGGTTAAACAAGACGTTCGTTCGCCTATACCGAAATCGTGGATTCTATTGAGGATCAAGTAAAAGAATCACGGAAAGCTAAGGAGGCCTCATTTCATCAATTGCTGAAAATGCACTGGCCATGGAAAAAGATAGATACCAACCATCTTAAAGCGGTTCATAGATGATGAATTCGCATTTAGCCGAGGTCGGTCAAAAGAAGAGATATGACCAGCTTGATCAAGATAGGGTTCGACGAGAAGAACTCATGGGGCACATAGATCAAGTAGCCACTATCTGCAATACCCGATTTGCCGATGTCAAAAAGGGGGAAGATAGTGAGCTCAAGAAAAGAGTTGAGTTACAAGACGATCACCGATGGCACTCAATGCGAGGATAGATGAGCTTTCAAGAGTCATAAGAGCTAAGGAAGAAAAGAAAAGGCAGTTGAGGAGAAGTCCCCAGAGCATTAAGGAGATTAAAAAGGAGAACAACCGAGTCAACCGAGTCTCGATCCTCGAACTCCGATCTTCCACCTACTGCTGATCCCGCTCACATCTTATCAATCAAATCCTCCATCCTCATCCAAAGTACTGAAAAGCCAAGGCTTCGAGCCAAGCTCGAAAACCTAGTCTCGAGGCATGAGAAGAAGAAGCAAGGGTGCTAAAGAGGAGAAGGGAGGAGAAGGAGAGTATGAAAGAAGGGATGCTAAGAAAAGAAGAGAACTGGAAAGCGGCGGGAAGTTTTATGATAGATCATTAAGGAGATGGGTTCGAGAAGGAAACATATGAGCAAGGCGAGGACGTCTTACAAGTTCATAGAGGTGAGGTGGTTCCCAAAGAAATCCTACTAATGGCGGAGACCAGTGAAATGGAGACCATTTGAAGTAGATTGGGTTTTCCAGTTTCACGTATGCAAGAATATCAAATGGGGTTTGGATGAGAACGCTGCATTTCATAATCCGGTTGGAAGAAAGGGATCCTCGGATGTACCAAAGATGTAATCGATCTTGCTCACGAGGAGTTCAATGCACGCCGTTGCACCTTCCTACTCTCGAGATGGAACCTCCACTAACAAAGGATGGCCGACCAGATCGTGAAAGATCAAGCGGCTAATAATCAAGGCTGAATCCATTGCTGATCTTGCTCAAGGTGGAGAGACCATATCCGTAAAGAATAGGGTCTTTGGTCGGTCAAGACTCCCGAGGAGGATAGGTGGTATGACTAGTCCAATTCTCTCTTTTTGTGCTCCTTATCTGATCTATATGAAATTTGCGTTACTCTGTGAATATATCCGAATACCAAATTTGACTTCTCTCATAAACATTGGTACTTCAACCGACTTAATTTGTTTTAGTAACTTGTTCATAATTTCATAACACTAAACCATCTGAAATCTTTGAATCTTGTCTATGTTGTCTTTGAAGTATTTGACCTTAACTTTGATCAACTACATTGCTTTGATCATCTGTTTATTAAGTACATTGCTCACGATCATCCGATTATTAAACTATTGCTCGATTATCCGACTATGTGACTTAGTTGTATACTTTGTTTCATTCTTATTTTTTAAGAGTACTAACAATTTTCTTTTCTTGAGCTATGTTTTAACAACATCAAAAAGGGGGAAATTATTAGGAAAAGAAAAATTGTATTTAGTTTTGATGTGTTAAAAGTGTAAAATAGGATGACCAAAAGAGCATCTTGTATAGACAAATTGAAGTATACCTTTGTAAATAAAACTAAGTATAAATAGTCGACTAGGTCAAGATATCGACGAGGACAAATCTCGTATAAGCGAGAGGAAATCGACGAGGTCAAGATATCGACAAGGACAACACATAGAAGACGGTTGAGATACGTTACTATAAACAAACACCTAGACAAGGAATGAAGATGAGGACAAGGTGAAGTAAGTATCGACGATGAGGTGTTAAAGAAATATTACACAAAGATTCAAGAAGTAGTTTCAACTAATCAAGAGGAAGTTACAGGATTCAGTTATATTGTTATAACCGATCAAAATCAATTCAAGGAAGTTACAACTACCAAGTGAAGATCTCTATAAATCGGGATAGAAATTAGTTTAGAGTTAACTTTTGATACTTTGCACTCATCAATATACTTTGTATTCACAAGCCACAAAAATTGTATACATTCACAAACGCTTTATACGTTTTCAGCTTTTAGTGTTTATAGAACACTTTTTCTCAATAGATCTTCAAGCCATAGATATCCGTAAATTAGGAAGAATTCATTGTAAGGCTGAAGATTCATCATTGTAAGTAAGTCACAAGAAGGAAGAAAGTAAGTAAGTGAAGGCCCTTTTTCAAGATTGAAGAAGGAGAGTGGATGTAGGATTGTTATAATCCGAACCACTATAAATCGTGTGTTCTTTATTGCTTTGATTTACTAATTTGTTTCTTTTCAATTCCTAGTTTATCATCTACAGATTAATCTTAGGATTAAAGTTAAACCTATCTTGTCGATTGCTTTTGATCTTGTTAATAGTTGAGTTTAAAATTGTTTTCCGCTGTGTTCATCTCGGTACTTTGAATTGATTTTGAAGAGATTCGAAAAATCTACAAAATCTATTCAAACCCCCTTTCTAGATTTTGTTCTAGAAGATTAACTCAAGGTTTTAATCAACTCAACATTCGGGACCAACAGAGATCAATGATATCAACTACTGATTGTCCTTTGATACATATCTAGTCGATAATTCTTTCTAGACATTTATTTAAAGAAAGGAAAGAAAGAAGGAAAACAAATAATGATGAAAACAAAAGCAATTCAAAAATTAGCCAAAGATGCATCAAGTAATCCTAATTCTAAACATAATTCTTTAAATCTAGATTCACTAAAGGTTTTGTAAGGATATCTCGCTCTCTCGTGATTCTCGTGGCTATCTTTTCTATCCTAATATCATTCTTTTCTACATGATCTCTTATGAAATGATGTCGATGTCTATATGCTTACACCTAGAATGCAAGACGAGGATTGTATGTCATGGCTATTGCACTATTACTATCATAGTAAATAGGAACAGATGATGTTTGAATGTTGTAATCCCTAAGCCGCCGACTAATATAGAGGAGTTGAGAGCAACAACTCCCACCGCCATGTATTCACCTCGGTTGTGGAAGTGGCAACATATGTTTGTTTCTTAGATAACCAAGAAATTAATTTGTTGCCTAAGAATTGACAAGTTCTTGAAGTGGATTTCCTATAAATCTTACATCCTCCAAAATCGTAGTCCGAATATCCCGCCACCTCAAAGTTGTCATCGAGATGGGTACCACAACCCAACTTGCAAAGTCCGTTTGAGATATTTGAGAATTTTCTTAGCGGTCTCTAGATGAGGTATCATACCAAGCCACAGGTGCTTGTTTCAGTCCATATAGGGCCTTATTGAGTTTATAGACATTGTTATTGATCTTAATCCCGTGAGGTCTGCTCCACATAGACTTCTTCAAGTAACACACCATTTAGGAATGCAGACTTGACATCCATTTGAAAGACTTTGAAAGATTTATAAGCAGCAAATGCCAAGAACAACCTTATTGCCTATAATCAGCACTTTGGAGCATAGGTTTCATCATAGTCTATCCCTTGCATGTGAGTAACCTTGAGCTACCAATCTTGCCTTATTTCGAACAATAACGTTGTTCTCATCTATTTTATTTTTAAACACCCATTTGGTGCCAAACATTTTGCCTTTCAAACCGATGCAGTCCTTCCGCATGATCAAGTATCCGGTTTGGATGCGATAGAGCCTCCTTAATAGACTTAGGCTCGAGAAGTGATACATAGCGGTGAGCAGACTTTGAGAATCAACCATAGTTCGTGTCCGCACACTACCGGGATGGGTCCCCAATGATCTGGTCAGTTGGATGATAACTTCTCATCCTCTTGCCTATTTGAGTAGAAGGATCCTCATCTTGAGACTCAACCGGCAACTCATCCGACTCTACCCGAGCAGATGTTCCCCCTTTATCTGCCGACCTCAGCTAATCACCGATGTCAAGGGTATCTCCTCGGTTGGAGTCCGGAGAGGGGTTGTCTGCTGATTTTCAAATGGGGATTCTTCTTCATCCGAATCGAATCAAGACTATGCAGATAGATCGCTCTATGTTTAGTTTTTGTTAGTTCAATTTTATCTAGATCCTTAGTAATCTGATTCACTTGATCTCGAGAAAGAAAATATTTCATCGAAAACCACATGAGGAGTTTCCTCCACACAAAGAGTTGTCTTGTTGAAGACTCTGAATGCTTTGGAAGTGTTAGAATATCCCAAGAATATTCCATCGATTGCCTTAGCATCAAAGGTCCTCGGCTTAGACTTCTCATTGTTATGGATGATGCATTTACAACCAAAAACCCTAAAATATGAGATTCTTGGAATCTTACCCTTCCAGATCTCATATGGAGTCTTACCCTTGTCTTTAAGCGGCAAGCACTGTTAGTATAGCGAGGCGTATTGATGGCCTCGGCCGTAACTCCGTGAGGGGTTCTATACTCGGCTAACATGCTCCCGGCTGCTTCTTTCAATGTTCTATTCCTTCTTTCAACTACTCCATTTTGTTGTGGTGTTCTTGCTGATGATGTCTCATGAATAATTCCACACTCATTTAAAAAGTTAGATAAACAAGAATTTAAAAATTTAGTGCCCTTATCGGGATCTTGTTCACAGCCTCATTTTTCTTGAAAAGAAATATTACCCAAGTGTATCTAGAAAAATCATCAACTACAACAAGAGTATATTTTCTTCCACTAAAGCCGAGAGGTGAAACAGTCCAAACAGATCAAGATGAAGGAGTTGTAAAACTCTTTCAGATGAAGATGTGTTAATACTTTTAAATGAGTGTCTGGGTTGTTTACCTTTTTGACATGCATCACATTTCAGATCAAGAGAACATAATTTCTCGGGTAACCCTTTTACAAGATTCTTTCTAGCTAGCTTACTAAGAGTTTTGAAGTTCGGATGACTAAGCCTCTTGTGCCATAGCCACCGAGGTCATCTCCACCCTTAGCTACCGACAGTATCTTTGGGGCAACTATTAAAGTTAGCCACATAGACATTGCCATGTTTGAAGCCAGATTAGAAGTACCTTGTCTAAAGAGCTATCCAAGATATCACATTTATATTTAGAGAATTTTACAAGAAAACCTTTGTCACAGAGTTGGGAAACAGATAATGATTATGTTTTGTTGGTCCCGATTAGTTGAGCAGCCTAAGCAAAACTTATATCAGCCTTCTAGGAAAAATCTATAGGGGGTTGAATAGATTTTTCCGGTTTTTACAAATCTTACAAAATTTATTCAAAGCACCAGAGTAACACAGCAGAAAATTCAATTTTAGTCTCAACTCTATTAAGATCAAAAGCAAAAGTGATATGATGATTTTAACTTTGATTCTAAAATCATCTTTTAATTGAAAAGCTGGAAAATAAGCAAGTAAACAAAAGCAATAAAGAACACCGATTTATAGTGGTTCGTATTATAACAATCCTACATCCACTCTCCTTCTCCAACTTGAAGAAGGGACCAGCTTACTACTTTCTTACTTACAACTTACAACTTTCTTCAATTCTTCAAAATACTCCTAACTCCTTCTAGTGAATCTAACAATTACGGTGAATATTGGATTTTGAAGATTACAAGGGAAGTGTTCTATAAACACTTGAACTTTGTGAAAACTCTCTTGAAATACTTGTGAATAGATTGTGATCGAAATCGAGTAGTGAATAGTGTGTGAATTAAATTTGCATAAGTGTCTTGAAAAATAAAACTAGACCTATTTATAAGTCTCGAGAACACGCTTAGTTTGTTAGTCGGTTCTAACAAACTGGAAACCGCTACTAACAAACTTAATCTTGAAAACTACTTGCTCCTCACCGATTTTACCCAACTCGTCTGCACTGACTTTGTGAAGACTTGCTTTTCTTATTGTACTCAGCTTGTCTAGACCTCGTCTCGAGCTCTTCATAATTGTCTCCCGCAGATGACTAGGCTTGAGCTTATCTCTATGCGACTTGCAACTTCTAATCCCCAATGACTTAATCGGTCCTTGACCTGAGTCCGATCGGCTTAGTATAAGCAATCGATCTCAGCAGCTTCTTCATAGGTTGTCCGGTCATCTCGACTTGCTTCTTTAACTCATCAAAACTTTACTTGATCTAACAATTTTCCCCTTTTTGATGAAGTTAAAACCTACAAGAAAGAGACACACTCACAGTGAAGTTAGTTTAGAGTTAATCAAGATTTATCGAGATAGGTATATCGTAACTCATTTTCACTTTAATTAGATTCATCCAACATAAAGCACTTAAAAAATTTAAGTCTTTTAGTCTTTTCAAAGAAATAAAACTTTTAAGTCTTAGAACTTAGAAAATTTTGAAAATTTTAAGTCTGAGATGATAAATTTCTCGGATGTTTTATACTTAGAAATTTTTTTTTAAGTTTTCTTAAAGCAAGAAAAAAACTTTAAGAAAATAAGACAAATAAAACTCATCACCAAACATATGTTTATTCACATCAAATTTACATGATACAAAAAGATCAAAAAGTAAGAAGATAAAGAAAAGAAAAAGATCCCGTGATCGACTCCCCATTGATAAGCTTCAGAATGACCAACCAGTGAAGACCCTTTTCCTTAGCTTCTTAAGCTCTTCTTCATCCTTTAATCCCGACTCTACTTCGCTTTGGCAATGATGCCTTTGATCTAGTTCATGTCAATAGAGCCATCGAGGATTGGTTTTTGGTCTGCCTGTCTCATAGGTGGGGCACAAAGATCGGCATTGAAGAACTTGTCTGCCGACAATCAGCCTCGATAAAGATCTCGCATCCTCTTTCTCAATCCACTCATGCCACCTCGAGGTTCTCGCCCCGAGTCAGAATCGAGACCCCTTCAAGATGTACCAATGATACATCCATCTCGCGTCTAGATTCTTTTCCTTGTACTCTTTGAATAGTTTTCCAGCGACGACCTTCGGCGGATTGAGTGTCCTATGATATGGTCTCAAGTCGGCTTCATCTGCGCCCTTTCATTTCCCATTTCGACCTCCTTGCTCCACCTCATCTCTAACCCCTTATTCTTCTTTTCAGGCGTTTCCTCTCCCTTTCTCCATACCACGCCCGCTCTCTCATTATCCCGCCAACTGCTTCCTCAGAAGATTTGAATAGTCGCTCCCTTTTCCTTTTTTCGGGGTGGGCTTGGGACTCAAGATTTTGACTGAGCTGGTTCTTCAATGAGCTTCCCTTTGCCTTTCCCTTTCACCTCAGTGCTGATTTTTCGAGACTCTTTTATTTTTGCAAGCGGTGCAGACCTATCCTCCTCTTCCTTCTTTCTTCTCGCCTCGTCCTCCCTTAGAGCTTCCTCTAGTTGGTGACCCTCACCGTAGTGCAGCTAGCTCATCAGATTTGATGCGAGCTTCTTCCCTGGCTGCCTCTAGCTCACCATGCCGCCTTAGTGCCAACTTCCCTTCTCGGTTTCATTCACAATAGCCGTGAGGGTCTGCTCTCTTTCTTTTACCTCCTGTTCCCCTTTTTACTTCATCGCCTAGGATAGTCGGCTTCGTCTCAAGATCTTTGCATTTGACTCGAAGTCTCGATTTATCCAGAGCCAATGAGTCCACTACAACATTGTAGTCTGTGACCTAATTTTTCAGCCCTTGTACCTCCTCCTCTAAGGCTTTCACCTTCTCAAAGCAAGATCGAGTTAGTAATAGAAGTAATCTTTTGAGTGAGATTTACCTCTACGTCCCTCATATTGGAGATCATCGTTTGATGACTGTCTTTACCATCTTCTTCGTCTTCTTCTTCATCTTTTCTCAAAAGTTTGCTTTATTTTCTTCTCCATTTGAGCTATGATGGAAGAGATGGCTGAAGTGGGGCTAAGGTCACTATCCTCATCCTCGAAGAGGATTCGGATGAGGAGGAAGTGGGAGTATGGGGTTCGTAAATTTGAGGGAGAAGGTGATTGGAGTGTATAGGGCAAGAGCTTTTAAGACCAATCGCAAAATATCGAACCCAAAGGAGAAAATATGCAAACGAAATTCAAGGATAAGAGTTCTAGATGGCTAAAGTTGCAACAAGATATAGGACTAAAATCTCTAAAAGGATGCAAGAAATTAAATGGCAAGATTATGCAAACAATATATCAAACACCTAAGACGCAATAACAAATATACTAAAATCAATGGGGATTTGGGTGCAAGGGATAATCTCCATCATGGAATCCATGATTAACAAGCTATGATTGTATCCAATTGCAAATCAATCAAATTAGAAAGCATAAACCATCATGAAATTAATCACTCCATTAATATCACAATGCCTAATGTGAGTATCCTTAGTTCTTCCCATCTCTCAATGTAGAAGTCCCCAATTCATACAATCATGCAAAATTGAATCCCGATTAACACCTAATCACGTTAGCTCAACTCTCGCCTATTGCTAGGGTGATCAACCATTAATCAAAAGAGACAATTTTTCATGAAGCACAATTAAGAATCACAATTAGGAAGTAAACTAATTCAATTGATCACAATTATCAACAATCATAGCATGAGGCAATCACTTCATCCCTAATTTCAATTATCCCAAGCACAAAGCTATTAGCCCATGGTGCTACAAGCAAAAGCCAAGGGTAAACAATCTAAGAAAGAAATTAACAATCTAATCAATACAAGCAATGAATTAAAGAAAGCAAAGGGTAAGAACATCACCAATTGAGCTTAAATATACAAATATAGGAATGATTAGTCTTCTACAATACTTGAATTCAACTTCTCGTCTCCCAAATCACAGCTTGAATCTTCAATTACAATGAATCTAAATGCTAATCTAATGGACTAAAAGTAGAATCTAATCTAATTCTAACAATCTATAGCAATTACAATGGAAATCAAGCTACAAAGTGAAAAATTCGCCTAAGGAACCTCCTGGAAACTACTCTAAACCGCTAGAATCAAGTTATGCTCTGCTTTGGCTTCAATGGCCTTTAAAACTGTAATTTTCAGTTTTGGCACTCCTCGACTCGAGCTTCGAGGCCCTCGAGTCGAGGCTCAAAAGTCGCTAGCACGCTTCTTCAAAATTTCTCTGCCTCGAGTCGAGGCTCACCCTCGACTCGAGAATCTTGCCAATTCTCCATCCCTCGACTCGAGGTTCCTCCCTCGAGTCGAGACGCTGTATTTTTGAAAATCCTTTCCTCCAGCCTAACCCTCGAGTCGAGGTCTACGTCCCCTCGATTTGTGCTCGAGACCAGGCAATTTTATCGAGAAGGGCTTCGGGCCCGACCCCATTTTCGTCCAGTATGTTCGTCTCTTCATTCTAAGAATAACGGTACTCTCGGTTTGGCAAAATTCCACCGATTTACCTGCAAAACGGACGAAAAACATCAAAAACTCACAAAGTAATACTTTTTAGGCAAAAGAGTGATACTTTTCACATTTATGCACAAAAATCACACTTTAGCTCACTTTTTGCACTAAAATAGGCCCTAAAAACATGTATCAATTCACTCCAATCATACCCCAAACTTGAATTGTTGCTCGGTTATTGGAGTAGTTTTTCGGGTAAGTGTTATTAAGACCAATCAACAAAATATCGAACCCAAGGGAAAAAGTATGCACATGAGGCCCTAAAAATACGAGTTCTTAGTGACTAGAGTTGCAACAAGGGATGACACTAACACTACCAAACACTTGCAAAATACAAACTAAAACAAGCAAACAAATGATCGAACACTTAGAATACAATAACAAAAACAACAATAAACGGTGGAATAGAGGTGCTAGGATTAACATCCATCAATGAATCATCAATCAACAAGCTACAATTGAATCAAATTGTAAATCAACTAAGATAGAAAGCATAAACCATCATGAAATTAATCACTCCATTAAAATCACAATGCCTAATGTGAGTATTCTTAGTCTTTCTCATCTCTCAATGTAGAAATCCCCAATTCATACAATCATGCAAAATTGAAACTCGATCAACACCTAATCACGTTAGCTCAACTCGCCTATTGCTAGGGTGATCAACCATTAATCAAAAGAGACAATTTTACACAAAGCACAATTAAGAATCACAATTAGGAAACAAACTAACGTGAGTATCCTTAGTGCAACTAATCTCTCAATTCCGAAGCACCCAATTCACACATTCATACACAATTATCACCCGATTAATCCCGGATCACGTTAGCGCAACTCGCCTATAGCTAGGGTGATCAAACATTAATCTAAAGAGATAATTATGCATGAAGCACAAATGAGAATCACAATTAGTAAGCAATCTACTAAATTGATCTCCAATCATCAACAATCATAGCATCATCAATCAATTCATCATCAATTTCAATTAAGCCAAGCACAAGAGAGTTAGCCCATGGTACCACAAACAATACCCATGGGAAGAAGATAGAATTGATCAAACACTAAGCAAATCACAACAATTAAGAAATTAAAGAGACAAAAGAGGAAAAACATCACCAAATGATCTTCAATCAACAAAAAGAGGAATGCTTGAGTCTTCAACACCAATCTCCGTATGAATTACAAGCTTGAATTGAAAGAATTACAAGGATCTAAAGCTCATCTATGACTAATCTACCAACATCAATTGAAATCTAAATCTAATTCTAACAATCTACTCTACCTAAGGAAGAAGTTGGCTTGGGGCCTGAGAAATCACCCCAAAACCGCTACTAATCGCTATTATGGAAGATGTCCCTGTTTTTTGTGCTTATCCCCTTTAAATACGAAAATTCTTAAAAACTGCCCCCTCGAGTCGAGGGTCAGGCCTCGACTCGAGGCTTCTGCTTTTGTCCCATCCCTCGAGTCGAGGGTCATGCCTCGAGTCGAGGCCGCTGCCTTTCTTTCGATTTTGGTCCTTTCGCATATCCCTCGACTCGAGGCTCATGGTCCTCGACTGAGCTCGAGTCCAGGGCACTTTTTCTCGCGCGGGGCTTCGCCCCGCCCCGTCGTCCAATATGATCGTATCTTCATTCTAAGTCCAACGGTACTCTCGGTTTGGCAAAATTCCACCGAATTACCTAAAATGGACGAAAAACATCAAAATCCCTCAAATAGTACTTTTCAAGCAAAAGAGTGATACTTTTCACATTTAGGCACAAAAACTAACATTTTAGCTCACTTTTGCACTAAAATAGGCCCTAAAAACATGCATCAATTCACTCCAATCACTCGTCCTCGAGCAACGTAGAAACTAAGAACAAAGGAGTGAATTGATTGCAATTATGTCACATAGCACTATAGATGAAAAATAAGACAATCGAACTCATCAATGAACATAAGTATCAATGTAACTATCCACTAGCAAACAAGATAGATCATGCTCAAATAAATGCTCAATCAAATACTCAACACATTGCTCCTTCCATGGTGTGTTTCACTCTTCACTCAAGTGTATCAAGGTATAAGACACTCAATCATCAAATTCACAAACTTGCACACCATATGCTTGCCAAAAGACTTAATCTCAATCAAAATCATTTATGATCAATCAAGAATCAAAGAGGTCTTTCTCTTAGGTTGTAATGTAGGCTCTTTGGAAAGGTGGGATGTTTATGGATAAGAGTGAATAAGTATTAGAGACTTGAATGTAAGCTAATCAATACAAAACACATCTCTTCTCTTTTCATCAAGTACACTCTTTCTTTTACTTCAATGATCAATCCACCTTTCACTTGAGCTTTCTCTTTATAAGCTCACAAATTGAATTTTTCTTTCACTTTATGTTCACATTTTCTTTCTTCACAATTCAATTTTTCACAACCTTTCTTTTCTTTTATGCTTCATTCATCACTTAACTCATCATCTTCCCACACTTAGCAATCAAATCACCATCATTAGCCAACATTCAAGCTCAACTAAATATAGGACAAGAAAAGCTCATAAAAATAGGCTAAAAGGTTTCAATTTCACTTGGCTTGCCAAAGAATAAGGATCATAAGGCTCAACATGGCTTGCTAAGGAAATCAAATGTATTTGGTGGGGAAAAATTTGGCAAAGTAACTCATCATTTCAAACATGACCTCTCATCATTTTCAAGACATCACACAAAGATCAATATCAACAAGTCTAGTGGCAAGTTCTAGCATACAAATCATGAATGATGCACTCACAAAGAAATATCAAATCAACCGTATATGATGTAACATTATTAAGGCATAAAAGCTCACGGGCTTCAATTGAGCAATGAATCAAGCACTATCAATCACATCCATCTTTACATAATAAATCAAGCATGCTAGTTTCAAGCTACGCATCAACTCATGATCAAGTCAAAATTCAATAGGTCTTACAAATCAAACACAAGTGCTCATGTACATAAATCCAAGCATACTCACTACATCAATGATGATACTCAAAGATATGACACTAAATCCACAAT
Organism: Paraleonurus japonicus; assembly: GCA_030762865.1. Classification (NCBI taxonomy): domain Eukaryota; kingdom Viridiplantae; phylum Streptophyta; class Magnoliopsida; order Lamiales; family Lamiaceae; genus Paraleonurus; species Paraleonurus japonicus. Next base: position 29,692,678 of record CM061054.1, read on the forward strand.
GAAGCTCAATATCAAAGAATAAGGAATCATAGGAATAAGAAATCCAAAAGATCATCAAATCACAATCATCAATAGACAATAAGCTCAAATATAATCAAGAGAATCATAGCATCAATAAAATCATCAAACCATCAAAATCCAAATCATCACATCATCAAGTTCACCAAAAGAAGCACAATCATCATAAAGAGTACAATCACCATCAAAAGTACAAATCATCAAGAAGATAGGAATCTAAAAACTAAAGATAGGGAATGAGGAATAGGGAATAACCCTAATAGTCCGACGGTGGCGGTGGAGGAGGGTAGTGTCCCGACCTGAAATTCCACGAGCTCATCTGCTGTAGGAGGGTGTACATTTCATTTTGAGTCTTCGTGAGACTCTTCCCGCATCCTCCTAGTCTCTTCATTGAATCTTCTGACTCCTCAATCATCCGGTGCATCTCATCCTGGCGAGTTAAGCTCTCAATATGTATCCTCCGACTATCCGCCCACATCTGCTCGGCCAATACCCACGGCCTCTGAGATGAACTACCCGCCTCATACTCACGACTCCTCATCTCGTCCTGCCGGTACATGTTGATCTCTCGGCCGGTAATCCTCATCCATCTCGTACAGGCGGCTTTTCTGCTCGGCTCCTCATCATCCTCATCCTCGAATCATCCTCTTCCTCGGCCTCTGCTCTCTCTCGCAACACCCTCATCCTCATCATCGTGAATCGAGATCCGATGCTGGCCATCATTATCATCATCGTCACCCTCATCTCGGAGAACATCCCCATGCTCTCTCGTATAAGCATCTATAGCATCGGTGTGACGCCGTGACCACATGCGCAGGTTGATGGTCACAAAAGCAGCAGATCCAAACACTGTAGTCAACCTCTTATTCGGAAGAGGGAATTGGCCACCGTGGTGCTGCTGAAACACCACGTCCTACCGATGTGGTCCGGTGTCCTCATGTGTCGCATGGTATTAGTAGTAAGATCAGACCATCTAATGCTGCGAGGTTGTGAGTGGGGATCCCGAGGTGCTCAGCTATCAAGGTAATCATGCCTCCAAAGTTAATCTTCTTGAATTTCGTACTTGTAGCTCTCTCAAATAGGTAGCAGAGGTACGCAGATCGTTGAACCTAACTCCATGCAAGAAGCACCAAATGACGTACAACTCCTCGGATACCACGGCTCCTCCCTCCGATCTTGCGAATATAGTGCTTGCTAGAATCTTCTCCAAGTAACGGATTACCGGGTTCGGATGTGCGTGCTCTTCGACTTTCTAGGAACGAACTCGGTGGCTCGGTGCCCCCGAATCGAAATACGCCTCCAAAACTTCTTGGCGTTGTACTCTTGCCTTATGTTAAGCAATGATCTATCGGGGCCAGTAGGTGTGCCAAGGATCTCATTGACCTCATCCAAAGTCAACTCATACTCATTCCCCATGAGCTCGAAAGTAATTTTCCTCGCAAACTTGGCCCTCCCGGCCTTATGGACCTTAACCATGCAAAGGAACTCTAGGGTGAGTCCGAGATGAGTCCGAGGCCTCTTAGCCAAGAAGCCTCCCATGCCTACTTGCTCAAAAGTCGAGGAATATCATCCTCGATCCCCATGGATAATATGCGTTATGATCTACTAATTTGGTCTTGACCACTTTCTTGTAAAGCTCAAAGATAGAGGATGATATGCTTCCTCCATTTGTAATCGTCCCACTTAATTCCAAGTTCAGCGGGCATCCTATGTGCAAATCGGATAGCCTCCTCTCTCTCTCGGATTTCTGCATCCAGAAAAATTATGGCCGTCAACTCCCCTAAACATTGTTCCCGCACAAATAATCCCAAAAGCACAAATTAGTTCTCCAATTAAAATGCAAGCTCAAAATATCACTCTAAACCATGGACAAGTCAACAAATATATCCAATCTCAACAAAATTCCTAGTGACTAGGCAATAAACCCCTACAATTGGTCAAAGAGTCAACTCAAACAAATACCATCAATAAAAGTGCTCAAATACTCCTCAAAGTATACATACTTGACTAGAATGGCTTTAAACAATGAAGATCACCATGTAAGCTCACCAAAATCATACAAATATGCTCCACAAATATATCAAATAAGAACAAGCCAACTAGCAAGTAATTCAACACATAGCATCACAAAAATTGCACTTCCATCATCAATGCTCAACTCAACTTGACCACTTATACCAACAAATGCACTAGGAATTCCTAAAAGTATGCCTTAAATCACATTTCAAGCCAAATTCCACAAATAAACGAGCAACATATCATATACAATCCTAAACATGCTCCTAATATCCTCAATTAATTCAAATATTCTCAACAATGGCTTCAATTTATCAAAATCAATCATGCATACCAAGTGCTTGACAAAATGCCCAAATGAAATTCCAATTCATTGAAATTCTAGCATAATCCCTAACACCCAAGCAATAATCATCCTCCAACATGAAATTGAAAGCCAAATGAGAAGAAATTACATACCTTGTTGAGAAAAATCGGCTAGAAATGGGAAATTTGGACACCCACGCACTACTCCACAAAAAGCCCCAAATTTGAATGTCAAACCCTCAAAATTCACACTTTGATGCAATATGATGATAATGTGATGAAACAATGGTGATTGATCGGAGAAAATGGCTCAAAATCGCCAGAAATATGGAATAGAGGCAAAGGGAATCGTGAACTAGGGCTAACTCCTCGACTCGTGCCTCGCTATGACCGAAATGCGACATTTATATCGGACACCAGCCTCGAGTCGAGGGTCAGGCCTCGACTCGAGGAACCCCATTTTTTCAAAAGCCTCGACTCAAGGTTCCTCCCTCGACTCGAGGGATGTGCCGATTTCAAAATTTTTCTACGTGTCAATGCCTCGACTCGGGGCTATGCAACCTTGACCTTGGGTCGAGTCCAGGCAATTTTTACGATTCCCGGGCCCGACCCGACCCCCAAAACTCCTAAAAATGACCTTTACGCCCTAACGAACCCAAATATGCAAGAAATTACAGTTTTGGTCCCTCGATTTAAGCCCGGTCGCTCATTCGATCGAGGAGACCGGGTTCTCTTCCTTTTCGCTCCTTTTCACCAACTTTAAAGCTCTCCTTTCCTTCTTGATTCCTTTACAATTTCGATCCTTTTTCAATCCAAGTAGTTAGGATACCTACACACGGACAAAACAATTAATCAAATAATCATTACTAAGAGATGCATTTCTACCCTAAATGTCACACTCCCCCAAACTTGAATGAAGATATGCATTCAAAATTGAGTATGAGAATGATACAAGTATGTAACCCTTAGATGATATTAACAATTAAGCTCAATATCCCAAATATACTTCATCCATCAACTAACATATTCTCCTAAGCATGAGCAATTCCCAAAAATCCAAAGCAAAAATTCCACAAAAAGGACAAAACACAAAAACACAAAGAAAACACACCAAAGCAATGAAAGGATGGGTTGCCTCCCATCTAGCGCTAGGTTTAACGTCCTTTGCCGGACGGAACTCAAAGAGTTCATACTTCCCTTTCTATGATCAAATGAGGGTCGAACTTGTGCCTCACTAGATGTTCCTTTGCAAAAAGGCAACACCCCCACTTGTCCTCTAGGAGTAGCTTTCCTCCTTCTTTGATCTCTTTGACCGTAAGCACCTCCTTGGGCCTTTCGACTCCAAGTAGCCGACTCCAATTTGATTCACACCACACCACTTGATCTCCTACTTCAAAACTTTCCTCATTTTTCTCAAGTTGTGCCTTATTCTCAACCAATTCCCCCAAACTTGAGCCATGCTCAAGTTTGGTGCTCAAGTTTGGTCAAATCTTTCTCACCTTCTTCCTTCTCTTTTTCACCGGGTCAAGCAAAGGGTCCTTTGTCGCTTTCTCCTTCCTACAATCATCAAGGGAAACACAAGACTTGTTAGAAATGATCTTACAAGAGGGAAGAAAATGCTCATTAACTAAAAGATTAGTAGAAGTAATAGGTGTAGAATCTTCCCTTTCAATGGAAGGACATTCATCAACAATCTCTATGTATCCACACGTCTTCTTCTCTACCTGTCTTTGAGCAACCTCTTCTTCATGAACTCTTGTAAATGTCACTTCTTCACCATTGGAGCTTAACTTAAGCTCTCTTTTCTCCACATTAATCATAGTCTTGCCCGTTGCAAGGAAAGGTCGACCAAGGATGATCGGTGCCTCAAGTTCCTCCTTCATATCTAATACAATGAAATCCACCGTGAATATGATTTTGCCAACCCCTACTAACTCATCTTCAATAATCCCAAATGGTTGAGCTTATGATTGATCCGCTAATTGAAGATTGATGTTTGTAGGAATCACCTCCCTAGATCCAATTTCTTGAACACTGACAATGGCATCACATTAATACTTGCTCCTAGGTCACACAAGCCTTGAATGTTTACCTTTTCTCCAATCTCACATGGAATAATGAAGCTTCCGGGATCCTTTTTCTTTTGTGGCAAGTGTCTCTCCAAGATTTCTTTGCATTCTTCCACTAGCTTGCACATCCCCTTCTCATCCCAACTCCTTTTCTTGGACATAATTTCTCTCAAGAACTTCTTATAGTGTGGAACTTGTTCAAGGGCCTCCAAGAGTGGAATATCGACATGCAAATTCTTGAAAATTTCTAAAAACTTACCAAATTCTTCATCAAGTTTCTTCCTCTCTAATCTCTTAGGAAACGGAACCGGATTAGCCTTCATTGGAACTCCCCATTCATTCTTTGACTTTTCTTCCTTCTTTGCATCTCCCCTCGCTTTCACCTCTTCTTCACTTTTCTTCTCTTCCACAACCATTCTTTCTTGTCTCTCTTCTTCCTCATTCACCACCTCTTCTTCAAACTTCCCTTCTTTGGACATTTTAGGACCTTCATAGCTAGTGCCACTCCTTAGCTTGATTGTACTACAAAACTCTTTGGGGTTTGGCTCGGTAGTGGATGGGTATTTACCTTTATTTTGTAGATGATCCACCGTAGACGAGAGCTTCCCAACCGTAGTAGCAAGTTGCCCTACTTGATGCTTGATCGTCTTGAAACGAGTGTCCATTTGCTTCCCTATATCATCAAGCCTTGAGTCATTAGCTTCCAATTTCTTCACAATCAACCCCAAAATCTCCTCCGTGGTAGCCTTTTCTTCATTGTTCGAGCCTTTGCACCGGATCAAACCCGGAGGAAATTAAACGACGGCTCTTGGATTGGCATATGAAAAATTTTCGTGTCTCCTCCATGTATTCCCATTAAATTGAGCTTGCGGTTGAGGTTGGTAGCTTCCTTGTGGCCTATTTTGATAAGACATTTGGTAAGGCCTTCCTCCTTGATAATTCCCTTGAAAATTTCCTCCTTGATAGCCTCTTTGGAAATGAGGCCTACCCATGTAGCTAACTTCTTCAACCGGCAAGGGACTTGGACAAACATCAACATGAGGAACGGATGGACTTACACTTTCTTGGCTTTGTGAAGTAGTAAGAGCTCCCAATCGGTCCATCATAGTCATCATCATACTCTTCATAGACTCGATTTCATCCACTTGTGACACCCTATGATGTGCTCCCGATTAATCGACACTTGGAATGAATCTTGAGCTATGTTCTCCATTATTTCATTCATTTGCCCAACGGTTTTAGACCAAATCGATCCATTAGCACAAGCATTCAAAAACGACCTATCCCCATCCGTCAAACCATTGCAAAAATACATAATGGTTTGCTCCTCCGAAAACCGTGTTGAGGACAATTGATAAGTAACATGCCATACCTCTCCCATGCCTCCGGTATGGTCTCCCCATTCTTTTGGCGGAAGTGGGAAATAGCCTCCTTAGCTTGCATGGTCTTTGACGGTGGGTAGAACTTCATCAAAAATTTCTTGGACAACTCCTCCCATGTAACAACTCCTCCCATGTACGTACGGTCCCAAAGGCGGTAATGAATTAAGTCATGCTTTTGCTCTTTCTTTCAATGTAAAGGAAAAGAGCCTCAACTTCTTCGCATCTTCGGGTACCCCGTGGTATTTTGTAGTGTCGGCAATCTCAAGAAATTGTGCCATATGTTGATGTGGGCACTCATTTTCATCTCTTCCTTCAAATTGCTTCTCCCTAAGCATTCTCACTAAAGCGGGACTTATCTCAAAGTTATTAGCATCTATCCTCGGCCTTGCTATCCCATCATAGTGCTCTCTAAGTTGTGGCTCAAAAATTCTCTCAAAGGTCTTCCTTGAGGTGGTGGCTCATTTACGGGTTGTGGTTGGGCATTTGGTATGTGAGGCGGCTCATGATATCGTGGCTCTTGGTTATACGGCATATGGGGATAGTATGATGGAAATTGTTGTGGATGAGGTGGATAGTAGGGATATTGATGAGCTTGTGGAGGATAAGGATATGGATTTTGGTATGGATAATTTTGTGGTGGCATCCCTTGAGGGAAAGGGCCAACTTGAGCATAGAAATGATTCCCATTACCTCCATGTTCTACTCCTCCTTCTCCTTGTCCATGTACCTCCTCAACTTGAGGTTCACCCACTATTCTCTCCTCATTTCTTTGATCTTCCCCTTCCATAGCTTCCCTTCTTCTTCTCACACGATTCCTTCTCAAAGTAGCCTCAATTTCCGGATTTAGTGGCAAGGGTGGAACACCACTTGACCTTGTTAGCATGCACATACAATGCCACAAATCCAAGTATCAACTTCAAACCAACAAAATCAACAAAAATAAAAACGAAAGCAACGAATAGCTACTTCAAACAATCCTCAAATCTCACTTATAGACGCAAAAACTAACTCACCCGGCAACGGCGCCATTTGATTGGAGAAAGTACGCAAACGAAATTTAAGGATAAGAGTTCTAGATGGCTAAAGTTGCAACAAGATATAGGACTAAAATCTCTAAAAGGATGCAAGAAATTAAAAATGGCAAGATTATGCAAACAATATATCAAACACCTAAGACGCAATAACAAATATACTAAAATCAATGGGGATTTGGGTGCAAGGGATAATCTCCATCAAGGAATCCATGATTAACAAGCTATGATTGTATCCAATTGCAAATCAATCAAATTAGAAAGCATAAACCATCATGAAATTAATCACTCCATTAATATCACAATGCCTAATGTGAGTATCCTTAGTTCTTCCCATCTCTCAATGTAGAAGTCCCCAATTCATATAATCATGCAAAATTGAATCCCGATTAACACCTAATCACGTTAGCTCAACTCTCGCCTATTGCTAGGGTGATCAACCATTAATCAAAAGAGACAATTTTTCATGAAGCACAATTAAGAATCATAATTAGGAAGCAAGCTAATTCAATTGATCACAATTATCAACAATCATAGCATGAGGCAATCACTTCATCCCTAATTTCAATTATCCCGAGCACAAAGCTATTAGCCCATGGTGCTACAAGCAAAAGCTATGGGTAAACAATCTAAGAAAGCAATTTACAATCTAATCAATACAAGCAATGAATTAAAGAAAGCAAAGGGTAAGAACATCACCAATTGAGCTTCAATATACAAATATAGGAATGATTAGTCTTCTACAATACTTGAATTCAACTTCTCTTCTCCCAAACCACAGCTTGAATCTTCAATTACAATGAATCTAAATGCTAATCTAATGGACTAAAAGTAGAATCTAATCTAATTCTAACAATCTATAGCAATTACAATGGAAATCAAGCTACAAAGTGAAAATTCGCCTAAGGAACCTCCTGAAACTACTCTAAACTGCTAGAATCAAGTTATGCTCTGTTTTGGCTTCAATGGCCTTTAAAACCGCAATTTTCGGTTTTGGCACTCCTCGACTCGAGCTTCAGGCCCTCGAGTCGATGCTCAAAAGTCGCTAGCATGCTTCTTCAAAATTTCTCCGCCTCGAGTCGAGGCTCAGCCCTTGACTCGAGGATCTTGCCAATTTTTCCATCCCTCGACTCGAGGTTCCTCCTCGAGTCGAGACCGCTGTATTTTGAAAATCCTTTCCCTCCAGCCTAACCCTCGAGTCAAGGTCTACGTCCCTCGATTTGTGCTCGAGACCAGGCAATTTTATCGAGAAGGGCTTCGGGCCCGACCCCCGTTTAAATCCGGTATGTTCGTCTCTTCATTCTAAGAATAACGGTACTCTCGGTTTGGCAAAATTCCACCGATTTACCTGCAAAATGGACGAAAAACATCAAAAACTCACAAAGTAATACTTTTAGGCAAAAGAGTGATACTTTTCACATTTATGCACAAAAATCACACTTTAGCTCACTTTTTGCACTAAAATAGGCCCTAAAAACATGTATCAATTCACTCCAATCGTAGGGATCGTGAGCTCATCTCGAAAATCTTCCAGAAAGAGTAAGAATGAATATCGATTTCAGATGGAGGTGTGGTTTGTGTTTGTGGAGAGGTGGAAGGTTGAGTTTCATGAGGGTATGGTAGATGAGGTTGGTTGTTCGGTTTGTGGAATGATGGTGGGAGTGGGGATGATTTCGGGTTGGGTGGAAGAAGGGATGGTTTCAGATGGAGTAGTGGTTGATTCAATTTGTATTTGGATTGAGGGAGTTGGACTGATGATTTGGGGCAACCGTGGCTGTTGTAGAGGCTCGAGGTGCCAGCCGGCACACCTCTTTATTGCCTGATGGAGATTGAGTTAGAGAGAGATGAGTTGGTACCTTCCTCCCGTATAGGAGAGAGTGCAGCTTCCTTGGCTGGAGAAGAAGGAACCTCCGAGTTGAGCAACCTCACTGCAATCTCCAAGACTCGGAACTTCTTCTCAAAGAAGAGTTGAGGCTTCCATCTCGACGGCCCGAACTCCTCAAGATTCAGATGTTTGAGATGTCCTAGAGGGCCTCCTCTGAAGGATAAATTGATTGTCTTCATCTGAATCTTCATCTGATTGTTGGCTGGTAGCAGCTTGAGATGATCCCGCCGATGGCTTCTTTTCGCAGGCTTTGACAAGCCTTCTCCTCGACCTCCTCCTTGGAGACCTTACTGCAGCCTGATGCCTCCTCAGTGTCACTTGACTCACAGCTGGATCCTTGGCGAGGTGAACCTCCTGCCGCAGTTCTACAGCCTCAATCGGCTGGAACATCACCGCTTGCCTTCGAGCCACCGCACTGCCGCCTGTTCTCTCTGTTTCTTCGCATCTTCTGACTCATCATCCGAGTCCGGTAATCCACCTATCCTCTCATTTTTTTTTCAACAAACCCTTCTGTTTGAATATTTTTTCAGCCCTTCCCTCGTCTCAAACTTCTTATTCAGATCCTCCATTAATACCGTGATCTTATTAAAAAGGCTCACAGATTGAAGACGCATTCCAGTCTCCTCCATCGAGGATTATATAGTAACCTCAACTTCTCCTCCTTCAGCCTTCAAACAAAGAAATCAACCCAATCCACTCTAATACCATCGAAGATGGCCCTCATACAACAAAAACGCGACTTAGTCACTCCATCATGGGAACTTTGATCTCCCAAGATTGACTTTGTCACGATTGTCATGAGTAATCTGAATTTCCTCCTTAGAAGATGTTTCTTCAAATCTCTCCTCGTGCCTTTGTAGGTAACCCTCACAAAAATATCAAACAATTCCTCCCATTCATCTTCCTTATATGTCGAGGATTTACCCCTTCCATCGAGGTATCTAGGATCCTCGCCACATTCTCCTTAGTATACTCTAGTTGAGTACCTTCTACGGTGGTTGTGAAGCTATTTTTACGTGAATACGTTATTGGCCGGGAACTCAGCCCCAAGGAAATCTACCATTTTGTTTTCTCGAGATTTAAGAGAACAAAATCCTCTAAATCTCGAAGCTTCCAATAACCCTAAGATCTCTCTGGATTCTCTGTCATTTGTTGTGTCAAAATCGACGAACATCTCTACTTTGAGTTTATTCTTCACAATCTCTTAATTCATTTTGATATCGATTTTGCAGAGGTTATGAAAGTAGGGGTTTTGGTGTTTGGGAAGAAGAAGATGCCATTGAGTAATTTTTGAAAGTATGCAAATTTTGCGGTAATTTTACGAACAGGGGAATGTGATAGTGAAATTTTAAAATAATGAAGGTAAGTTTTTAAACCCTGAGAGAGAGGGAAAGATGGGAAGATGATACGTGGCACGATCACAGAGATTTAATTTTAGCCGTTGATTAAAAAAGGCGCGTGTAAAACATCAACAGTTTAGCGAGAAAATCGCTTCAATTCAGGTGCATTGTATGAACGCGTCTTGAATTGTGTAAAAGTAACCATTTAACCAATAGGTTTGCTTTATACAAAGGTAATTAGTATACCGACGTAAGCTAAAAGATGTCTTTCTTTGCAAACAAAGTTTTCTATTTGAGACTAGGTTAATATCGTAATTGATCAAAAGTGACCTTGTCTTGTATTTTTGAAAAATTTCTCCTAGTCTGATTTTTTAAAAATATAAAATTTTTAGACAAAGCTTACCACATTATTTCGTATAGATTATTTTTGAAATAAGCAGACTTATGAAAGATATTTGAAAACAAAAGTCTTAAGGCAAAACAAAGGTGAGGGTTTTCGATTGAAGAGATTTAGAGATAGAGCCGCTACACCTGTTCTGCAAGCAAACTCATCAAAACTATTAGTAGCTAAGGTAGATCGGATAGGGTGAAGATAGTCATCTGTTTTCTAAAAATCAGGTGACTATTGTGCCCTAGTCTGATTTACCGAATGTCGATAAGAAATCATCAAGTCAAATAAAGCCAATATGACTAATCCTTGATTCTTGATTCCTAAGAAGGAAATCAATGATATCAGCTACCCGATTGTCCTTTGACTCATATCTATTCGACAATTCTTTCTAGACATTTATTTAAAGAAAAGAAAGAAACACATAAGGAATACATTTAATGATGCAAGCAATTTGAATTAAAAATTAGCCAATGATGCATCAAGTAATCCTAATTCTAAGCATAATTCTTTAAATCTAGACTCACTAATGGTTTTGTAAGAATGTCTGCTCTTTGTGATTCATGGCTATCTTCTCAATCCTAATGTCATTTTTCTCCACATGATCTCTAATAAAATGATGTCTAATGCTATATACTTACATCTAGAATGCATGACAGATTGTAAGTCATAGCTATTGCACTATTACTATCACAGTAAATAGGAACAAATGATGTTTGAATGTTATAATCTCTAAGTCATTGACTAATCCAGGAGGAGTTGAGAGCAACAACTTCCACCGCCATGTATTCACCTCGCTTTTGGAGGTAGCAACAGATGTCTATTTCTTAGATAACCAAGAAATTAATTTGTTGCCTAAGAATTGACAAGTTCCTGATGTGGATTTCCTATCAATCTTACATTCCCCAAAGTTTGAGTCTGAATAACTGCCACCAAAGTTGTCATCACCGGGTACCATAACCCTACTTGCAAAGTTCCTTTGAGATATTTAAGGATTTTCTTAGCGAGACTCCGGATGAGTTTTCTTGGGATTAGATTGGAACCTTGCACATACCCCAACTGCAAAGGCTATGTCCGGCCTACTTGCGGTGAGATAGAGAAGAGATCCAATCAGTCCACGATACTCCGTTGCATCTGTGGGTATCCCTTGCTCATCGAATCTATAAAGAAGTTAGTTGCCATAGGCATTTTAACTTCTCTACTAGTAGTCATCCCAAATTTCTCAATTAGGTCCTTAGCATATTTAGATCGATGTATAAAAATACCCTTACTCATCTGTTTAATCGGTAAGCTCGGAAAATATGTTAATTCACCCATCATTAATATTTCAAACCTATTTTTCATGAGAATACTAAACTCTTCACATAATTTCAGATTAGGTGAACCATAGATTATGTCATCTACATAAATTTGAGCTAATAAGATGTTACCATCTACTTCCTTTCTAAACAAAGTCCTATCTATCTTACCTTTTGAAAAACCATTTAATATCAAGAACTAAGACAAGGTATCATACAAAGCTCACGGGAGCTTGTTTCAGTCCATATAGAGCTTTGTTGAGTTTATAGACCTTGTTATTGATCTTAAACCCAGGAGGCTGCTCCACATAGACTTCTTCAAGTAACACACCATTAAGGAAGGTAGACTTAACATCCATTTGAAAGACTTTGAACGATTTATAAGCAAAGAAATGCCGAAAAGCCTTATTGCTTCTAATCGCAACCTGGAGCATATGTTTCATCATAGTCTATCCCCTCGTAATGTGAGTAACCTTAAGCTACCAATCTTGCCTTATTACGAACAATAGTGTTGTTCTCATCTGCTTTATTTTTGAAAACCCATTTAGTGCCTATAATCTTTCTATGTAAGGGTCTTTCCACTAATTCCCAAATATTTTGCCTTTCAAAGCGATGCAGTTCCTCTGCATGGTCTGTTATCCGATTTGGATCGTATAAATCTTCCTCAATAGACTTGGGTTCAAGAAGTGACACATAACGGTGAACAAACTTTCGTGAGTCCGGATCATTTGTGTCTGCACACTACTAGATGGGTCTCCTATAATCTGATCGATGGATGGTAGCTTCTCATCCTTTTGCCTATATGAGTAGAAGGATCCTCATCTTGAGACTCGGTAGGCAACTCCTCCGACTCTACCTCGAGCCGACGTTCCCCCTTCATCACCGACTCCCCGCCGATCACCGATGTCACGGGTGTCTCCTAAGATGGAGTCGATCGAAGTTGTCTTCGATTATCGATGGGGATTCTTCTTCATCGAGTGCGAATCAAGACTAGGTAGATAGACAGGTTCTATGTTTAGTCTTGGTTAGTTCAATCTTATCTAGACTATTAGAAATTTGATTCACTTTATCTCGAGAAGGAGTACAACTCATCAAAAATAACATGAGGGGTTTCCTCCACACAAAGGGTTGTCTTGTTGAAAAATCTAAATGCCTTGGAAGTGTTGGAATATCCCAAGAATATTCCATCGATTGCCTTAGCATCAAAAGTTCTCAACTTAGATTTCCCATTGTTATGAATGAAACATTTACAACCAAAAGCTCTCAAATATGAGATTCTTGGAATCTTACCCTTCCAAATCTCATATGGAGTCTTACCCTTGTCTTTAACAACCAAGCACCTATTCTGGGTATAACAAGCTATGTTGATGGCTTCACCGTAACGTGTGAGGGGTTTCATTCTCAGCCTAACATGCTCCGGCCGCCTCTTTCAAAGTTCTATTCCTTCTTTCAACCACTCCATTTTGTTGAGGAGTTCTTGCTTCTGATGTCTCATGAATAATTCTACACTCATTGAAAAGTTAGATAAACAAGAATTCAAAAATTATGTGCCCTTATCACTTCTTATTTTAATAATATTAACACCTTTTTCATTTTGAATGCATGCGAGCAGATCGGGGATCTTGTTTATAGTCTCATTTTTCTTGAAAAGAAATATAACCCAAGTGTATCTAGAAAAATCATCTACTACTACAAGAGTATATTTCATTCCACTAAAACCGAGAGGAGAAACAGTCCAAACAGATCAAGATGAAGTAGTTGTAAAACTCTTTCAGATGAAGAGGTGTTAATACTCTTAAATGAGTGTCTAGGTTGTTTACCTTTTACAAGCATCACATTTAAGATCGGTAGATAAAAGTTTCTCAGGAATCCCTTAACAAGGTTCTTTTTAGCCAGACTTACTAAGGGTCTTGAAGTTCGATGACTAAGCCTCTTGTGCCATAGCCAACTAAGGTCATCTCCACCCTTAGCTATCAGACAAGTATCTTTAGGACAATTATTAAAGTTAGCCACATAGACATTACCGTGTCTGAAGCCGATTAAAAGTACCTTATCTCGAGGAACTATCTAAAATATCACATTTATCCTTAGAAAATTTGACAAGAAAACCCTTATCACAAAGTTGGGAAACAGATAGCAGATTATGTTTCAAACCTTCAACAAAATATACCTCGAGATACCTGAATATCCTTGATAATCAGAGTACCTACTCCTTTAGTCTGGCCCACAATTGTTATCTCCAAATAATACTCTTGGACCATCAATGTTCGGAAATTTGATAGTAGCCTCTTGTTATAAGTCATGTGTTGTGAACATCCACTATCAATGTACCATATAGAAGCTATGATCTCTTCCTTGAGTGATGATCCCTGTGAATCTGAAAAGCAGATTAGTTATAAGGTACCCTAGTGATCTTGGGTCCTTGAAGGTCAAGCATCACTTTAGGTAACCAGATAAACATCTCATTTCTAAATAATAAATCAGACTTGGTCTCTCTACCAAATCTGTCTACAATTGTATCATTCTTAAATGATAACTTGTTGTATTCGATTTAGTAATTTTCCTGAACTTAGGAAAAGTGGGATAACATCTCGCTTCTTCCATCAAAAGGATTGTAATAAGAATTTCTTCTTATTTTGGTTCTTGGAGTTCTCTTAGTCCGATAAGGAGTCATCGGCGGAATTTTTGTTTTCAAGCTGGGGGATGCGGTCCTTATTTGACTAATTGGTTTCCAAGGACCAATTCTAACCTCTTTTGAGTGATCGGATGCTTTTACAAATTTCCTAGGTTTCTCGGACGTCTGATTTACTATTTCTGTCATAACCAAGACCTGCTTTTGTCATGGGATTTTTGAGATGTATTAAAGATGTGATCTTTGCTGATTGTGAATTATTAAGTTGACTAATTTTGTAGACTAGCTTCTCATTGTCTTTCTTAATTAATTCATTTTCAGCACATATTGTTTCAAATTTATCTTTTAAAGATTTCAATTCACTTTCTAATCTTTCGGGTAAGGTGGTGATGTACTAGCCTCGGCTGGGAAAACATTCCCCTTTGAAAGTTTCCTCGGTTCTGGATAGTTCATCTCCTGCTTTCCTTTAATTAGAATTTGAATTTTATCCTTTAAAGTCAAATTCTCTGTCTCTAACTGTTTATAAGCGATCAGAGATGTCTTTAAGTCTCTCAATAATTCATGAATAACAGTTTGATCATTTTCGAGATATAGATTTACAGAATCATTATCGAAGATGAATAATAGACTACCTCTTTAGCCATGAGACAAATTTCATCGTCGATACGAAATCGGATGAGGATGATGATGATGATGATGATTTTCTTGACTCCTTTTCTTCAGCTAGAAGAGCCCTTTGATCTCGCAAATCTCCTGTCTCTCTTTTTCCTTTTATCTTCCCTTTCTTTAGGAGTCAACCGAGGACAATCATAGCTGAAGTGTCTGGCTTGTTGCACGTGCGGCAAGTGTCACTCCTATCTCTGATTTAGGGCTGGAAGAATTTCTTTTAACAGGGGATCTGAATCTTCTCGTCGGCTCCTATTCTTGTCATCATCTGTTGACTCATCTTTCTTTCTTCTTGATTTGAATCTAGATCTATCCTTACCTGCAAACCTCAATTTACTACGTTTATACTTCATTCTTAATCTGTCACACCTTTTTGGTGAGCAGAGCCATTTGCTCCTTCGGAGATATGTCGGCTCCTACAGATTCGGTTGACATCTTGTCTTCTTCTTTGACAAAAGCAATGACTTGGATGAGGTGCTCGACTCCATCTCATCTTCCTCATCTTCTATTTGAATGTCATACTCTAAAGCTTTAAGATGAGAGAATAAGTTATGATGAGTAATAGAAGATAAATTTTGAGTTGCTTTAAGGATATTGGACTTTTCTCTCCATCTCTTGGTTAAAGATCTCAATATCTTATTATTAATCACCTTCTCTCGTATAGTTCTTTCCCCGGATCACCGCTTTGTTGAGGAGATTCGTCAATCTTACATCTAGCCGATCTACGCTTTCATTTTCCTTCATCTTGAAGGTATCAAAGGCGTGTAATACCGACTCAGTAGCTTATTCTCTTTTACTTGGTCTCGATCTCTTCACAAACATTTGCCGTAGTCTCGCCACATCTCTTTGGCTGATTTGCATCTTTTGACCTTCTCAATCCAGTCTTTACTCGTAGTTTCAATGATTTCAGTCCTAGCTACTTGATCTAGGTTGTGGATTTTCCTTTCATCATTTGTCGGTTCTAAGCTCTTTTTCTCTTGTGCGGCTCGATTCGGTTGATTCGGTGCCATTCTTTGGTGCCTCCATGATAAAATCTAATATGTCCTTCTTCAAGAACCTCCTCCATCCTATCATGGATAACCTTGAGATGATTTTCCATCCCGAATTTCAAATAATCATATTCTTCAATTGAAAACTCGTAGATTCCTGGATTTCTTGCTCTTGCACAAGGCATGATGAGATAGGAAAACAAAACACTCCACAAGCTTGTTAGTAGCACAGTTAGTAACAATAAAGAAGATGAAGAAAATCAAGAAAATTTCAGAATCTTAGTTAAGACCTAAAATCAATATCGGAAACGACTTAACACCGCTCGATACCACTTGTTGGTCCCGATTAGTTGAGCACCTAAGCAAAACTTATATCACCTTCTAGGAAAAATCTAGAAGGGGGTTGAATAGATTTTTCCGATTTTTTACAAATCTTACAAAAATTTTTAAAGCACCAGAGTAACACAAATAAAAATTCAAATTTAGTCTCAACTCTATTAAGATCAAAAGCAAACTGATATGTTGATTTTAACTTTGATTCGAAATTATCCTTTAAGTGAAAACGGAAAATAAGCAAGTAAACAAAAGCAATAAAGAACACCGATTTACAAAGTGGTTCGGATTATAACAATCCTACATCCACTCTCCTTCTCCAACTTGAAGAAGGGACCAGCTTACTACTTTCTTACTTACAGCTTACAACTTACAACTTTCTTCAATTCTTCAAAATACTCCTAACTCCTTGTAGTGAATCTAACAATTACAGTAAATATTGGATATTGAAGATTACAAGGGAAGTGTTCTATAAACACTTGAACTTTGTGAAAACTCTCTTGAAATACTTGTGAATAGATTGTGATCGAAATCGAGTAGTGAATAGTGTGTGAATTAAATTTGCATAAGTGTCTTGAAAAATAAAACTAGACCTATTTATAAGTCTCGAGAAGACAGTTAGTTTGGTAGTCGGTTCTAACAAACTGAAACCGCTTTAACAAACTTAATCTTGAAAACTACTTGCTCCTCGGTGATTTTACCCAACTCGTCTACACCTGACTTGGTGAAGACTTGTTTTTCTTATTCTACTCAAAGCTTGTCTTGACCTCGTCTAAGCTCTTCATAATTGTCTCCTACAGATGACTAGGCTTGAGCTTATCTCTAGATGACTTGTAACTTCTAATCTCCACCGACTTAATCGGTCCTTGACCTAGTCCGATCAGCTTAGTATAAGCACACGATCTCACTGTTCTTCATAGGTTGTTTGGTCATCTCGAATCGCTTCTTTTAACTCATCAAAACTTTACTTGATCTAACCTCGTTTTAAACCCTCTACAAAATATACCTCGGATACCAGAACATCCCCGATAATCAAGGTACCTACTCCCTTAGTCCTGTCTACAATTGTTGTCTCCAAAAAGTAATCTAAGACCATCAATATTTTGGAAATTTGATAAAAGCTTGATTGGAGTGTATAGGGTAAG
This sequence comes from Paraleonurus japonicus, assembly GCA_030762865.1. Taxonomy (NCBI): domain Eukaryota; kingdom Viridiplantae; phylum Streptophyta; class Magnoliopsida; order Lamiales; family Lamiaceae; genus Paraleonurus; species Paraleonurus japonicus. The sequence goes on from CM061054.1 coordinate 29,710,176, forward strand.
AGTTATTAAGACCAATCAACAAAAATATCGAACCCAAGGGAGAAAGTATGCAAACGAAATTCAAGGATAAGAGTTCTAAATGGCTAAAGTTGCAACAAGCTCTTTAACTAAATCACTACAAATTGCAAGAAATTAAATGGCAAGATTATGCAAACAATCTATCAAACACTTAGAATGCAAGATCAAATAGACTAAAATCAATGAGGGAATTGGGTGCAAGGGATAATCTCCATCAAGGAATCCATGATTAACAAACTATGATTGTATCCAAATGCAAATCAATCAAATTAGAAGGCACAAACCATCATGAAATTAATCACTCCATTAATATCACAATGCCTAATGTGAGTATCCTTAGTTCTTCCCATCTCTCAATGTAGAAGTCCCCAATTCATACAATCATGCAAAATTGAAACCCGATTAACACCTAATCACGTTAGCTCAACTCTCGCCTATTGCTAGGGTGATCACCCATTAATCAAAAGAGACAATTTTTCATGAAGCACAATTAAGAATCACAATTAGGAAGCAATCTAATTCAATTGATCACAATTATCAACAATCATAGCATGAGGCAATCACTTCATCCCTAATTTCAATTATCCCAAGCACAAAGCTATTAGCCCATGGTGCTACAAGCAAAAACCATGGCTAGAAAATCTAAGAAAGCAATTGAAAATCTAATCACTACAAACAATGAATTAAAGAGATCAAAGGGTAAGAACATCACCAATTAAGCTTCAATAGGCAAAAATAAGAATGATTAAACTTGTACAATGCTTCAATTCAACTTCACTTCTTCTCAATTCTCAGCTGCAAACTTCAATTACAATTCACCAATCTACTAATCTAATGAAATAAATGTGGAATCTATCTCAATTCTAACAATCTAATGCAATTACAAGTAAATTCAAGCTACAAAATGTAAAATTCGCTCAAAGAAACTCCTAGAAACTGCTCTCAACCGCTGGAATCCTCTCTTCCTCTCGTTTGGCTTCCAATGACTTAAAAACTGAAATTTTCGGTTTTGGGCACTCCTCGAGTCGAGCTTCGTGCCCTCGAGTCGAGGCCTAAAAGTCGCTAACACGTTTCTTCAAAATCTCTCCCGCCTCGAGTCGAGCTCGCCGACTTTTGAAATGGTTTCCCTCCGGATGAACCTCGAGTCGAGGTGCAGGCACCCTCGACTCCAACTCGAGACCAGGAATTTTTATCGAGAAGGGCTCCGGGCCCGACCCCGTTCGTCCCGTATGTTCGTCTTTTCATTCTAAGAATACCGGTACTCTCGGTTTGGCAAAATTCCACCGATTTACCGCAAAACGGGCGAAATACATCAAAACCTCTCAAAGTAATACTTTTTAGGCAAAAGAGTGATACTTTTCACATTTAGGCACAAAAATCATACTTTAGCTCACTTTTTGCACTAAAAATAGCCCTAAAAACATGTATCAATTCACTCCAATCAAAGCTTCTTGTTACAAGTCATATCATGTGAACAACCACTATCTATGTACCAAATCGAAGCTAGAATCTCCTCCTTGAGTGATAGTCCCCTGTGAATCCTGTAAAGCAGATCAGTATGAGGTACCCTATTGATCTTGGGTCCTTGAAGGTCAAAAATCACTTTGGGTAACCAAACAAACATCTCATTATCAAATAATAAATCAAACTTGATCCGTCTACCAATTACGTCTACAATTATATCACTTTTAAACGATAATTTATTGTATTTAGATTTAGTGACTTTCTTCAACTTAGGAAAAGTGGGATATCATCTACCTCTCCCATCAAAATAACTATAATAAGAATTTCTTCTTATCTTAGTTCTTGGAATTCTCTTAGTCCGATATGGAGTCCTCGGTTGAATTTTAGTTTTCAGATCGGGAGATGCGATCCTTATCGACTAAGTGGTTTCCAAGGACCTATTTTAATCTCTTTTGAGGATTCAGATGCCTTCACAAATTTCCTAGGTTTTTGAACATCTGATTTATTATTTTTATCATAACCAAGACCTGTCTTATCATGGGATTTTTGTGAAGTACTAAAGATGTGATCTATTCTTGATCGTGAGTTATTAAGCTAACTCATTTTGAAGACAAGCTTCTCATTTTCTTTCTTAATTAACTCATTCTCAGTACAAATCATCTCAAATTTGTCTTTTAAGATTTTAATTCATTTTCTAATCTTTCGAGACAAGGTGACTCATGTACTAGCCTCGGCTGGGGTAAACATTCCCCCTTGAATGTTTCCTCGAGACTTAGAGTAATTCACAACTTGCTTGCCTTTAGCTAGAATCTGAATCGATCTTTTAAAGTCAAATTTTCTGTCTCTAATTGTTTATAAGCATTCAAAGACGTCTTTAGATCTTTTAATAATCCTTGAATGACAGTTTGATCATTATCTCAAATGCATTTATAAGAATCATTGTTAGATCGAAGAGGTTTTGATGAGTTAAAAAGATCAACTCGGATGGTCGACGACTTCGAAGAACAGTGAGGCCAAGATCCGATACTAAGCCGATCGGACTAGGAAGAAGCTGGACAAGTCGGTGAAGTCACGGAAAGTTGCAAGTCATCGGAGACAAGCTCAAGTCAAGTCATCTGCAGGAGACAATTATAAAGAGCTCGAGACAAGGTCAAGACAAGCTGAGTAGAATAAGAAAAGCGAAGTCTTCACCAAGTCATTGCACGACTAGAGAAAGATCATTTGAAGATAAGAGCGAGTTATCAAGATTAAGTTTGTTAAGCGGTTTTAGTTTGTTACAACCAACTAACAAACTAAGCTGTCTTTTCGTACTTATAAATAGGTCTAGGTTTTTCTTTACTTTATAGAACATCACTTTAACATAATACATTGTTCGTAATACTCATTTACACTCTCACATCAATTCACAAAGTTTTTCAAAGAAAGTTCTCAAAGTTCTAAGTGTTTATAGAACACTTAATCAGTAAATCTTCAAAGCTCATCAATCACTGTAAAAGTTAGATTTCAAGAGTCTAGGAGTTTGAAGAGTTGAAAATCTTTGTAAGTTGTAAAGCGTAAGTTGGATAGTGAGTAAGTAAGTGGTAAGAAGAGACCCTTCTTCAAGTTGAAGGAGAGTGGATGTAGGATCGCTTAGATACGAACCACTATAAATCATCTTGTTCTTTATTGTTTTCATTTACTTATCTGTTCTTGTCAATTTCGTTTATAATCAAAGTTCAATTTCGTAATTAAAGTTAGACAAATTATCGGTTTGCTTTTGATTAAATTAAAGTTGATTTTAAAAACGAATTCCTCTGTGTAACTTTGGTATCTTGAATTAATTTTCTAAGATTTATAAAAACTTGGAAAATCTATTCAACCCCCCTTCTAGATTTTACCTAGAAGGTGATTCAAGTTTTCTTTAATATACTCAACTAAGTGGGACCAACAATCATTATCGGAAGAATAATAATAAACTACCTCTTTGGTCATAAGACAAATTTTATCGTCGATCCAAAATCGGATGATGATGTTGAAGATGATGATAATTTTCTTGATTCTTTTTCTTTAGCCGAAGAGCCCTTTGATCTCGCAAATCTCCTATCTCTCTTCTTTCTTTTCTCTTCTCGTTCCTTAGGAGTCACCGAGGGCAATCATAGCGAAATGTCCTGGCTTGTTACAAGTGTAACAAGTATCACCCTTATCCGACTTAGGACTAGTAAGATTTCTTTTTGCGGTGATCTGAATCTTCTTGTCTCGGTTCCTACTCTTATCATCATCAGTCGAATCATCTTCCTTTCTTCTTCATTTTGATCTGGATCTATCCTTTCCTGCAAAACCACAACTTATTACGTTTATATTTCATTCTTAATCTATCATACCTTTTGGTGAGCAATGCCATCTGCTCTTTTAGAGATAAGTCAACTCCCTCTTGATTAATTTCTTTGTCTTGTCTTCCTTGTTGACAAAAACACGGACTTGGACGTGGTGCTTGACTCCATCTCGTCTTCCTCATCTTCTATCTGGATATCATACTCCAAGGCTTTAAGATGAGAAAATAAAGTATGATGAGTAATAGATGATAAATTTTGGGTTGCTTTAAGGATATTAGACTTTTCTCTCCATCTCTTGGTCAAAGATTTGAGTATCTTATTATTGATCTCCTTCTCGAATAATTCTTTCCTAAATCAGTTGCTTTGTTGAGAAGATTTGTTAGTCTCACATCCAAATGATCTCTGCTTTCAATCTCCTTCATCTTGAATGTATCAAAAGCATGTAACACAGATTGCATCTTATTCTCTTTCACTTGGTCGTAACCTTCACACACATTTGCAAGTGTCGCCACATCTCCTTAGCCGATTTACACCTTTTGACTTTTTCAATCCAATCTTTGCTAAGAGTTTCTATAATTTCAGTCCTTGCCACCTGATCTAAGTTGTGAATTTTTCTTTCATCACTAGTCATTTCGTAACTCTTCTTTTCTTGTCGATTCTAGTCTCGACCGCCGCAGTACCATCGCCGGTTCCTCCATGGAAGAATTTGATGGGTCCTTCTTCAAGAACCTCCTCCATTCTGTCATGAATAGCTTTCGAGATGGTTTTCCATCTTGAATTTCCAATAATCATATTCTTCAATTGAAAATTCGGGTAAGCTCCTAGACTTCTTGTCTTTCACGAGATGACATGATGATACAAGGAAATACTCAACAAGAACTTTGTTAGTAGCAAGGTTAGTGAAATAAAGATGAAGAAAATGATCAAGAAACAATTTAGAATCTTGTTTAAGACCTAAAATCAATATTAGAACAACTTAACACCGCTCCGATACCACTTGTTGGTCCCACTTATTTGAGTATATTAAAGCAAACTTGAATCAGCTTTCTAGAGAAAATCTAGAAGGGGATTGAATAGATTTTCTAGCTTTTTTCGAAACTTAGAAAATTAATTCAAGATACCAAAGATAACACAAAGACTTCGATTTTAAACTCAACTTTAATCGGATCAAAAGCCAACCGATAATTTGTCTAATCTGAATTCAAATTGAGTTTTCATTAGAAGTTGTAATTGAATATGAAAAGATAAGTTATCGAAAGTAATAAAGAACAAGATGATTTATAGTGGTTCGGATCTAACCGATCCTACATCCACTCTTCTTCTTCAACTTGAAGAAGGGTCTCTTCTTACCACTTACTTACTTACCACTATTCAACTTACGGTTTACAACTTACAAAGATCTTCAAATCTTCAAACTCGTAGCCTCTTCTCTAAAATCTAACTTTTACGGTGATAGATGAGCTTTGATGATGTACAGCAAAGTGTTCTATAAACACTTAAAACTTTGAAAACTTTTTTGAAAAATTTTGTGAATTGAAGTGAAAGTGCGTAATCAAAATCGAGAATTGTAATCAATGTGTTGTGTTGTTGTATTGTGATAAAGTGAAACCTAGACCTATTTATAAGCCTGAAAATACAATTAGTTTGTTAGTCGGTTCTAACAAACTAAAAGCGCTAACAAACTTAATCTTGATAAGCTGCTCTCATCTTGGTGATCTTTCTCTAGTCGTCTGCAGCTAACTTGGTGAAGACTTGCTTTTCTTATTCTACTCAGCTTATCTTGACCTTGTTTGAGCTCTTCATAATCGTCTCCTGCAGATGACTAGACTTGAGCTTGTCTCGGATGACTTCCAACTTTTCGGACTTCAGGTGACTTGTCGGATCAGCCTTAGTATCGATCTTGACCTCACTGTTCTTCAAGTCATCCGATCATCCAATTGATCATTTTTAACTCATCAAAACGCCTTCTCGATCTAACAGACTCACAACAAGATACAAAAAGAGGGCATCTTATGAGCAATAGACTAATGAACAAAGTGATTTCTTTGTTAGAACTAATGGTTGATCTTTGCGGCTCGGGGATGGCGGGATAATAGTGGTATTTTTTCAAAAACAACCGTGGAAGAAAGAATACTTCCTAGTCTTAACTAAAAATATGGATGTATTAAGAGCTACAACAATTATCAAAGCCGAATACTTCCTAGTCTTAACTTAAAAATTGGATGTATTAAGACCTACAACAATCATCAAAGTCGACTCAAATGATTTAAGAATCGTTGTTATCTTATTCAAACCTATTTCGATTTAGCTCTGGTTTTGGATATGACTTTACTACCAAAAAGTTTACACTCCGGATAAAGGATGAGATGAGTATCTAGTGGTAGGCTTCTTAAACATTATTTTATTACTTCCATATAGTGAAACAATAAATTAAAAGATTAATATTTTCTTTCTTTTTGCTAGGCTCATTCAAAAGATGCGAAGTTGCGCTATGGGGAATGCCTTGATTTTGAGGATTTAGAAATTATTGTGGGAAAGCAGTGTTGCTTTGTAGGAAAAAACTCCATTGGGTTGGGTAGCGAAACTGTTGCAAGGACATTTGAAGATAGTGATAATAGAGATGTATGCATAGAAGATTTCACTTATGATATTGAAAATGGGGTGTTTGTAGGATGATTTACCATTTGATTCCACACCCCCTTTAGGATCTCCTAAAGCGTCGAGGTCCCCAACCAAAGAAGAAGCCAAGCCAAAAGAAGTAGAGCTCAATATAAAGCAAAATTCTAGTTGCACTGAAAATATACATCAAAATGGTGCTATGGAAGAAATTAAAAAACTAACAACCACCATCCAAGGAGTTTATAACTTACCTGGAAAAAAAGAAAGAGAGAGAACTTATACTACTTGGGATGTTATCAAGGAGATCCCAAATTTGGATGAAGACATTCGTATCAAGGCTTTTACTTGCTAGATACCAAATAAAAAAAGATGGTTTCTTGAAGATGACTCAAGAGCGAGCTAATTGGATATTTAGATGAGGGGATAATATTTATTTGAATCATGTATTAGATATTAAATACTTTAACTTTTGAGGTGCATCTTTATGTGATGTTGAAACTGCTTTTATTTGAAATTTTAGTTGTAGATGCATGTAACTTTGAAATTTTTTTCTTTGGTTTGCTTATTGCGGATTTCTTCTATATTAAATACCATCATGGCTAATCGGTCGATATATTGGTTATGCTAAGCTTGGGTTTAATTAATTATATGGTTGAATCTGTGTTTTTTCTTATTATTGTTCTATTTATATTGGAGAAAACGTTAACTTATTTTTGATTGATTAATGCAGCATAGCTTTTAAGTTAATTATCAACCAAAACATATGCACAATAACCAAAATAAAGAATCAATATAAAGCAAAGGCAGAGACATGTATACCAATATTTGCATTCATTTATTATTATTATTATTATTATTATTATTATTATTATTATTATTATTTTAATGAATCAAGATAGCTTATTTTAATGTATTGATTCATTTGCTTTTATATGCAGTATGGAAATGCATAATATATTGAGAGAAGAGATTTAAGAAGTAGAAAAGAAGAAGACATGGAGATGGAACTTTATGAAAATGTGAAGTTCTTAATGTGTGCAATTGTTGCAGTTGATTACTCTATTGGAAAATATTATTGCGATGCATCAACGTATTGAACCTTCTCTCAAGCGAAGGCCAATTACTAGGATTGGATATAATTTTGTACATAATATGCTCAAAGGAGATCCACATAATTTTTAGAGTTGCATAGAATGTATCCGGACGCGTTCGAAATTATGTACGATCATTAGAGAGAAAACACTGCTGGAAGATATAAGTCATGTGTTCACTACAAGAAAATGTCTATAAAAAAGACGTTGTAGTAGCCAACGTTGTAGTTGTTTGGTGTAGTTTTTTCGGGTAAGTGTTATTAAGACCAATCAACAAATATCGAACTCCATGGGAAAAAGTATGCACATGAGGCCCTAGAAATACGAGTTCTTGGTGACTATTGATGCAACAAGGGATAGCACTAACACTACTAAACACTTGCAAAAATACAAACTAAAATCAAGCAAACAAATGATCGAACACCTATAATGCGATAACAAAAACAACAATAAATAGTGGGATAAGGGTGCTAGGATTAACATCTATCAATGAATCATCAATCAACAAGCTACAATTGAATCAAATTGCAAATCAACTAAGATAGAAAGCATAAAACCATCATGAAATTAATCACTCAATTAAAATCACAATGCCTAATGTGAGTATCCTTAGTCCTTCCCATTTCTCAATGTAGAAATCCCCAATTCATACAATCATGCAAAATTGAACCCCGATTAACACCTAATCACGTTAGCTCAACTCGCCTATTGCTAGGGTGATCAACCTTTAATCTAAAGAGACAATTTCACATGAAGCACAATTAAGAATCACAAGTAGGAAACAAACTAACGTGAGTATCCTTAGTGCAACTAATCTCTCGATTCTCAAGCACCCAATCCATACATTCATACACAATTATAACCCGATTAATCCCGGATCACGTTAACGCAACTCTCGCCTATAGCTAGGGTGATCAAACACTAATCTAAAGAGATAAAAATGCATGAAGCACAATTTAGAATCACAATTAGTAAGAAATCTACTCAATTGATCTCCAATCATCAACAATCATAGCATAGTCAATCAAATCATTATCAATTTCAATTAACCCAAGCACAAGAGATTTAGCCCATGGTGAAATCCATGGGAAGAAGATAGAATTGAACAAACATAAAGCAATTCACAACAACTGAGAAATTAAAGAGACAAGAGAGGAAAAACATCACCAAATGATCTTCAATAAACCAAAATAGGAATGCTTGAGTCTTCAACACCAATCTCCAAATGAATTACAAGCTTGAATTGAATGGAATAACAATGATCTAAAGTTAATCTATGGCTAATCTAATCAACAACAATTGAAATCTAATCCTAATTCTAAATCTACACTAACTACAAGGGAGAAATGGCTTGGGGCCTCGAGAAATCGCCCCAAAACCGCTACTAATCAAGCTATTATGAATTGGTCCCCTAGAATGCTCTGCTCAGCCTCTTTCAATAATGAAATTCTGAAAAACCTCCCCCTCGAAGTCGAGGGTCAGGCCTCAACTCGAGGCCTTTGCAAATCTCCTCTCCTCGACTCGAGGGTCAGCCCTCGAGTCGAGGCTCCCGTCTTTCTTCAATTTTGGTCCTTTCGCATAGCCCTCAACTCGAGGCTCTTGCTCCTCGATCGAGCTCGAGTCTAGGGCACTTTTCTCAAGCGGGGTTTCGTCCCCGACCCCCGTTTTCATCCGACATGTCTGTCTCTTCATTCTAAGCCTAGTGGTACTCTCGTATTGGCAAAATTCCACCGAATTACCTGCGAAATGGACGAAAAACATCAAAATCTCACAAAAATACTTTTTAAGCAAAAGAGTGATACTTTACACTTTTAAGCACAAAAACTAACACTTAAGCTCTCCTTTTGCACTAAAATAGCCCCTAAAATCATGCATCAATTCACTCCAATGATACCCCAAACTTGAAGTGTCGTCGTCTCGAGCAACGTAGAAACTAAGCATAAGGAGTGAATTGATTGCAATTATGTCACATGGCACCAGAGAAGATAATTAAGACAATTGAACTCATCAATGAACATAAGCTTCAATGCAAACTATCCACTAGCAACCAAGATGAATCATGCTCAAACAAATGTTCAATCAAACACTTAATACATTGCTCCTTCCATGCGGTGTTTCATCTACACTCAAGTGTATGAAGGTATGATGCACTCAATCATCTAATTCACAAACTTGAACACCATATGCTTGCCAAAAGACTTAATCTCAATCAAAATCATTTGTGATCAATCAATAATCAAAGAGGTCTTTTATCTAGGTTGTAATGTAGGCTTTTTTGAAAGGTGGGATGAATTTGGATAAGAGTGACTAATAGTAGAGACTTGAATGAAAGCTAATCAATATAAAACACATCTCTTCAAACTTTTCATCAACTCTCCTTCAAGCAATTGGAGTTCAATCACCACACTTCTCTTGAGCCTTATTTTTCACTTAAGCTCAACAATTGAATCTTCCTCTTTTTCCACTTCACACATTTTCTTCTTCACAATTCAATTTTTCACAACCTTTCTTCTTCTTTTTCAAGCATCATCACTTAGCACATCATTTTCACCCCTCTTTACAATCAAATCACCATCATTAACCAACATTCAAGCTCTACTAAGCATAGGACAAGAAGGCTCATAAAAATAGGCAAATGGTTTCAATTTCACTCGGCTTGCCAAAGAATATGGGAATAAGGCTCAACATAGCTTACTAAGGAAATCAAATGTGTTTGGTGGGGAAAAATTAGCAAAGTGACTAAACATTCCAAACATGGCCTCTTATCACTTTAATGACATCACACAAAGATCCATATCAACAAGTCTAGTGGCAAGTTCTAGCGTACAAATTATGAATGATGCACTCACAAAGAATTAATATCAACCGTATAAGATGTACGATTAGTAAGGCACAAAAACTCACAGGCTTAGATTGAGCAATGAATCAAGCATTGTCAATCACATCCATCTTTACATAATTATCAAGCATGTTAGCATCAAGCTACATATCAACTCATGATCAAATCAAAATCCAATAAATCTTGTAAATCAAGCACAAGTGCTCATGTACATAATCTCAAGCATACTCACTACATCAAGAATGATACTAAAAATATGCAATAAATTCACAATGAAACTCAAAATCAAAAGAATAAGGAATCATAGGAATAAAGAATCCAAAGGATCATCAAGATATAAACATCAATAGACAATAAGCTCAATAAGATCAAGAACATAAAATCATCATCAATAAAATCATCAAACAATCCAAATCATCACATCAAATTCATCAAGAGCACAATCACCATCAAAAATACATATCATCAAGAAGACAAGAATCTAAAAACTAAGGAGAGGGAATGAGGAAGAGGGGATAGCCCTAAGAGCCGGACGGCGGCGGCGGAGGATAGTGGCCCGGCCCGAAGTTCCGTGAGCCGAATCGCTGTAAGAGGGCATACATGTCTCGCCGAGTCCGACGTGTCTCCTCTATTATCCGATATATCTCATCCTGGCGGGTCAGGCTCTCGATATGCATCCTCTAGCTATCCACCCACATCTCCTCGCCAACACCCACGGCCTTTGTGATGAGCTCCCAACCTCATACTCTCGACTCCTCATCTCATCCCCGCCAAGACACGTCAATTTCGGGCCGATAATCTTCATCCATCTCGTACGGCAACTCCTCCCGCTTTGGCTCCTCATACTCATCCTCCTCATCGTCTCCGGCCTCTGCCTCGGCTCCCTCTCGCAGCACCCTCACCCTCATCATCATCGATCCCGATTGCCGACCTTCATCATCATCGCCATCCTCATCTCGGAGAACATCTCCGTGCTCTCTAGTGTAGGCGTCTATCGCCTCGGTGTGACGCTCGTGACCACATACACGGGTTGATGGTCATGAAGGCCTCGAGCACCGAACACCGTAGTCAACCTCTTATTTGGAAGAGGGAATCGCCACCGTGGTGCCGCTGGAAGCACCAAGTCCTACCAATGCGGTCGAGTGTCCTCATGCGCCACATGGTATCAAGTGTAAGATCGGGGCCCTCTAAAGCTCGGAGGTTGTGAGTGGGAATGCCGAGGTGCTCGGCTATCAACGTGATCATCCCTCCAAAATTAATCTTCTTGAACTTCGTACTTGTAGCTCTCTCAAATAAGTAATGAGGTATGCGCGGCGTTGAACTTCACTCCGTGGAGAAAGCACCAAATGACATATAGCTCCTCGGACACCACGGCTCCACCCTCGATCTCGCGAATATAGTGCTCAAGTGATCTTCTCCAAGTATCGAACCACCGGGTTCCGAATGTGGGTGCTCTTCGATTTCCCGGAACAAACTCAGGCTGAATCGGGCGCCCGGATCGGAAATCCTTCTCCAAAACTTCTTGGCGTTGTACTCTTTCCTCATGTTAAGCGGTGATCACCGGTGGTCAGTGGGTGTACCAAGGATCTCGTTGACCTCGTCCACGGTCAACTCGTACTCATTCCCCATCAACTCGAATGTAATACTCCTCGCAAACTTGGCCCTCCTGGCCTTATGGACCTTGACAGGCACAAAAACTCTAGGGTGAGTCCAAGATAAGTCCTAAACCTCTTTGCTAAGAAGCCCCCATGTCGATCTGCTCAAAAAGTCGAGGGATGTCGTCCTCACCCCATCGATATCATACACTCATGATCTACCAAGCAGGTCTTAACCACCTTCTTATACAGCTCGGCGTAAAGAATAATATGCTTCCTCCATTTATGGTCGTCCCACTCAATACCAAGTTCGGCGGGCATACGATGAGCAAATCTGATGGCTTTCTCTCTTTCACGGATATCTACATCCGAGTAATTGTATCCATCGACTCCCTAAACATAGTTCCCGCAAAACAATCCCAAGAGCAAAATCAATCTCCAAGAATACAAACGAGCTCCAATAATCATATACTTAACCATGAACAAGTCAACAAGCCATAGTATCATCCATCACAACAATAACCCCTACCGACTAGGCAACTAATCCTCAACAATTGGTCAAAGAGTCAACAAAGCAAATATATACAATAGAAGTACTCAAATACTCCTCAAACATATGTGTACTTACTAGAATGGCCCCACAATTAATCAACACACAATAAACTCGTCAAAAATCAAGCAATTTACTCCAAAAGTCATCTCTAAAATCATGAACCAACTAGCAAGCATTTAGCCAAATATCCATGAACAATAGTACACTTCTATCAATTCAAAACTCAACTTAACCAATTATACCATCACTTTCACTAGGAATTCCTAAAAATATGCCCAAAAAATCCAATTTCTAGCCACATTCCACAAATCCACAAGCAAGATATCACATACAATCCTACACATGCTCCTAAACTCCTCAAACATTTCAAAGATTCTCAACAAAGGCTTCAATTCATCCAAATCAATCATGCATAGAAGGTGTTTGTGAAAATGCCCAAAAGAAAATTCCTAATCAAAGAATCTTAGCAAAAATCATAACACCCTTGCAAATAATCATCACAACTATGAAATTGAAAGCCATTAGACAATGAATTGCGTACCTTATTTGAGAATTTGGCCAAAAATCCGTGCAATTGGAAGGATCCACGCAATAATCCACAAAATCCCCAATTTGGAATTCAAAACCCTCAAAATCCTAACTTGATGCAATGCATGATGAATGATATGAAAAGATGATGAATTGGCCGGTGAATGACGGGCATGTTGGTCGGAAATCATAGTTGGGAACGAAGGGGTATGAGAAGCTGCTGAAAACCCTCGACTCGGGAATGTTTAATCGCTGCGTATTTAAGAAAAATCACCAGCCTCGAGTCGATGCTCAGCCCTCGACTCGAGGGATCCCAAAAATTAAAGGCCTCGACTGAGGTCTCACCTCGACTCGAGGAATGCAAAAAAGTGACCCCTCGACTCGAGGAACATGCAAAATTCGGAATTTTAGCTAAGTGTAAATCCCTCGACCCTGGGATGTGCAACCTCGACCACAGGTCGAGTCCAGGAATTTTTACGATTCCCGGCCCGACCCGACCCCCTAAACTCCTAAAAATGACCTCTACGCCCCTAACGAACCCAAATATGCAAGAAATTACCATTTTGGTCCCTCGATTTAAGCCCGGTCGCTCATTCGATCGAGGAGACTGGGTTCTCTTCCTTTTTGCTCATTTTCACCAACTTTTAAGCTCTCCATTCTTCTCGATTCTTGGATTCCTTTGCAAGTTCGATCCTTTTCCAATCCAATTAGTGAGTATACCTACACACAAGCAAAACAACTCATCAAATACTCATCACTAAGAGATATAATTATACCATAAATGACACACACCCCGAACATAAATGCAAATATGAATTCAAGTTTGGAATGAGAGTGAGAAAAATATGCAACTCCTAAATGATATCAACAAGTAAGCTCAACACTATATGAATCCCAAAGCATAGAGCATAATTTCCTAAGCATTAGCAATTAAGTAGCAAGCCAAATCTCCCAAAATTAAACAAAAACACTAAACTACCAAAAAGCACACAAAAGCAAAGAAACAAAAAGGATGGGTTGCCTCCCATCAAGCGCTACTTTTATTGTCCTATGCCGGACTTATTTGTTCACGTCCAACGCCCTTCATCGGAATGGCCAAGGATAGTGATCCTCCTTCCCATTGTATCTCAATCTTTGTGCTTCAAAGTCTAGGAGGTTCACCAAATAGATAGGACAACCACCTATAGATATGCAAAGTGTCCATGGTTGTTCCCCTTTTCTCTTGCCATCCTTCTCGATTCTTCCTTCCTTTCAAGGATGCCCAAGCGTTTCATCAACTCTTCCTTATAGTCAAAATTCACAAGAGGCAAAATTAAATCATTAGAAGCATCATTATCAATACAAGTACAATTTGAAGAGTTTGAAGGTATAGAAATGCTCATTTCAATCTTCAATGCTTCCTTAGGTTCTTCTAAATTTTCTTCCTCCTTAAAGCTCATGTCCATTAATGGACACTCCTCTTCCTCACTTTTGACAAGGAAACTTTCCCTTTCATCCTCATTGCTTGGACCCTTTACTTCATCTTCTTCTCTTGCATTTTCTTCCTCCCCTTCTTCTTCTTGATCCTCCATGATGGTCATGTTCTTCACTTGGCGTAGGAAATCTTTGAGTTGACTCTTTATAAACATGAAATGCACTCCAGTGATCTCCATGTTCCCCTCTATCCATGAATTTACCTTTTCTTTGGTCTCATACATTTCTTCATACAAGGGAAACATTTGATCACATCTAGAATCATCTTCTTCAAATTTTTCCAACAAAAATCCAAGCATCTCTTGCAATATGGCTCTCATATCATGGATTCCCCATTCTTCAAATTGAGGAGAAGCTTGTGGCATTGGATAATCAAACTCATGGCTTCTCCTATCACCATAATAAGTCCTTTCCGATGCTCCTTGACACTCAAATCCAAGACATGGATCAAATGTTTGATCATAAGGCTCATAGTATGGGAACATCTCTTGAGGTTGGGGAGAAATTTTTCACATATCCAATCTTCATAATTGGAAGGAACTTTTTGCAATTGAGAATTATCATCAAAGCTCATCCAATTATTGTATCCAAATTCTTCAAAGTGTGGAGGATATACCATGCTCTCTTGATAATGATATTGATTCCATGCATATGAGTTGTATCCCTCCATCTAGACAAGATATCAAAGTATCAAATTCAAGCAAAAATAACAATACAAACAAAAATACAAAGGCAACAAGTGGCCACTTCAAACAATTCCTAAGTCTCACTTAAGGCGCAAAAACTAATTTCCCGGCAACGGCGCCATTTGATTGGAGTAGTTTTTTCGGGTAAGCGTTATTAAGACCAATCAACAAATATCAAACCCATGGGAAAAAGTATGCACATGAGGCCCTAGAAATACGAGTTCTTAGTATACACATGAGGCACTAACATTACCAAACACTTGCAAAAATACAAACTAAAATCAAGCAAGCAAATGATCGAGCACCTATAATGCGATAACAAAAACAACAATAAATGGTGGGATAAGGGTGCTAGGATTAACATCCATCAATGAATCATCAATCAACAAGCTACAATTGAATCAAATTGAAAATCAATTAAGATAGAAAGCGTAAAACCATCATGAAATTAATCACTCCATTAAAATCACAATGCCTAATGTGAGTATACTTAGTCCTTCCCATTTCTCAATGTAGAAATCCCCAATTCATACAATCACCTAATCACGTTAGCTCAACTCTCGCCTATTGCTAGGGTGATCAACCATTAATATAAAGAGACAATTTCACATGAAGCACAATTAAGAATCACAATTAGGAAACAAACTAACGTGAGTATTCTTAGTGAAACTAATCTCTCGATTCCAAAGCATCCAATCCATACATTCATACACAATTATAACCCGATTAATCCCGGATCACGTTAGCACAGCTCTCGCCTATAACTAGGGTGATCAAACACTAATCTAAAGAGATAAAAATGCATGAAGCACAATTTAGAATCACAATTAGTAAGAAATCTACTCAATTGATCTCCAATTATCAACAATCATAGCATAGTCAATCAAATCATCATCAATTTCAATTAACCCAAGCACAAGAGATTTAGCTCATGGTGAAATCCATGGGAAGAAGATAGAATTGAACAAACATAAAGCAATTCACAACAACCGAGAAATTAAAGAGACGAGAGAGGAAAAACATCACCAAATGATCTTCAATAAACCAAAATAGGAATGCTTGAGTCTTCAACACCAATCTCCAAATGAATTACAAGCTTGAATTGAATGGAATAACAATGATTGTTAGACTAAGAAAGTTTTGATGAGTTAAAAGAAGCGGCTCGGATGATCGGACAACTCAAAACGGTGGAGATCAAATCCTTATATTAAGGCTGATCGGACTAGGACAAGGACTGATTAAGTCACCGGAGATTAGAGGTTACAAATCATCCTGACACAAGCTCAAGTCTAGTCATCTGCAGAGACTAATATGAAGAGCTCGAGACGAGGTCAAGACAAGCCGAGTAGAATAAGAAAGGCGAGTCTTCACCAAAGTCACCGCAGACGAGTAGAGTAAAATCACCGAGGAGCGAAGCGATTTTCAAGATTAAGTTTGTTGAGCGCTTTAGTTTGTTAGAAAGCGACTAACAAACTAACTGTCTTTTCAGACTTATAAATAGGTCTTGTTTTTATTTTTCAATACACTTATGCAAATTAGATTTTACACATTATTCACTACTCGTATTCTTATCATAATCAACTCACAAGTTTTTAAAAGAGTTTTTCATAAAGTTTCAAGTGTTTATAGAACACTTTACTTGTAATCTTTGAAATCCACTACTCACCGTAATAGTTAGATTCAAGAGAAGGAGTTAGGAGTTTTGAAGATTTGAAAAAGTTGTAAGATGTAAGTTGTAAGTCGATTGGAAGTAAGTAAGTAGTAAGCGTGTCCCTTCTTCAAGTTGGAGAAGGAGAGTGGATGTAGGATTATTCATAATCCGAACCACTATAAAATCGGTGTTCTTTCTTGCTTTGATTTACTTATTTGTTTCTTTCCAATTTCCAGTTATTATTCAAAGATTAATTTCGAATCAAAGTTAAAACTAAAATTATCGGTTTGCTTTTGATCTTGTTCAAGTTGAGATTAAATTGAATTTCTTCTATGCTACTTGGTTTTTGATTAAGTTTGAAAGATTTGTAAAAGTCTAAAAATCTATTCAACCCCTCCTTCTAGATTTTTCCTAGAGGGTTAATTCAAGTTTTTGAGATTCTCAACTAAGTGGGGCCAACAAGTGGTATCGGAGCGGTGTTAAACTGTTATGATATTGATTTTAGGTCTTAACCAAGATTCTGAAATATTTTTTGATTTTCTTCATCTTCTTTATTGTTACTAATCTGTGCTACTAACAAGATTGTAGAGTGTTTTGTTTTCCTATCTTATCATGTCTTCAGCAAGAGCAAGAAATCAAGGAGTCTACCCGATTTCTCAATTGAAGAATATGACTATTGAAAATTCGGGATGGAAAATCATCTCAAGGCTATCCATGATAGGATGGAGGAGGTTCTTGAGGAAGGACCTATTAAATTTTATCATGGAGGCACCCGCAATGGCACCGAATCACCAAACAAGAGTGAGGCAAGAAAAGAAAAGCTCGAGAACTCACAAGTGATGAAAGGAAGATTCATAACTGGATCAAGTTGCTAGAACAGAGATCATTGAAACATTGAGTAAGGATTGGATTGAAAAAGTGAAAAGATGCAAGACTGCCAAGGAAATGTGGAAAACTCTTCTTTGGAATCTGTGAAGGATCGAGATCAGGTCAAAGAAAACAAATTGCGATCTGTTCTACATGTTTTTGATACTTTCAAGATGAAAGAAGGAGAGTCTCGTTGATCAACTGGATGTTAGGGTGACAAATCTACTAAACAAGGCGGTGATTTGGGAAAAACATATACAGAGAAATAAATCAACAATAAATTGTTGAGGTCATTAAGCAAAGATGGAGAGAGAAAGCCAATATTCTGAAAGCTACTCAAAATCTATCTTCAATTTCACACCACACTTTGTTTTCTCATCTGAAGGCATTAGAATATGACATCCAAATCGAAGATGAAGCAGAATCTTCAACATCTTGAAAGACTTTAGCATTTGTTCATCAAGACGAATCTAGAAAAGATCTCCAAGGCATCTCGATTTGTCTATTAAGGAGGAAATGGCCCTTTTATTGAAAATATGTGAAAGATTGAGAATGAAGTACAAAAGAAACAAGAGAGACAGATCGGGTCAAAGGAATTATAGATCGAGATAGAGAAGAAAAGAGTTCGACATTGATAGGAAAAAGGATCGCACGAGGAATCATAAGTCACCTATCGAGACGAGGAGATAGTAGTCCTAAAACAAACAGAGGAGATATTTGCTATACATGCAACAAGCCTGGCCACTATAGTTATGATTGTCCTCAACTCACTCCCCAGAGAGAGAGAAGAAAAGAGGAAAAAGAGAGATAGAAGGTATGCGATGATTGGAGTGAATTGATGCATGTTTTTAGGGCTTATTTTAGTGCAACAAGTGAGCTAAAGTGTTAGTTTTTGTGCCTAAATGTGAAAAGTATCACTCTTTTGCCTAAAAGTATTATTTGTGAGATTTTGATTTTTGTCCATTTTGCGGGTAATTCGGTGGAATTTTGCCAAACCGAGAGTACCATTAGGCTTAGAATGAAGAGACGATCATACGGGATGAAAACGGGTGTCGGGGCCGAAGCCCCGCACGAGAAAAGTGCCCTGGACTCGAGCTTTGATCGAGGGACAAGAGCCTTGAGTCGAGGGCTATGCGAAAGGACTAAATTGAGAAAAAGGCAGCGGCCTCGACTCGAGGCATGACCCTCGAGTCGAGGGATGAGACAAAAGCAAGGACCTCGAGTCGAGGCCTGACCCTCGACTCGAGGGGAGGTTTTTCCAAAAATTCAGTATTTAAGGGGAGAAGCAGAGCAATTCAGAGACACTTCATAATAGCAGTTAGTAGCGGTTTTGGGGCGATTTCTCGAGCCCCAAGCCATTCCTTCCTTGTAGTTAGAATAGAAGTTAGATTTAGGAGTAGATTTCCATTGATTGTTGGTAGATTAGCCATAGATTAGCTTTTGATCATTGTAATTCTTTCAATTCAAGCTTGTTTTTCTTTTGGAGTTTGGTGTTGAAGACTCAAGCATTCCTATTTTTGTTGATTGAAGATCGGTTGGTGATGTTTTTCCTCTTTTGTCTCTTTCATTTCTTAATTGTTGTGATTTGCTTAGTGTTTGATCAATTCTATCTTCTTTCCATGGATTTCTCCATGGGCTAACTCTCTTGTGCTTGGGTTAATTGAAATTGATGATGATTTGATTAATGATGCTATAATTGTTGATGATTGTAGATCAATTGAGTAGATTGCTTACTAATTGTGATTCTCATTTGTGCTTCATGCATAATTATCTCTATAGATTAGTGTTTGATCACCCTAGCTATAGGCGAGAGTTGTGCTAACATGATCCGGGATTAATCAGGTGATAATTGTGTATGAATGCATGGATTGGGTGCTTCGGAATCGAGAGATTAGTTGCACTAAGGATACTCACATTAGTTTGTTTCCTAATGTGATTCTTAATTGTGCTTTGTGTAAAATTGTCTCTTTTGATTAATGGTTGATCACCCTAGCAATAGGTGAGAGTTGAGCTAACGTGATTAGGTGTTAATCGAGTTTCAATTTTGCATGATTGTATGAATTGGGAATTTCTACATTGAGAGATGGGAAAGACTAAGGATACTCACATTAGGCATTGTGATTTTAATGAAGTGATTAATTTCATGATGGTTTAATGCTTTCTATCTTAGTTGATTTGCAATTTGATTCAATTGTAGCTTGTTGATTGATGATTCATTGATGGATGTTAATCCTAGCACCTCTATCCCGCCATTTATTGTTGTTATTGTTCTCGCATTCTAAGTGTTCGATCATTTGTTTGCTTGTTGTTATTTCGTATTTTTGCAAGTGTTTTGTTGTTTTTGTTCCAAACCATTGTTGCAACTCTAGTCACTAAGAACTTCGTATTTCTAGGGTCTCATGTGCATACTTTTTCCCTTGGGTTCGATATTTTGCGATTGGTCTTAAAAGCTCTTGCCTATACACTCCAATCAAATGGCGCCGTTGCGGGAATTAGATTTTGCGCCTTAAGTGAGACCTAGGAATTGTTTGAAGTGGTTATTTGTTGCCTTTGTGTTCGTGTTTGTTTTGTTATTTTTGTTTGAATTTGATACTTGCTTATCTTGTCTAGATGGAAGGATACAACTCATACATGTGAAATCAAGAGTATTATCAAGATAGTAGGTTGTATTCTCCACACTTTGAAGAATTTGGATACAATAATTGGAGGAACTATGAAGATACTTTTCATTTGCAACAAGTTCCATCCAATTATGAAGATTGGAGATATGAAGAAATTCCTCCCCAACCTCAAGAGATGTTTCCATACTATGAGCCTTATGATCAAACATTCGATCCATGTTGTGGATACGAATTGCAAGGAGCATCGGGTGGTGATTACTATGATGATAAGAGAAGCTATGAGTTTGATCATTCATTGCCACAAGCTTCTCCTCAACTTGAAGAATGGAGACTCCATGATATGAGAGCCATATTGCAAGAGATGCTTGGATTTTTGTTGAAAAATTTGAGGAAGATGATGCTAGATGTGATCAAATGCTTCCCTTGTACGAAGAAATGTATGAGACCAAAGAAAATGTTAATTCATGGATAGAGGGGAACATGGAGATCACCGGAGTGCATTTCATGTTTATGAAGAGTCAACTCAAAGATTTCCCGCCTAAGTAAAAACATGACTATCATGGAGAGTCGAAGAAGAAGGGGAGGAAGAAAGTGAAAGAGATGATGTAGAAAAGGGTCCAAGCAATGAGGATGAAAGGAAGAATTCCCTTGTCAAAAATGAGGAAGAAGAATGTCCATTAATGGACATGAGCTATAATGAGAAAGAAAATCTAGAAGCACCTAATGAAGCATTGAAGATTGAAATGAGCATTTCTATACCCTCTAACTCTTCAATTTGTGATTGTATTGATAATGATGCTTCTAATGATTTAATTTTGCCTCTTGTGAATTTTGACTAGAGGAAAGAGTTGAAGAAACGCTTGGGTATCCTTGAAAGGAAGGAAGAATCGAGAAGGATTGCAAGAGAGAAAGGGGGACAACCATGGACACTTTGCATATCTATAGGTGATTGTCCTATCTATTCGGTGAACCTCCTAGACCTTGAAGTACAAAGACCGAGATACAATGGGAAGGAGGATCGCTACCCTTGGCCATTCCGATGAAAGATGATTGGACGTGAAGAAATAAGTCCGGCAAAGGACAATAAAAATAGCACTTGATGGGAGGCAACCCATCCTTTTTATTTCTTTTCTTGTGTTCTTTTGGTAGATTAGTGTTTTTGTTTAATTTTGGGAGGTTTGGCTTGCTACTTAATTGCTAGTTCTAGGAATTATGCTCTTTGCTTTGGGTACAGGATGATAGTGTTGAGCTTAATTGATGATATCATTATGAGTTGCATGTATTTTGAGCCAAACTTGAATGCATATCTTCATTCAAGTTTGGGGGTGTGTGTCATTTAGAGTAGAAATGCATCTCTTAATAATGATTATTTGATGAATTGTTTTGCCCGTTTGAAGGTATACTACGAGGATTGAAAAAGGATCGGAATTGCAAAGGAATCAAGGAATCGAGAAGGAAAGGAGAGCTTAAAAGTTAGTAAAATGAGCATAAAGGAAGAGAACCCGGTCTCCTCGATCGAATGAGCGACCGGGCTTAAATCGAGGGACCAAAACGGTAATTTCTTACATATTTGGGTTCGTTAGGGGCGTAGAGGTCATTTTTAGGAGTTTCGGGGTCGGGTCGGTCCCGGGACTCGTAAAATTCCACTGGACTCGACCTAGGGTCGAGATTTTACACCTCCCGGTCGAGGGATTTACACTTAGGCAAAATTTCAAAATTTTACACATCCCTCGAGTCGAGGGTGGCACCTCGAGTCGAGGAGCTTATTTTTGCATATCTCCCGAGTCGTGTGTGAGACCTCGAGTCGAGGCATGAAAATTTCAGGATCCCTCGAGTTGAGGCCTGACCCTCGACTCGAGGTGGTGTTTTTTATAAATACGCGAGTTCAGTTTTGGCAAATCCCGACTCGAGGGCTTCCCCACCGTGCCGATCCCCTTTGTTCCCAAACCATTTTTCCGGCGATTTCACGTCGATTTCACCATACATTCATCTTCCTTGCATCAAATTATCATCTTCTTGCATCAAAGAGTGGATTTTGAGGGTTTTTGCATCAATTTTGGGGTTTTTGGTGAGTGGTGTGTGGGTATCCAATTTGCTCATTTCAAGCCGATTCATCCCAATTAAGGTATGTAATTTCATCTCAATTGGCTTTCAATTTCATGATTGGTGTACGATTATTGCTTGGGTGTTGATAAAATTGCATGAATTTATTTTAATTGGAATTTCATTTGGGCATTTTGTCAAGCACTTGGTATGCATGAGTGATTGTGAAAAATTGAAGCCTTTGTTGAGAATTTTTGAATTAATTGAGGATTTTAGGAGCATGTTTAGGATTGTATATGATATGTTGCTCGTTTATTTGTGGAATTTGGCTAGAAATTGGATTTTTGGTACAAATTGGGAATTCATAGTGATATTGTCCTTGTTAATTTGGTCAAGTTGAGTTGAGAATTGTTGATAGAAGTGTATGAATTGATGATGCTTATTTGTACAATTACTTGCTAATTGGCCTATGATTCTTAGGATTTTATTCAGCTTAATTGCATGATTATTTTTTGAGCTTACTTGCGAATTAATTGTTGAGGCCATGTAGTTAAGTATACACATGTTTGAGGATTATTTGAGCACTTCTATTGGTTGTATTTGCTTCATTGACTCTTTGACCATTTGTTGAGGATTTGTTGACTAGACACTAGGGGTTATGGTTTATTGGAGATATTATTTGCTTGATTGACTCGTTCATGGTTAGATGATACTATTTGAGCTCGTATTGTATTTGTGGACATTGATTTTTGCTCTTGGGAATGTTTTGCAGGAACAATGTTTAGAGGGCAGACGGAAACAACCTCTCTCGAGGCGGAGATCCGCGAGAGAGAAGCCGCCATCCGATTTGCACACGGGATGCCCGCCGAGCTCGGAATTCAGTGGGATGATCACCAATGGAGGACATATATTGATCTCTACTCTGAGCTCTATAACCGGGTGGTCAAGACCAGACTCGTTGATCACGATTGCATGATATCCATGGGGATCGGGGAGGATATTCCTCGTCTGTTGAGCAAGTTGGGATGGGGGCTTCTTGGCGAAGAGGCCTAGGACGTATATTGGACTTACCTTGGAGTTCCTTTGCACAAGAAAGGTTGATAAGGCCGGGAGGGCCAAATTCCCGAGGAGTATTACTTTTGAGCTCATGGGACACGAGTATTTGTTGACTGCGGACGAGGTCAACGAGATTATTGGAGCACCTACAGATCCGGATCGATCACCGTTGAACATAAGGAAATAGTACAATGCTAAGAAATTTTGGAGAAGGATTTCAGATTCTGGGGCTCGAATCAGCTTGATTTTGTACTGGAAAGTCAAAGAGCACGCACATACGGAACCCGGTCATCCGATACTTGGAGAAAATTCTCGCGAGCACTATATTCGCGAGATCGGAGGGAGGAGCCGTGGTTTCCGAGGAGTTGTATGTTATTTGGTGCTTTTTGCATGGAGTTTGATTTAATCTTTGCCGCATACCTATGCTACCTATTCGAGAGAGCCACGAGCACGAAGTTTAAGAAGATTAATTTTTGTGGTTGATTGGAGTGTATAGGGTAAGAGTTATAAAGACCAATCAACAAAATATCGAACCCAAGGGAGAAAGTATGCAAACGAAATTCGAGGATAAGAGTTCTAAATGGCTAAAGTTGCAACAAGTTTTTGGAGTAAATTTCTACAAAATGCAAGGAATTAAATGGCAAGATTATGCAAACAATCTATCAAACACCTAGAATGCAAGATCAAATATACTAAAAATCAATGGGGAATAGGGTGCAAGGGATAATCTCCATCAAGGAATCCATGATTAACAAGCTATGATTGTATCCAAATGCAAATCAATCAAATTAGAAAGCATAAACCATCATGAAATTAATCACTCCATTAATATCACAATGCCTAATGTGAGTATCCTTAGTTCTTCCCATCTCTCAATGTAGAAGTCCCCAATTCATACAATCATGCAAAATTGAAACCCGATTAACACCTAATCACGGTAGCTCAACTCTCGCCTATTGCTAGGGTGATCAACCATTAATCAAAAGAGACAATTTTTCATGAATCACAATTAAGAATCACAATTAGGAAGCAATCTAATTCAATTGATTACAATTATCAACAATCATAGCATGAGGCAATCATTTCATCCCTAATTTCAATTATCCCAAGCACAAGCTATTAGCCCATGGTGCTACAAGCAAAAGCCATGGGTAGAAAATCTAAGAAAGCAATTAACAATCTAATTACTACAAGCAATGAATTAAAGAGAACAAAGGGTAAGAACATCACCAATTGAACTTCAATAGACAAAAATAGGAATCATTAATCTTCTACAATGCTTCAATCCTCATCTCGTCCTGCCGGTACATGTTGATCTCCGGCTGGTAATCCTCGTCCATCTGTATATGGCGGCTCCTCCTGCTCCGGCTCCTCATCATCCTCGTCCTCGGAATCATCATCTCCTATCTCTACCTCTGCTCCCTCTGCAGCTCCCTCACCCCGATCATCATCTGAACCCGACCGCTGACCCCCATCGTCATCATCATCCTCATCTCTAAGCACATCCCCGTGCTCTCTAGTGTAGGCATCTATCGCCTCGGTGTGACGCTGTGACCACATGCGCAAGTTGATGGTCACAAAGGCACGAGAACCGAAAATCGTCAACCTCTTATTAGGAAGAGGAAATCGCCACCATGGTGCTGCTGGAGACACCACGTCGTACCGATGCGGTCAAGCGTCCTCATGCGCCGCATGGTATCAAGAGTAAGATTAGGGCCCTCCACCGCTCTGAGGTTATGAGTCGGGATCCCAAGATGCTCAGCGATCAATGTAATCATGCCACCAAAATTAATCTTCTTAAACTTCGTACTCGTGGCTCTCTCGAATAAGTAGCAAAGGTAGGCAGTGCATTGAATTTAACTCCATGTAAGAAGCACCGGATGACGTACAACTCCTCGGAAACCACGGCTCCTCCCTCCGATCTCGCGAATATAGTGCTCGCGAGAATCTTCTCTAGGTATCGGATGACCGGGTTCGGATATGTGTGCTCTTTGACTTCCCGAACAAAATCAGGTGATTAGGAGCCCCAGTCTGAAATCCTTCTCCAAAATTTCTTAGCATTGTACTCCTTCCCGATGTTCAATAGTGATCGATCGTGGTCTATAGGTGCTCCAATAATCTCGTTGACCTCGTCAGTCAACAAATACTCGTGTCCCATGAGCTCAAATGTAATACTCCTCTGGAATTTGGCCCTCCTGGCCTTATCAACTCTCACCGTGCAAAGGAACTCGAGAGTGAGTCCGATATACGTCCTAGGCCTCTTCGCCAAGAAGCCCCCATCCCAACTTGCTCAAACAAGCGAGGAATATCCTCCTCGATCCCCATGGATATCATGCACTCCCGATCGACTAATCGGGTCTTGACCACCCGGTTATAGAGCTCGAGTATAGATCAATATGTGTCCTCCATTGGTGATCATCCCACCGAATTCCGAGCTCGGCGGGCATCCTGTGTGCAAATCGGATGGCGGCTTCTTTCTCTCGAATCTCCGCCTCGTAGAGGTTGTGTCTGTCGGCCCCTCTAAACATTGTTCCTGCAAAACATTCCCAAGAGCAAAAATCAACATCCAAAAATACAATACGAGCTCAAATAGTATCATCTAACCATGAACGAGTCAACACGCAAGAACATCTCAAATAAACACAATCCCTAGTGACTAGTAACTAAGCCTCAACAATGGTCAATGAGTCAATCATGCAAATACACTCCACTAGAAGTGCTCAAATAATCCTAAAACATGTGTATACTTACTAACATGGCCTCAACACTTAATACACAAACAAGCTAAAAATAATCATGCAATTAAGCTCAATAAAATCCCAAAATCATAGGCCAATTAGCAAGTAATTAAACAAATATGCATCAACAATTCATACACTTCTATCATAACAATAACTCAACTTGACCAAATGATCCAAACAATTACACTAGGAATTCCTACAAATGCCATAATTCACAATTCCAATCTAAATCCACAAATAAACGAGCACACTATCACGTTCAATCCTAAACATGCTCCTATTCTCATCAACAATCCAAATATGCTCATACAAGGCTCCAAATTCATCACAATAATCATGCATAGAGGGTGTTTGTCAAAATGCCCACATGAAATTCCAATTCAATTATCAAATGGCCTAATAAAATTACCCATGCAATAATCACAATACCACTACGAAATTGAAGCCAATATGAGTAGAAATTACATACCTTATTTGTGAATTTGGCGAAAATCGGATTTGGAAGACACCCAAGTAATCTCAACCAAAAATCCCCAAATTTGATTCCAAAAACCCTCAAAATCCTATCTTTATGCAAATGTAATGAATATGTGGTGAATTGAGGATGAATGCACGGTGAAAATGAGCCACAAATGACGGAAATAGGGGTGGGAGGACGAAGGGAACACGACGCTGCTGAAACAAACCCTCGAGTGGGTGCAATCGATTCTGCGATATTTAAACAAAAACACCAGCCTCGAGTCGAGGGTCAGGCCTCGACTCGAGGGATCTGAAATTTTAAAGCCTCGACTCGAGGTCTCACGCACGACTCGAGGTATGCGAAAAAAATGACCCCCTCGACTCGAGGTACCACCCTCGAATCGAGGATCATGCAAAAACCTGAATTTTGACTAAGTGTAAATCCCTCGACCCGGGGCCATGCACTCGACCCACAGGTCGAGTCCAGGAATTTTTGACGATTCCCGGCCCGACCCGACCCCGAAACTCCTAAAAATAACCTCTATGCCCCTAACGAACCCAAATATACAAGAATTTACCGTGTTGGTCCCTCGATTTAAGCCGGTCGCTCATTCGATCTAGGAGACCGGGTTCTCTTCCTTTTGATCATTTTCACCAACTTTTAAGCTCTCCTTTCCTTCTCGATTCCTCGATTCCCTTGCCATTTCGATCCTTTTCACTCCTCGTAGTGAGAATACCTACACACGGCCATCACAAATCATCAAAATAATCATCACTAAGAGATGCATTTCTACCCTAAATGACACACACCCCCAAACTTGAATGAAGACATGCATTCAAGTTTGGCTCAAAATATATGCAACTCATAATGATATCAACAATTAAGCTCAACAATATATGAATCTCGAAGCATAGAGCATCAATTACTAAGCATAAGCAATTAAGTAGCAAGCCAAATCTCCTAAAAATAACAAAAACATTAATCTACCAAAAGAACACAAGAAAAGAAATAAAAAGGATGGGTTGCCTCCCATCAAGCGCTATTTTTATTGTCCTATGCCGGACTTATTTGTTACGTCCAACATTCTTCATCGGAATGGCCAAGGGTAGCGATCCTCCTTCCCATTGTATCTCGATCTTTGTGCTTCAAAATTTAGGAGGTTCACCAAATAGATAGGACAACCACCTATAGATATGCAAAGTGTCCATGGTTGTCCCCCTTTCTCTCTTGACATCCTTCTCGATTCTTCTTTCCTTTCAAGGATGCCCAAGCGTTTCTTTAATTCTTCCCTATAGTCAAAATTCACAAGAGGCATAATCAAATCATTAGAAGCATCATTATCAATTAAATCACAAATTGAAGAGTTAGAGGGTATAGAAATGCTCATTTCGATCTTCAAAGCTTCCTTCGATGCTCTTTGATTTTCTTCCTCATTAAAGCTCATGTCCATCAATGGACACTCCTCTTCCTCCTTTTTGACAAGGAAGCCTTCTACTTTTACCTCTCCGCTTGGACCCTCTACTACATCTCTTCTTTCACTTTCTTCCTCCCCTTCTTCTTCTTGACTTTCCATGATATTCATATTTTTACTTGGCGTAGGAAATCTTTGAGTTGACTCTTTATAAACATGAAATGCACTCCAGTGATCTCCATGTTCCCCTATCCATGAATTTACCTTTTCTTTGGTCTCATACATTTCTTCATATAAGAGAAACATTTGATCACATCTAGAATCATCTTCCTCAAATTTTTCCAACAAAAATCCAAGCATCTCTTGCAATATGACTCTCATATCATGGAGTCCCCATTCTTCAAATTGAGGAGAAGCTTGTGACATTGAATGATCAAACTCATGGCTTCTCCTATCATTATAGTAATCACCTCCCGATGCTTCTTGCAATTCGTATCCACAACATGGATCGAATGTTTGATCATAAGGCTCATAGTATGGAAACATCTCTTCGGTGGGGAAGGAATTTCTTCAAATGTCCAATCTTCATAATTGGATGGAACTTGTTGCATATGAGAATTATCTTCAAAGCTCATCCAATTATTGCATCCAAAATCTTCAAAATGTGGAGGATATACCATGCTCTCTTGATAATGATATTGATTCCATGCATATGAATTGTATCCCTCCATCTAGACAAGTTATCAAAGTATCAAATTCAAACAAAAATAACAAAACAAACACAAAGGCAACAAGTAGTCACTTCAAACAATTCTTAGGTCTCACTTAAGGCGCAAAAACTAATTCCCGGCAACGGCGCCATTTGATTGGAGTGTATAGGGTAAGAGTTATTAAGACCAATCAACAAAATATCGAACCCAAGGGAAAAAGTATGCACATGAGGCTCTAGAAATACGAGTTCTTAGTGACTAGAGCTGCAACAATGGTTTGGAACAAAAACAACAAAAACACTTGCAAGAATACAAATTAACAACAAGCAAACAAATGATCGAACACCTAGAATGCGATAACAACAACAACAATAAATGGTGGGGTAGAGGTGCTAGGATTAACATCCATCAATGAATCATCAATCAACAAGCTACAATTGAATCAAATTGCAAATCAACTAAGATAGAAAGCATAAACCATCATGAAATTAATCACTCCATTAAAATAACAATGCATAATGTGAGTATTCTTAGTCTTTCCCATCTCTCAATGTAGAAATCCCCAATTCATACAATCATGCAAAATTGAAACCCGATTAACACCTAATCACGTTAGCTCAACTCTCGCCTATTGCTAGGGTGATCAACCATCAATCAAAAGAGACAATTTTACACAAATCACAATGAAGAATCACAATTAGGAAACAAACTAATGTGAGTATCCTTAGTGCAACTAATCTCTCGATTCAAGCACCCAATCCACGCATTCATCCACAATTATCACCCGATTAATCCCGAGATCACGTTAGCGCAACTCTCGTCTATAGCTAGGGTGATCAAACACTAATCTACAGAGATAATTATGCATGAAGCACAAATGAGAATCACAATTAGTAAGCAATCTACTCAATTAATCTCCAATCATCAACAATTATAGCATCATCAATCAATTCATCATCAATTTCAATTAATCCAAGCACAAGAGAGTTAGCCCATGGTGAAATCCATGGGAAGAAGATAGAATTGATCAAACACTAAGCAAATCACAACAATTAAGAAATTAAAGAGACAAAAGAGGAAAAACATCACCAATAGATCTTCAATCAACAAAAAGAGGAATGCTTGAGTCTTCAACAACAATCTCCAAATGAATTACAAGCTTGAATCGAAAGAATTACAATGATCAAATGTTAATCTAATGCTAATCTAGCAACAATCAAAGGAAATCTACATCTATATCTAACTTCTACTCTAATCTAAGAAAGGAATTGGCTTGGGGCCTGAGAAATCGCCCCAAAACCGCTCTCGCTTTCCCCTTTAAATACGAATTTTTGGAAAAACCTCCCCTCGAGTCGAGGGTCGAGGCCTCGACTCGAGGTCCCTGCAAATTTCTCCTCCCTCGACTCGAGGTCATGCCTCGAGTCGAGGCCTCCGCCATTTTCTGAATTTGATCCTTTTCGCATAGCCCTCGACTCGAGGCTCTTGCTCCTCGACCGAGCTCGAGTCCGTGGCACTTTTCTCGCGCAGGCTTCACCCCGACCCCGTTTTCGTCCCATATGATCATCTCTTCATTCTAAGCCTAATGGTACTCTCGGTTTGGCAAAATTCCACCGAATTACCCGCAAAATGGACGAAAAACATCAAAATCTCACAAATAATACTTTTTAGGCAAAAGAGTTATACTTTTCACATTTAGGCCAAAAACTAACACCTTAGCTCACTTTTTGCACTAAAATAAGCCCTAAAAACATGTATCAATTCACTCCAATCAGTCAACAGTTAAGGGACTATAATATTATCACCAAATATGTACCTATCTTTTGTGATAGTAATAGTGCCATAGCTTTTACCGAGAATCCAGTCCTACATACTAGATGCAAGCATGTTGACATAAGACATCACTTCATCCGAGATCACGTTGAGAAAGGTAACATCATACCGAAAAGATTACCGATTTTCAAAGAGCAGACACCTTGACAAAGCCAGCGAGACAAGGTTTAAAGAACTTTATGTAGAATTAGGATTATTAGATGCTTCTTTAGTTAATCTATAATCTTATCCAATGATTGTCATTCTTTGTCTCTCTCAATTTAGTTTACTATGTCTAGAAAGAATTATCGACTAGATTTGAATCAAAGGACAATCGGGTAGCTGATATCATTGATCTCCTTCTAAGGAATCAAGAATCAAGGATTAGTCATATTGACCTTATCGACTTGATGATTACTTATTCGACATTTGGTAAATCAGACAAGGACACAATAGTCGGTGATTTCTATAGAATCGAGATGACCATTGCATCTTATCCGACTTACCCTAGCTACTAATGGTTTTTTTTTCAAGTTTATGTCTTTGCGGGAATAGATCACAAATCAGTTATTAGATCCGACAACATCTACTCATTTGTTACAAACCTTCTCATCCGATTACCTCTATGTAGTAGTACAAATTGTGTTTTCAAAATAATCTCTCAAATTGTTTTTATTAGTTGGAGAAATTGGTTGGAGAAACTAATCTTAGAAATCCTATTCTCGAGTCTATTTATTTTAATTGCTTTAAAAAGACAAAACTAGACTGTTTTAAAACCTAGACGAGGTCATTTACCAGCTTAATTTCATAACCTTATGCATTTTAGAAAACCTTTATGCAAAGAAAGGTAACCCTAGGCTGACGATAAGGGTAGTAACTTCTCTGCATAAAGTAAACCTATTTCGGTCAAATCAACAGTCTACAAAGTTACTTTTTACGCATTCCAAAGTCAAGTTATTTACACGCGCTGAATCCCAATCGCTTATCCAAATTTTAACCGTTGATTCAGACAAGAAATCTTTTAAAATGAACGACTCGAGAATAAAATCGGCTTTTCAAAACAGTTTCTCTCTCTCAAATTCTCCCTCCTATAAATACATCTTCTTCCTCATGTAACCGTTTTCACTTTGAGAAAACTTGCAAATCTTCGTAAAATTTTCCAATTCCATAAACAAATTCACCATGGCCTCTTCTTCTAAAACTACCAAAACCCACAAACCCACATATATTTCTACAAACACCTCTCGTTTTAAAATGAATGAAGAATTATTCAAAACGATTAAAAGCAGAGATGTATGTAGACTTGAAACCACTCGAGATCCGTAATCCGAAGAGATCCTTCGATTATTGGAAGCATCCAGTTAAGAGAATTACTTTCAATGAAATCTCCTCAAAAGCAGAACCGCTGATTTACTTGGAGCAAATTTCGGGCAAACCTAAGGGATACCCAGGATGGGTTCGACACAACCGTAGATGGAACGGTCTTGAGTTTCTCCGGAAAATATTACGAGAATCTTCAACATGTCAATGGAGGGAGTCAATCCATTGACGTACAAAGAGGACGACCGGGAGGAATCATTTGATTTAATGGCGAGGGTGACTTACGGAGGAACCCGAAGGGATTTAAAGAAGAATCTACTAAGGAGGAGGTTTCGTTTCTGCGATGACGGTGGTCACTAAATCGGTCTTTGGGTGAACAGAGGTCACATGATGGGTTGACCAAACCCGGGTTGTGTGTGATGAGGGCAATTTTGGATGGGGTTCAAGTAAATTGGGTGGATTTGCTGATTCACAAGCTGAAGGAAGGAAAGAAAAGGCTATCCTTCAAATCATCTGCGAGGACTGGGTACCTAACTCGATAGTCGATCATTCAACAAAATCATCGTCTTGATCGGAGGGTGAACAGGCGGTGACTAGAGAGTGGGTACTAAGAAGTACTCCAAGCAAAAGACATTCTTACAAAGGATGAGAGGCTTCGAGGAAGCCCGGACTCGGACGATGCATCCGACGCCCAGAGATCGGAGGCTGGAAGCGGCAGTGAAGAAGCTCGAGACCGGCAGTGAACCGAGAGGAAGTAACTACACTGGGGTAGA
Organism: Paraleonurus japonicus; assembly: GCA_030762865.1. NCBI lineage: Eukaryota > Viridiplantae > Streptophyta > Magnoliopsida > Lamiales > Lamiaceae > Paraleonurus > Paraleonurus japonicus. The sequence goes on from CM061054.1 coordinate 29,742,816, forward strand.
AGCGGTGGGACCTGAGGAGGAGGCAGCGGTGGGGTCGCAACTCATGAGGAAGCGATTATGATTCCAACCCGGGAGACAGTGCTGTAATTCCAAGGGTCTCCCGGAGGCGGAAGAAGAGACGGCTGGTAAAAGCGGTGAGAAAAGGAAAGGGGAAGGTTCATCTGCTTTGTCTCTACCAGAGAAGCCTTAGAAGAAGAGGAAGTAGAGGAAGGTGAAATTCCCTTGGTAAGGAGGCCCAGACGAGCATCTCAAAGCTCTGAAGGCTCCACCAAGTCTCTGGAGGGTTAGAAGCGGCACACGGACACAAAGCAACCTTGTTACCGAGGAGGTTCTCGTGCTGAAAATAGCAGCGAGAGGTTGGTCGGCTTGAGGTTCCCCCTCCCCAACCAAGGAAGCTGCTCTTCCCTCTATTCTGAGACAGTACAAGCTTATCTTCTTCTCCTTCATTATCCCCCACAGCGGCAATGAAGAAGTGCACCAGTGGCACTTGAGCCTCGCATTCAGCCTACTATCCCAACTGTCCAAACAGCGATGAAGAGATAATCCAGCCGGTACCTTAGAGCCTCTCCAACGGCTACTCCCTCAATAGTCCAAACTCAAACCATCCTTCCCGAAAGCAGAACAACCCACACCCCAACCACCATCACCACCCATCCAAACCTCTTCTCCCACCCCCACCCCTACTACACAAACTCAACCATCACCTCCCCATCAATCGAACAAATTCCTCTCCCCCAAGTCCAAGCCTCATCTTTTCCCACCATATCTTACTCTTCTCTTCCAACCATCCAAACACATCCTATCCCTCTCCCACCTACTCAAAAAGAACAATTCCCTTCTTCGTCCGATTCCTCATCGAGGAAGATGACAGCGACCTTAGTCCTCGCCTGCTATATCCTCAATCCTTACTCAAGTGGAGAAAAAGATAAACTTAACCTTCAAGAGGAAAATGAAAAGGAGGACAAGGAAGATGGTTGAGGCGATGGCGAAACAATGCTTGCCAGCATGAGAGAAGTGGAGGTAAATCTATTTGATAAAATTATTTCGTCACTAACTCTGTCTTTGGCTGAAAAAGTGAAAGCAATGGAGGAAGAGCTAAAGGCGCCGAAAGAAGAGGTGAAGGAATATAATCGATGGTGGTAAATGAGACGGCAGAGACCAATCGACTTTAGAGTCAAGTGCAACGATCTCAATGTAAAACCGACTAACTTGGCTGCTGAAGTTAAAAAGGGGAAAAAGACGAGCAAGAAAAGAGACAAGCCCTCACGGTTGTGGTCGAGGAGACCAGAAAGAAGTAGGCACAAAGGCCAACACACTGATCTCGGAGGCGGCTAAGGAAGACTTGAAATTCAAGTCGATGAGCTAGCCGCTCTCCAGTGAGGAGTGAGTCAATTGGAGGAGGCAGTGAAGGAGGATGAAGAGAAAAGGAGGAAGGAAGAAGAGGATAGAACTGAAAAGCTTTTGGAAAAGGCTGAAAGAGTCGTAACAAGAAGGAGCAAAGGGCAAAGAAAAGCAAGCGGTAGAGGTCGTATCCAAAGGCAAAGGCAAAAGAAGCCGATTATTAAAATCTATCGAGAAGATCGATCAAAAGGATCGAGAAGAGAAATGGAATTCTATGGCAAGAAAGAAAAGAGAAGGCAAAAGAAGAAGAATGACGCCAATGTCTTACGGAGCACCGCTGAGCGGAAATGGCGATAAAAGACCAAGGCGGTGATAAATTCAGACCATTTCATACGACGTCTGCTCCTCCTAAGCCGGCTTGTGAAAAAATATGCAAATGAGTACAAGGAGAAGAATCTGGAGGGAATGTGGATATACTTAGGTATATTCTCAAAGGCCCCTGAGCAACTCAACAAGACTCGGACTTAGCTTGGCACAAATGGATTGAAAAGGTAGACGCGGACTTCTATCATCGGCTGCCGGAAGAAGCGAGATGTGGAGTTCAAAGTCAACCCGATCTCTCCAGCCTTCGAATATGCTATCCCTCGCCAATAAACCCGATGGTTCCTCGGAACTAGACTGGTCAGGAAATTGTGAAGAAGCAGAGGCGAGTCTGGACTTATTCGGGAAGAGGACCTTAAGCGGCTTAGAAGGAGGGTATTCAATTGGGTGATGATTCCGCACGAAGACCGGTGGGAGTCTAATAGAAATAGGATTTTTACTTTTCCTTACTTTTCTTTTCTATTAGTCTTCTCTTGTAATCTTTGTAAATCGATGTGAATATCTTGTGTTTTGTCTGGTTTACCTTGCTTTATTGTTTTAAGTTTTTTTTTGGTTTCTAAGGAAACTTAAAAATTTTCTAAGTATTAATCATCTGAGGAAATTATCATCTCGGACTTAAAATTTTCTTAAAATTTTCTAAGTTTTAAAATTCTCCAAGTCTTAAAAGTTTCTAAGTTTTTAAAATTTTTTAAGTCCTAAGACTTAAAATTTTTAAGTCTAAATATTTTGAAAAAGTCTTAAAGACTTAAGAGTATTTTTAAGTGTGAATTGAGTACTTTAACTTGAATTAATCGATTTGAAGTATGAATGTGTTCTAATATGCCTATGTGATAATCTTGATTAACTTTAACTAACTTCACTTTGTGAGTGTGTCTCTTTCTTGTAGGTTTTAACTTCATCAAAAAGGGGGAAATTGTTAGATCAAGAAAGTTTTGATGAGTTAAAAGAAGTAATTCGAGATGATCGAGATGACCACTGAAGAGCAGTGAGACCAAGTCCCAGATCTAAGGTGATCAGACTAGGTCATTGGTGAGCAATTCAAGCGAAGACTATGAAGTTGCAAGTCATCTGAGACAAGCTCAAATCAAGTTATCTGCAGGAGAAAATTATGAAGAGCTCGAGGACGAGGTCAAGACAGCTGAGTAGAATAAGAAAGGCGAGTCTTCACCAAGTCGGCTGCAGACGAGTAGAATAAAATCATGAGGATTAAAGCGGTTTTCAAGATTAAGTTTGTTGAGCAGCTTTTAGTTTGTTAGAACTAACTAACAAACTAATTGTCTTTTCAGACTTATAAATAGGTCTAGTTTTTCATTTATAAAATACTTTACTTTACATATAATGAATTTCGCATTGCTCACTATTTAGATTTCTATCTTCACAATCAATTAACAAGTTTTTCACAAAGAGTTTTCAAAACAATTCTAAGTGTTTATAGAACACTTTACTTGTAATCTTCAAAGTTCACTACTTCGTAATAGTTAGATTCCGAGAAAAGAATTTAGGAGTTTTGAAGATGCGAAGATATTTGTAAGTCAGAAATTGTAAGTTAGATCGAAAGTAAGTAAGTGGTAAGCTGAGTCCCTTCTTCAAGTTGGAGAAGGAGAGTGGATGTAGGATTATTCATAATCCGAACCACTATAAATCTTTGTGTTCCTTATTGCTTTACTTTACTTATCTGCTTCTTTCAATTTTTAGTTTATCAATCAAAGATTAGTTTCGATTGGAGTTAGGACTAAATATCGGTGTGCTTTTGATCTTAATAAAGTTGAGTTTAAAATTGAATTCCGTTGTGTTACTTGGGTGTTTTTAATAAGTTTTTAAAGATTTGTAAAAGTCTGAAAAATCTATTCAAACCCTCCCCCTTCTAGATTTTCCCTTGAAGGATCGTATAAGTTTTGTCTTATCTACTCAACTAAGTGGGACCAACAGGAAATAAGTTACTTCTTGTCGAAGAAGTTACTACGGACCTGAAATTTTTTTAAATTTGCCTTTGAAAACGCTCGAGTGACATTCACGCGCATAAATTGAAGGCGGTTTATGGAAATTGAATTATCAACGGTTCCATGCGCGACATATTAAATATGTCTAGTATTTTATTCATTACACTTTTAAGAATAAATAGCTATAATTGCATTTATATAGGCACGAAAACCCAGTTTTCACTTTATCAATTAATAATGAGAGTTTATAATATTTTATTTGAATCTCTTCCCATATAAATAGGAGTTCGTGTGCATATTTTTATTTACGCACATATAACCTGTTTACATTACTCTCTCTCAAATTTCCTTTTCCCTCTCAAAGTTTAAAAACCCTCATCAATGGCGGATAAGAAACCAAAGGTCAAGTTCGAATATGATCTAGCAAAGATCGAGAGATAAAACCAAGTCCGAAATGTTTGTCGATTGGGATACTACCACGCAGATCCAGAGTCGCTTGAGATTCTACAACTTCTGGAATCAAGAGGACTTAAACAAGATTGCACGATGAAGCCTTCTAAGAACAAAACACCGGACGATTTAGTAGTTAAATTTCTTACTAGAGCTACTATGAAAACAAATGCTTTGAGTCCCGTGTTCATACAAATGGAAAGAAGGAGAAGGTGGTGGTCACCGTAGAAGACCTTGGTGAGATTTTTGGGTTGAGCACCGAAGGGATAAAACCGTTCATTTACAAAAGTGATGAATATTTGGAAAGTTTTAGACTGATGGCAAAAGTTTCATCGTAACACCACCACAAATTTGAAATGACCAATGTTGAAGAGGAAGTACCGATTGTTGATGATGATCCTTACAAAATGCATCTTGGGAGAGCAACAAAGCCATGATGGTCTTACAAAACCAAGAATCTACCGCTTACGAGGTATAATTGATGGAGTAGAGGTGAATTGGGCGAGGTTTTATTTTCAAGGCTTGTTGAAGAAAGGAAGAGATTTTTGAAGGAATATATCTCGGAGACGAGGTTGAGGTGGGCCAGGAGACAATGACCAGCATGATGACCAGGATTACACTAATCCTGGAGGTGAAAGCTGAGGACAGAGAATCTCAATTGGAAAGTTGGTGTAAAGAAGTACACCAAGCAAAGGGTCTCGCTCACCAAAGATGAGAAGATCTTTGGCCCTTCGGACTCGAGAGGGAGATAAGGATGATCCTGCCGCACTACCTACACCCAAGAAGAAAGGCTGTCAAGGCTAAGTCCGTAAAGGTGGAGACAACGTTGAAGGATGAATCCTCATCCGAGGAAGAATCGAGAGGAGGATGAGGAAAGGACAGAGAGGATAGCTTCCCAAGGGGAAGTGTCTCGGTGAGGTTCTTTGGGACCTCGAGGCCGGGAGGAAAGAGTTGAAATATCCTCGGGAGAGGATTATGAAGAAAGCTGCAAAATCATCATCATCTTCTTCATCAAAGGATGCTTCATACCCTAAACCAACCATCTCCCAACTTTGGCGATGACGAGGCAGTACGTGATCGCCGCCTCGTAGCCTCTAAAACGACTCCACTCCTAAAAGTCCAACACAACCATCCACCCAAACCTCGGATGATCCATTCTCATTCTTATCCTCATCTACATCCGAACCCAATTTATACCTTCATCTTCCCAACCCATCGGAGAAATGGGTCCCACTGAAGTCTCTCTTCGCATCCTAGGAAAGAGATATCCGATTAAGAAGGAGTCTCGCATTGGTTGATGAGCCCGATCTCCTAAAGGAATTGGTAGATGTCTGGCTATTGAGAAGGATAAGGACGGGATCCTTTAAGGAGACAAGAATCCTTATAAAGGGAAGCACGAGGGAATAACCTCTCTATCTCGGGAGATAACTTTTCTTAAGAAAGTTGGCCTTAAATCCTTTGAGGAGATCCTTTCGACAATCAGTTCATAGATTACATACTCGAGACGAGTCTATTTGGGGTCTCATATCAATGAACCAGCCAACCTACCCGAAGGAGACAAGGAGAAGGGTGTGGAGGAAGAGACAAAGAAAGTAGTTGGAGAGGATGAGAAGGAAGCGAAGTTATCGAGAAAGAAGCTAAGGAGATGGAAAGCAGAGACAAAAGGGAGGAAGTGGAAGTTGAGGTTGAAGTAATTGGTGGAGGTGCCGATGAGCCTGCCGAGATGGATACAACGGGAGGCACAAGCGGAGCGAGACGTAAGAGCAAGCCCCGAGTGTGGTGGAATACAAGTGCCTACACAAGGAGTTAATTGGGCGAGAATCCCTTCCGGCTAAGGAAAGTCACGAGCATGAAGTCGAGGAGATAGATTTAACTCTATCGGGTGTTCACGATTACTTTGGATAAGTCAACAATCGAGAGATTATCACATAGATGCTAAAGAGATTCCAATCTTTTGTGACAAATAAGCGCAATCGCAATCACTCGAGAATCCAAGATTACTTCATACAAAATTTAAGCATGTGGATATCGACACTATTTTATTCGAGATCACATTGAGAGAAAGGATATTCGAATGGAGAAGATCCATACGATCGTCAAAGGCAGATATTCTCACTAAACCTTTGGTAGAAACAAGGTTCGGGGAATTTTAGGTTTGTTGGACCTAGGAAAAGTTTGACAGAAAGAAGCGTTGAAGAAAGCTTACAGAAGACTAGGGTTTGAAAGCTCATATGAAAGAGTTCATGATGATCATACGATTTATGACATTTTTCAAGGGAATGTTACTTCTCCGGAGAAGGGTTACAAATTTTGCTTAGAAGGGTTGCAAAGCTTGCTTAGCAAGGTTGTGAAACTTGCTTTGCTGATATTCTTGATGTATATCTGTCACACCTTGGTGGTATCGGTGACTACAACGTTAGCTAACAGATATGTATTCTCTCTCTCTTTTTACCTTTTTTTTTTTTTGGAAAATATTTTGATTTAAAATATTCCATTAGTTATCTCTTGGTAAATATTTTTTTGGAATATTTTATTTCCTAACTTATCCATAGCTATTGGAAAATATAGTATCTTTTCAAATGTCAAATCATATCTTTTACCGCAAAAATTAAGGGTTCACAATTTTTCTTCAAATATTTTATTGTTAATTTCTATGGATCCGAAAATCCTTTTAATTGAAAAATTCCATTTTTGTGTTTGATTGCCGAGGTCACGCACTTTTGAATTCAAACTATTTCATCAATAACCGTTCGATCGATTGTGTAATATGCCAATTAACGGTTACCTTTTATTTTGCAACTTAAAATTTAGCGATTTCCTTCTGATTTCATATATATACATCGTCTTCTTCCTTGTTCCTCTACTTCACTATACGAAATTTCTCTCTGCAAATTTCTTACCTTTTATCTCTCTCGTGCTCTCTGTGTTCTCTTTATTTCTCTAATGGCTCCAAAGCATTCTTCATCCTCTAAGAAATCCACAGGAAAGAACAAGGCCATGGACGCTCTACTTCTTTCGGAGAAAATAAGGAGCGAACTATCGGTGAACTTTCGTACCACCAACCAGCGAGAGGCGGGGAAATTTTGAATCATTATCCGATCAAGGAATTACCCAGTATTGCTCTGCTCATTCAAGCGAGCGCAGAACCCTTGATGCTTATGTTGTTCAGTTTGATTAGAACAAAATTTGGGGATAATGGTCTTACTACAATAATTTATTAAAAGCGACTCTGTCTCATACGCGCTTTATGCATGAGACATCTCACACAAGAATGCCCCATATATATATATACATATATATATATATATATATAATCTCAAATGATTTGAATAATCTTTATTGAAGGTGTGCGTAAGTGTTTTGCGAATGTTGTCACGAATGTTGGCACAATCGAGAACAACACGAGACGAAAATAAATGAACAAAATACACAGTGAAGTCTTAAACACTTTGCAAGATGGATATCAAAATTTTCGTATAGACTATAAATAAGTCTATACCGCCAATCGGCGTATTATCACTTGTAATTGTTAAGTGATACAATCGGTGAAAACATAAGCCACACCGTGAATGGATCAACGTATATAGTGACTAGATAATATTCAATCTAACATATCACTAATACAAATAAAGACTCAATGTTGAGTGAAATGTTGGAACATTCACCAACGGAAGTATCGAGTATGAAACTACAATAAATTATATAATCTATGCCAATAGACTATGCTAGATTGTGTTTCCCTCAACTTCAAGTTTTAATCTTCATAGCAGCCGTGTATTTATAGATAAATCTGGACTCTTAATGCTTGAAGATAACTTCCACATCTCCCTTGAAAATAGGTAACTTCCATGTAACTTCCCCATGATCTTTATAACTTCTCTTTGCTTGCCTTTTCAAACGCATGACTTCGTTAACTTGCGTAAGTCTTCATTCTCAAAGAAAACAAGACATTGACCAAGACAAAACGTGGGTTAAGGGTTGGTGGAAGTGGAAGGACGAATTACGATGTTGTGACCAGAATGTTGGCACATTCTCGAGTAACACTCGTTACTAACATCAACAATCTCCCCCAATTCGACCTTTCTCTTTGGAACACACACGATGTTGTATCATAGTATAGAATGTGTACACAATAGAGATAAGTAAATAAACATCAAGTAAATGACATCTCATTACTTAGCCAAAAACGAATAACACTTAAACATAAAACATCACTAAAACATAAATTACGAACATAACAAAGACTTAACACTTAATAAAATAAAAAACAGAGCTAACACAAAACAATAACACTTAAACGAACTAACATAAATCGTAGCTTAATCATAAAATTAAAAAATAAAAATAAAACTAAATAACCTAACTAAACGAAATCGCAGTAATAAGACACAAAAATATATAACACACTAAAAACGAGTTTTAAGACGAGAACTATAATAAACCTAACCAAAGAACATAACAAATACTCGACTTAAACAAAATAAAGACAGCACATAGTATCAAGAACTTTAACCAAAATAAACTTAACTAAGTAGCAAACCAATATTAAGTTCCAAAACAAACCTAAAATATAAGATAAGTTCATAAACATAAACATAACATAAATTGAGTCTTTACAAAAAGCAGATAAAGCTTATAAATGAAGATTAGGAGAGGATTGGGCTATCGGGTATAACAATTGCATCTTCATAAGTCTCGCACGAACTCCCCTTTCTTCAAGCTTCTCTATCTTCGAAAGCTCCCCTCGCTCAATGTCCCCAATCATCCAAGACATCATACAACACACCGAGATCTTCATCATCCCACCCATCGCATCTATCTTCTCAGCATCCACGTCCATGTTTGAGCTGCTTTGGGTCCATCATTGTTGTTTGGATTTATGGGCACATTCTCCGGCGCATTCGAGTATCGAGTTTCCATTTCAAAGATCGGGAGTTGCACTTGTTCCAGCTCGAGAAATACCAGCATCTGGTCCTCCTCCGGTTACATCAACATCGGCATCCATACCACCAACATCTCCATCCCTAGCAGCCGGAGCATCGGCTTGAGGTGCAACATCGAGTCCTACTCCCCCTGTGACGGTAGAAAGTAGTGCTTCCCAGACCCTCTTGTGCATCTCAAGGTTGCTCAATAGACACTTTGCATTATTGATTGAATTTTCTGTCATAGCAATCTGATCTCGGATGAATTGCGGCTGTAATTGCGGTATGTTGGCGGCATGTGTGCCAACATTTCTCGGCACATCAGCTGGTTGATCGGCGGGAACTTCAACTTCGAGGGGCATTTGGATCTCTGTAGGCGAGATCAATTACACGTGGTCCAGTCCTCGGTACATGTGAGATTCCTAAACTCGGAGCAAACGAACTTATTATCTCGAATTTTCCCTCTCGAAAACCAAGAGTGAGATCATCATAAAAATCAGGTGCAGGATACGACGGTAGTCCTTTACTTGATACCCTTCCAGTAATATGTCATCATATTGTCGAAAATTATCTTCCCAAGGTTGAATCTTTGCAAGTGGCCAATCTTGTACGTAAATACAAATTTGTTCGTAAGTAAGGGTAGTGGTGTTAGATGAGGGCAGCCAATTGTACACAATCAATTTGTGCAAGACACTATACAAACTAGTGAGGACTGAGGAGTTCATCCTATACCTCCACCTTTGTTTGTCTCCCTCGATGATTACACTTATCACTTCATCAAGGTTATTAATCGGAGGATCTTCATCATCCCTAGTTCTAAGAAAGTTGTTAATCTTAGCGGGAGTAACCTCAATCACCTTTCCCCTAAATTTGACCTTTCCATAATTCTTAGAATTAACCACTAGAAATCTGTCCTTCAAGTTGACATAAAATTCATACACCCATTCAATCGGATAAGGAGTAGCAAATTGAAGTGCAAAGCGGCAAAGACCTTTCTTCCGTATAACCAACCAAATTCATAGAAACAAAATCATCCATCTTAATTATCCTCTCTCCAACAATCAGTCTAGTTCTTAAAGTCCTAAACTTATCACTATCCACACCATTATAACTATCATCGAATCGAGACGAAGACATATTCAGAGAGGAATCGGTATGTACCTCATCATTTAGCCTTACTTGCTTGAGATGAAGAGGACTCGAGTCGAGAGGATGATGTGTCTATCGGTGTGCCAACATCCTCCGGCACATCCTGCAGATCATTTCACTTTTTGCTTATCTTCTCCAAACGAGCAGCCATTTACGCGGTGTTTGATTTATTTCTGAATCCTCGGTACTCCCTCGGGCTGAGCACCGAACAGAGGCTTGACCGCTTGTTTCCTTTTCCGAGCTTGCTTCTCGTATTTCTTCTTTAGATGAGTCAGAATCAAAGACTTGTATTGGCTTTGAAGCAACTCCATCATCATGTTTCGCTTCTTCCCTTTCTCGCAGTAATCTACCTTTTGCCCATGGTTCGGTAAGAATGCCTTTTCGACCGCGTCCCCTGGAGCTCGTTGCCTTTTGTCGAGCGGTTTCAAAGCGAGCGGTGAAGCTCACCGGTGTCGGTCGAGTCGATCGGCGGGTCATCTACTGCAGCATCTTGTGGTGATTATAGCGGTGTAAACACTAAGTGTTTGTATCTTTTGGAAATCAACCTCCACGTCGCCTACCTTGACAACAGTGGTAAATCGTCGCTTAGTGAGGGTTTTGAATGCATAGACGATCGATCGTAGGTGGCTCCTTCAGCTAGCTCCACCGTCATTGGATATGTTTCGAGAACGGGGCTTCGCTAGCTTCGCCGCTAATTGGATTTTGTGGCGTTCCGCCCAAAATCGGAGTTTCATTGGTTGCTCGACGGGAATTTCGGTATGGGTTAGCGATATTGGCACATCCAACGATCCAACCCTAATTGATGTGGGTGATGTTGGGACTGGTGCGCCAACACTGTCGGAGACATTCTCTGCGGCCATTGTTGCAAGAAGTCGAAGGTTTCGAGAGGTAGAAGATGATCTTTGGAGAGGTTGAGTGTTTGGATTGTGAAGGTGAGAGGTCTTTTGATCAGTCATATTAATCACTGCAAACACTATTCAAATTAAATTAATAAAATAATAAATTTGAATATAAATAGGCTGAGGGAAAGAACTAATACCACAAAGTATGATTAATAATACCTTACGAATACTTGTGCTAAAATTCGAAACTTTGATAAAAAGTATAGAACACACCGAGTATTAAGGACCTTAAATAGGGAAGAGAAAGATTATAGAAGTTGTGAACACATCGAAGTTAAAAGATAAGATTTAATCACATCCCTAAAAAATAGGGCATTATCAAATGTTGGAAGTTTATTTCAATGACATGCTAAAAACCGCTTAATTCTAGATAAAATAACCGCACAATTAATTAAATTAGACTGTATAATATTGCTGGGAATAATTTAAAATAAATAAATCTCCATACAATAATATTCGAAATTTTTAAACTCGTAGAGGTAAATATACATATGAGAACCGTAATGTTATTCACCGAATGTCGGCACACACACTTCTCAACACGCTTTTACATGAAATAAATTCATTTGTGTTGCACTATATTTTGCTTTTCCCACTTATTCACATTGATCCATTTTTCCAAAAAGAGATCATCGTAGTTGTCAGCTCCGTGTCCCATAATTACTCAACGGATTGTGAATATATTGATGCATTCAAGTCACCTTTTGAAAAGAGAACATCGTAGTAGTCAACTCCGTGTCCCATAGTTACTCGGTGACATAGCATCTAATAGTGAGTTTATTTAATTGCATTTGAGAGAAGTGTGTCCAGGACAATATATATTTATCACGAGGTTCTAATACTATTTACACAAGAGAGTTCAAAAACACTAAATATTACAATACTTAGACAAATTTAAATAAATTGTTTTAGTGTTGCTACAAATATTGGCACATTTGTCACAACACACAGCAAATATAGGTCTAATTAGTGCATAAACCTAGAGATTTTCTAAGAGAAGAAAACCTCTCATTATCAAGGGCTTTAGTAAAAATGACTGCAATTTACTTTTCGGTAGAAATGTATTCCAACTTTACAACTTCTTTTTCTATAAGGTCCCTAATAAAGTGGTGTCTAACACTTATATGCTTAGTTAATGAATGTTGCACAGGTTCTTAGATATATTAATTGCATTTGTATTATCACAATAAACAGTGAGTATTGCTCTCCAAACCGTAATCATCGAACATCTTCTTAAGCCAAAGAAGTTGAGTACAACAATTTCCCGTGGCTATGTATTCAGATTCAGCCGTAGATAGGGAGACACAATTTTGTTTTCGGCTATGCCAAGAAACAAGATTGTTACCCATGTAGAAACATCCACCACTTGTACTCTACCTATCATCACCGTCACCGCCCAATCTGCATCACTATAGCCAATCAAAGAACAATTAGTGTCCTTGCTATACCATATTCCATAATCGCATGTGCACGCCACATATCTAATTATCCTCTTAACCGAATTCATGTGAGATTCTTTAGGATCAGCTTGATAACGTGCACATAAACAAACACTAAACATGATGTCTGGCCTACTAGAAGTCGGATACAAAAGACTACCAATCATCGACCTATACAATGTTGGGTCAACATTTGTGCCAACACTGTCTTTACACAATTTTTGTGTCGATCCCATAGGTGTCTTCATGTGTTTAGCATTGTCTAAACCAAACCTTTTACAAGATTTTTGGCATATTTACTTTGACAAAAGAAAATACCATCCTTGCATTGTTTAATTTGAAGACCTAAAAAGTAATTCAAATCTCCAACCATCGACATTTCAAAGGTAGTGGTCATTTCATGTACAAATAATTCAAGCATTTTTTCACATGTAGAACCAAACACAATGTCATCAACATATATTTGAGCAATCATAATATCATATCCAGAATGTTTAATAAACAAGGTCCTATCAGCTTCACCTCTATAAAAACCGAATTCAACTAAAAATCAATTAATCTACCATACCATGCCCTAGGTGCTTGCTTCAAACCATATAAAGCTTTTTTAAGCTTATAAACATGATCAGAAAATTCATGATTCTCAAACCCCTTAGGTTGTTCTACATATGCTTCTTCCATAAGAATTCCTTTTAGAAATGCGGCCTTAACATCCATTTGATGCGGTATGATATCAATGTAACATGCAATAGCAAGTAATAGTCTTATGGTTTCATTCTAGCAACAGAGCAAAAGCCTCATCAAAATCAATTCCTTCTACTTGTGTATAGCCTTGAGCTACTAATCTAGCTTTGTTTCTTACAACATTACCAGATTCATCAGTTTTGTTTTTGAAGATCCATTTTGTACCGATTGCATTCACATTATCGTGCCTAGGCACAAGTATCCAAACATCATTCCTTTCAAATTGATTTAACTCCTCATGCATTGCATTTATCCAGTTTTCATCTTTCATTGCTTCATCAATATTTTTGGTTCATTGAAAGAATGAAAACATTCAAAGTTCACCTTGTTGCACATAGATGTCATACAAATCGATCTTACCACATGTCTTGCATCAAAACTCAATTTTCTCCTTGTTTGTACACCTGATTGTGGTTTACCTATGATCTGTTGTTGTGGATGATTTTTTAGAATCCTGGAATATGGTAATTGCGAGGATAAGGCATAGTTCTATTAATTTCTCGGATGTTGAGGTGATGTTGTTTCAGATGTGGGCACATTTGTAGCAACATTCTCAATCAATTCGTAAATTCCGAACTTTGCATCCGCTCAATAAGATCAGTTACATCTTCTTCAATGGAATTATCTGCAAGACTTGCATTATCATCAAAAACAACATTCATAGACTCTTGAGCAGATTCGAGTCCTAAGATTATAAATCCTAAAAGCTCTACTATTTCTAGCATAACCAAGAAAGAAACCCTTGTCACTTTTTGAATCAAATTTGTGTAGCTGGTCTCTATCATTCGTAATGTAGCAAACACAACCAAAGACATGAAAGTATTTCAGATTAGGCTTTTGTTATTCAAAAACTCATAAGGTGTTTTAGTGGAATTAGGTCTTAAATAAACTCTATTGGATATATGACAAGCAAGTATTTAAAGCATCAGCCCAAAACCTTTTTGAAAGTTTCTTGGATAAAAGCATTACTCTAGCCATCTCTTGTAGAGTTCTATTTTTCCTTTCAGCTACACCATTTTATTGAGGTGTTTTAGGAGAAGAAAACTCTTGAATTATACCTTTGTCTTCACAAAAATTAGTGAATAAGCTGTTCTCAAATTCCCTACCATGATCAGACCTTATTCTTTTAACCTTAGTGTCATAAACATTTTTAAAACGTTTATAAAGAATTTTGAAAACTCCAAAAGCATCGATTTTTCCTTAAGAAATTCGATCCATGTAAACCTTGAATAATCATCTACTATGACAAAAGAATATCTCTTACCACCAATGCTTTCGGTCTCCATTGGTCCCATTAAATCCATATGCAAAAGTTCAAAGCAATGTTTCGTAGTACAATGTGTCAACATTTCATGTGACATTTTGACTTGTTTACCACTTTGGCAGATCCACACACATATGACCTACGAATTTGTAACTTAGGTAGACCTTTAACCGCATCAAATTTCAATAATTTGACAATATTTCTATAATGAGCATGTCCAAGTTTTTGATGCCGAAGAGTACTCTCATCGGTTTGAACATTAAAGCATGCTTGATTCGAATCAATTAGATAACAATTATCGACAGATCTATTACCAACCATGAGACAATTATCATCATTGTTTAACACATAGCATGAACTTTTATCAAACTTTACATGCAAGTCATCATCACATAATTGACTAATACTAATCAAATTTGCAAGTAAACCTTTAACATGTAAGACTTTTGTCAAGTTTGGAAAACCAGGAACATTTAATGTACCTATACCAATAATTTTACCTTTTGAACCTCCTCCATATGTAACATTTCCACCATCATATGCCTTATAATCAGTGAGATAGCTTTCCTCACCGGTCATGTGTCTAGAACACCCACTATCAAAATACCATAGTCCCGGAACACATGCTTTTAAAGAGGTGTAAACAACATTACATACGTATTTTGACTTTTTCACCCAAGTAGTTTTTTGAACGAGGTTTTTGAAAAGATTTTGAACTGTTTGTCTCGAATGTTGAGCAGAATGTGGCAACATTTTCAAAGACATTTTAGAAAACTTTTTATCCTGTCTCATTCTAAAATAGTTTGGTCGTTTGTGACCCTCGGTGAAACAATAATGACAAACATCCTTCTTTTCGTAATCATTTTTCAACTTTTCAGGTTCAACGAGAAGGTTTTGTAAACACAACAAGTTTGTTATTGTTTAAAACCTGAGTGATATTACCATTATAACCAAGACCATGTCTACTTGTACTTCCAATTGTTAGCGCCTCATCAAGTTTGGCTGAACTTTCGAATATCTTTTGAAATTCAAGTGTTGTACCTTTGAGCTGCTCTTTGAGGTTTCATAACTCTAGATCTTTCCTTGTTAGTATGACCTCAAGCTTTATCACCAAATCCTTTTGATATGACTCTTCAATAGTCATGTCCCTTAAGGCTTTCGAGTGGATTCCAACTCTTTTTCTAGCTTTTGATAACTGGACTTACAATCCTTGCAAACATTGTTAGAAGTACCGCTTCATCTACACAAGAACTTGAGAAACAATTAAATTCTCGAACCTCCAATGTTTCCTCAAATGTTGGCACATTTGACTCGACATCGAATCATCCAAGAAATAATCAAGAGTATCATCATATATAATCCTTGCGTAAAAGCATATTCTTCATTCTTATCGAATCATCTTCACAATGACTCATCACTTAAGGTAGCATTGAAATTTACCCTTTTTCTCAAAAGAGTGTTGGCACATTCATTAGCATAATGACCAAAACCAGAACATGCATCACATTTAAAATTTTTCCTATATTCTCGATCATATTTGATCTTGTTACCTCTATCAAATTGCCTAGGTTGATTGACATTCCTATTTTTATCGTGCAATTGACGTGAACTACCAATCTGATCTCTATCTTGATTCTTAATTTGCAAATTATTTCTAAGCCTATTTGCTCTCTTTTTCAAAAAGCATTAAACTCGCTTAGTCAGAAAGCAATGTTATCGGCATTGTCGGCACAATCATCAATAACATCTTCATCGAATCTATTTCAAGAACAAACGGTTGTTTATCAAGACTAGAAGATGTTTCTCCTTTGAAAACAGAAATTTTCTTTTCGCATTTCTCATTATCTCTTTGAGAAAAATTCATTTCATAAGTTTTCAAAATACTCACCAACTCATTTTGAGTAATAGCATCGTTGTCTTTAGCTTCCTCAATAGCACATATCTTAGCATCAAAACGTTTAGGAACAGTTCTTAAGATTTTATGTACTAACCTTGTATTGGATATAGCTTCACCAAGTGCTTGAGATTCATTGGAAATCTCAGTGATTCTTTCATTGTAGGAGGATATGGTCTCATCTTCCTTCATCCTTAGATTTTCGAACTTGGTTCTAAGCATCCGCAACTTTGTCCTTCTCACACTCTCAGATCTTTCACAATGTTCTTGTAATCTCTCCCATGCATCTTTTGCGTATACACAATTAAAAATTATTTTGAACATGGAAACATCCGTAGAAGTGAATAAGGCATTGAGTGCCTTTGAATTGAAGCCGGCCGTGGTCACCTCATCATTTGTCCATTCTAACTCCCTCTTGATTTGAGCTTCAAGATTGTCGGTGGCTGAAACTGTTGGTGGAGTCCAACCAGTTAAAATACTCCTCCATGCACGTTCATCAATGGACTTGATGTTAGTGACGAGTGTTACTCGAATGTGCCAACATTCTCGTCACAACATCGAATTCGTCCTTCCACTTCCACTAACCCTTAATCCATGTTTTGTCTTGGTCAATGTCTTGTTTTCTTTCGTAATGAAGACTTACGGCGATTACCAAGTCATGTGTTTGAAAAGGCAAGCAAAGAGAAGTTATAAAAATCATGGGAAGTTACATGGAAGTTACCTATTTTCAAGGGAGATGTGGAAGTTATCTTCAAGCATTAAGAGTCCAGATTTATCTATAAATACACGGCTGCTATGAAGATTAAAACTTGAAGTTGAGGGAAACACAATCTAGCATAGTCTATTGGCATAGATTATAGAATTTATTGTAGTTTCATACTCGATACTTCCGTTGGTGAATGTTCCAACATTTCACTCAACATTGGGTCTTTATTTGTATTAGTGATAGGTTAGATTGAATATTATCTAGTCACTATATACGTTGATCCATTCACGGTGTGGCTTATATTTTCACCGATTGTATCACTTAACAATTACTAGTGATAATAACTCGATTGACAAAGATAGACTTATTTATAGAATTGATCAAACACAAAGCAAATCACAACAATTAAGAAATTAAAGAGACAAAAGAGGAAAAACATCACCAAATAGTCTTCAATCAACAAAAGAGGAATGCTTGAGTCTTCAACACCAATCTCCAAAGGAATTACAAGCTTGAATTGAAAGAATTACAATGATCAAATGCTAATCTAATGCTAATCTACCAACAATCAAATGAAATCTAATCCTAAATCTAACTTCTACTCTAATCTAAGGAAGAAATTGGCTTGGGACCCGAGAAATCGCCCCAAAACCGCTACTAACCGCTATTATGAAAGTTGTTTATGTTGCATGCTCTGCTTCTCCCTTAAATACCGAAAATTTGGAAAAACCTCCCCTCGAGTCGAGGGTCAGGCCTCGACTCGAGGTCCTTGCCTTTTTCACCTCCCTCGACTCGAGGGTCATGCCTCGACTCGAGGTGCCTCGCTTTCTTACTGATTTTGGTCCTTTCGCATAGCCCTCGACTCGAGGCTCTTGCTCCTCGACTGCAGCTCGAGTCCAGTGGCACTTTTTCTCGTGCGGGGCTTCGGCCCCGACCCCCGTTATCGTCCCGTATGATCGTCTCTTCATTCTAAGCCTAATGGTACTCTCGGTTTGGCAAAATTCCACCGAATTACCTGCAAAATGGACGAAAAACATCAAAATCTCACAAATAATACTTTTTAGGCAAAAGAGTGATACTTTTCACATTTAAGCACAAAAACTAACACTTTAGCTCACTTTTTACACTAAAATAAGCCCTAAAAACATGTATCAATTCACTCCAATCACATTCTCATAACATTCCTTCATTTCATATGCTTATCATATAACTTATCACTTCTTCCTCTCATAAACTTGTAATCGTTATAAATCAAACTTTCGTATCATAACTTTTAATTAGAGGTTTACATACCTTTAGGGTGCCTCGGATCACGCAGAGACATATTTTCCCACTAATAAAATTTTCTTTCGATATTAACTTAATATACATTTTAGTATAAGTCTTAAACAAGATTTATTTTATACATATATGACTTTTGTTAAAAGTGATATTTTTTTATAAAGAAATTTCACGAAAATGATTTACTTTGCTAGAAAATATTTTGGATGTGAAGTAAATAAGTTGTTTTGCCCGAAATTTTGAACTTGAGCTCGATACCACGTGGCTTAAACACTCTAAACTCGGGTTGTCACTTAGTAATCGAAAACCGAGCTTAAAAATTTCTTTTTAAAATAATAAAGACAACATAATTGTAAGAATTTGACAGAAGACTTGAAATATTTTCAAACATAATACTAGAGTTGCATTTATAATTATATTCAAAAGAGAAATAGTTGCGTACAAAGTGAAACATCGAGTGATCCATAAAGGGTGTTCACTCGGCATAAAAATTTAACTCTAAGCTATTACATTTATATAATATAAATATATTAGCTTCATATTTAGAGAAACTTTGTGTCAACTTGACTCTTGCCTCTCTTGAGCATAACCTGAAAATATTGAGTTTGGGGTGTGAGATAAAAATCTCGGTGGATAACCCGTATGTTGTTATACGTATTGATAGTACGCCGAAAAATAGATATTTTCCCTTACCCATGATTAAATCTTTTATTTGTCATTTATTTAATTTAGGGTTCGATCTTGTATACATATAAAATCCTGCTCTTTGAACTCACATCAGACGTACACTTGGGGTACACTCATTGAATGCCGTCGGCTTTCAATACACGAGATTAATAGAACTCGAGATCAGACGAACACTTGGGATACGCTCACCGAATGCAGTCTTGCTTTCCATATCGAAGATTAATAGAACTCACATCAGACGTACACTTGGGGTATGCTCACTAAATGCAGTCTTACTTTCTTTAAACATAACTAATAATTAACTAAGTCGTTAAAGCTTTTAAGGTGTTTAATTACTTTACTTGAGAACACACCAAGAAATTCCATATAACATTAACGGCTAATACATATAGTGTCACCCACCTTTTAACTTTATAGATAAATTAGAACTGTAATGAGGAATTCCGAAATTAGGAATGACAGGGACATTCAAGCTCGACTTAAGCTGCAATTTACCTAGCACGAGTTGTATAAAAAACATAGTGATCATTCATTCATATAATGTTAGGGAGAAAGTTGTATTTAGTTTTGATGAGTTAAAATGTAAAATAGGATGACCAACCGAGAATCTTGTATAGACAGTGATGAAGTAATATTATGTAAATTAGACTAAGTACAAAAAGGTAGATAATAGTCAAATGAAGACAATGAGTCGGATAGGTACAAAAACTCGACGATGACAAGAGATCGATGATGACAGCTTAGGAAGTCGGATGAGGTCGAGGACGACAAATGACAGTCATCAAGATCAAGACTAAGACGCAGACAAGATGAACCAAGACTCAAGATAAGACAATGAAGTGTTAGAAAATTTAAGAGATTTCAAGAAGCAGCTTATAACTAACCAAGAAGAAGTTACAAGATTCAGTTAGTTTGTTATAACTAATTGAAGAAGAATCAGCAAGGAAGTTGCAACCGTCAACAAAGATCTCTATAAATAGATCTAGAAATTAGAGTAGAATTAACTTTTGCAATCTCAAAATTTCACTATTATTATCAACACACAATTAACATTCAAAAATATTATAATCACATACGAATGTTCTTTTCGTTCTTAGTTCTTAGTGTTTATAGAACACTACTCACGAATTTCTTCAAGCCATTAGAATTCAGAATTTAGAAAGGAAGATTGTAAGGCTATAGATCTACACCGTAAGTAAGTAAGTAAGAAGGAAGAAGAAAGAAAGTAAGTCGAGACCCTTCTTCAAGTTGAAAGAGGAGAGTGGACGTAGGATCGTTTGATCCGAACCACTATAAATTCGGTGTTATTTTTTTAAGTTCTTTATTTTCTTCTTGTTATTCACATTTCGATCACAAACAAATTTCAGAAAGTTTATGATCCATATTGATAGAGTATAATAATTGTTTCCGCTGTCAAAACTTTTATTTAGAAGTTGATAGATAATCTTAAGTCGAAAAGTTGTGATAATCTATTCATCCCCCTTCTCGGATTATCGCTAGAGGACTTTTGATCTTTTAATTCAACTCAATCCGTGGGACCAACAAGTGGTATCGAGCGGTGTTAAGCTATTCGATATTGGTTTGAGGTCTTGATAAATTTCTGAAATTGTTTCTTGATTATCTTCTTTATTTTCAAATCCACCGACCTTGCTACTAACAAGTTTCGTTAAGATTCTTTGATTCATTATGTCGACCGTTAAAAGCAAGAAATCCGAAGTTTGCCTGAGTTTTCAATCGAGGAGTATGATTATTGGAAGTTCATGATGGAGAACCATCTAAAGGCAACTTATGATAGGATGGACGAGGTGCTTGAAGAAGGAACGATTAAGTTCTATCATGGAGGAACCAGTGATGGAACTGGATCTGCTGAAACAAGAGTAAGACAAGAGAAGAAAAGCACAGAATTGACTAATGACGAAAGGAAAATTCATAACTGGATCAAGTAGCGAGAACAGAGATTATAGAGACTCTGAGCAAAGACTGGATTGAAAAAGTAAAGAGATGTGAAACGGCTAAAGAAATGTGGGAGACTCTTGCTAGTGTATGTGAAGGATCGGACCAAGTCAAAGAGAACAAAGCGCAATCGATTATTACATACGTTTGACACATTCAAAATGAAAGAAGGCAAAACCGTTGATCAATTGGATGTTAGACTAATAAATCTTCTTAACAAAGCAGTTGATTTGGGTAAAACTTATACCGAGAAAGAGATCAACAACAAAATACTCGTGTCCTTTAGCAAAGGATGGAGAGAAAAGGCCAACATTCTCAAAGCTACATAGAATTTGTCCTCAATCTCACACCATACCTTGTTTTCTCATCTCAAAGCACTAGAGTATGATATCCAAATCGAAGATGAAGAAGATGAAGCTTATTCTTCAACATCCTGGGAAGACGGTTGCGTTTCTTCACCAAGAAGAATCGAGAAAATTTCTAAGGCATCTGATTTATCAATTAAAGAAGAAATGACACTCTTAATGAAACGTTATGAGAGGCTAAAGATGAAGTACAAAATGAATAAGAGAGATAGATCAAGCCGAAGGAGTTACAAGTCGATAAAGAAGAAAAAAATTCGCACAATGATACAAAGAAGGATCAGCCTAGAAGGCACAAGTCACCAATCGTAAGAGGAGATAATAGTCTAAAGATAGATAAAGGAGATATATGTTACACATGCAACAAACCTGGTCATTACAACTATGATTGTCCTCAAATTACTCCTAGAGAGAGAGAAGAAAAGAGGAAGAAACGAGATAGAAGGTATGTGACCAGAGATCACTTCTAGCCGAAAAGGAAGAAGCTCAAGAAACATCATCATCCTCATCTTCATCTGATTTTGGATCGGATGATGACATCTGTCTGATGGCAAATGAGGTAAACTATTATTCTTCTTCGATAATGATTGTGATAACTTATCCAATCTGATCCTAGTCTCATAAATAAACTTCTAAAAGACTTGGAGACTGCTCTATCTGCATATAAACAGATAGAGACTGAAAATTTTCGTTTAAAGAGTCAAATTCTTAATCTAACTAATGTCAATCGGACAAAGGATAGTGAAAACTAGACTGCTCATTCAAGGGAATGTCGGACTAGGACTATCACCAAGACCTCGTCTCGATAACACAAATGAGTTGGAAAAAGAATTGAATTCTTTAAAAATATAATTCTTAAGTATTTGTTATAAGAATGAGAGTTATAAAAGAACTAACAAAGAAATAAATCTCAAGTTAGGACTTCTAAATAACACTCAGTCCACAATAGATAAGACCTTCAATACTTCACGAAGTCTAATGACAAGACAGGTTTAGGTTTTGATAGGAATAAAAGAATGATCCCATAAAACCAAGAGTTTTTGTCAAAGCTACTAAACCAAAGGAAGAGACTAGATTTGGTCCTTGGAAACCTAAGGAACTAATCACCTCATCCGACACTTCAAAAGAAAACACAGACGAGGAGAGATGCTCCAAAGGCAAAACCAAAGACTAAGATAAAGTCTTATCCTAGGTATAATAGTTTTGATGGAAGAAGTAAGTCATATCCATTTTTACCACAATATAAGACAATCACAAAAGATCAGCTAATTAAGATTGATCTTGAAAGTCTTATATTGGAAGATAGATATGGATGTAAACTTCAATCTATGGTTTTAAGGAATATAGATATCTTTATCTGGATACCTAAGTGTCAACTTAACAAGAAAGGACCCAAATTACAAAGGGTACCTAAGATCTAAATTTGTGATTGCAGGAAGACAAGAAGATAAGAGAAAGAGGAGATATTCTTGAGGTCATTTGGTACATTGACAGTGGTTGTTCGAAACATATGACCTATGAGAGACGTCTTCTTTCTAACTATCAATCCATAGATGGTCCAAGAGTCACGTTCGGAGACAACAATTTTGGACTTACCAAAGGAGTTGGAACATTGATGATTGGAGATATACAAGTCAATGAGGTCTACTTTGTGGAAGGATTGAAGCATAACTTGTTGTCTGTTTCACAATTTTGTGATAAGGGGTTAAGTGTTAAATTCACTCATAATGTATGCTATGTGCTAGATGGAATCAATGAAAATGTACTATTAGCTGGAGTCGACAAGGTAACATTTATGTTGCTAACTTTAGAAGTTGTCCTAAAGATACTTGTCTTGTTGCTAAGAGTTCGGATGACTTAAGTTCACTATGGCATAAACGACTTGATCACTTAAACTTCAAAACTCTTAACAAAATAGCAAGGAAATCTTTAGTTAAAGGACTCCCTAATAAAGTATTTTCAAAGAACCATGTATGTGATTCTTATCAAAAAGGAAAACAGACTAAAACTTCTTTTAAAATAATAACTAGTCCTTCTTCGTAAAGGATTCGGGAACTTCTTCACATGGATCTTTTTGGTCCAAGTAACACCTCTCGGCTTTAGTGGAAGAATATATACCTTGGTAATTGTTGATGATTTTTCAAGATTTACCTGGGTTATTTTCTTATACAAGAAGAATGAGACTATGATTAAGATTCCAGAATTTCTTAAAAGAGTTCAAAATGAGAAGGACTAAGTATTGTTAAGATTAGAAGTGATAAAGGTACTGAATCTGTTGGTCCCACTTAGTTGAGTATCTTAGAGAAAACTTGAACTAGCCTTCTAGGAAAAATCTAGAGGGGGCGGGGGGAGGGTTGAATAGATATTTAGATTTCTGCAAATCTTTTAAAATTATTCAAAAACACTCAAGTAGCACAATGGAATGTTATCTTTTTAACTCAACTTAATCAAGATCAAAAGCAAACTGATATTTTTAGTTTTAACTTCAATTCTGAATTTATTCTTTGATTAATAAACTGGAAATTGAAGTTAAAACTAGTTGATCAATGGATTCTCCTTCTTTCATCTTGAAAGTGTCAAAAACATGTAGAACTGATTGCAATTTGTTTTCTTTGACACGATCGATCCTTCACAGATTCCAGCAAGAGTTTCCCACATTTCCTTGGTAGTCTTGCATCTTTTCACCTTTTCAATCCAATCCTTACTCAATGTTTCAATGATCTCGGTTCTAGCAACTTAATCCAGATTATGAATCTTTCTTTCATCACTTGTGAGTTCCGAGCTTTTCTTTTCTTGCCTCACTCTTGCTTCACCGCAGCATACTATCACTTGTGCCACCATGATAAAACTTGATAGGTCCTTCCTCAAGAACCTCCTCCATTCTATCATGAATTGCTTTGAGATGGTTCTCTATTCTAAACTTCCAATAGTCATATTCTTCGATTGAGAAATCGAGGTAGACTCCTTGATTTCTTGCTTTTAACAGAAGACATGGTGAGATAGAAAAACCAAAACACTTACAAGATCTTGTTAGTAATATTGTTAGTGAAACAAAGAAAATGAAGATAATCAAGAACAAATTTCAGAATCTTGGTTAAGACCTAAAATCAATATCGAAACGACTTAACACCGCTCTGATACCACTTGTTGGTCCCACTTAGTTGAGTATCTTAGAGAAAAGTTGAACTAGCCTTCTAGGAAAAATCTAGAAGGGGGGGTTGAATAGATTTTTAGATTTTTGCAAATCTTTTAAAATTATTCAAAAACACTCAAGTAGCACAAATAAATGTTATCTTTTAAACTCAACTTAATCAAGATCAAAAGCAAACTGATATTTTTAGTTTTAACTTCAATTCTGAATTTATTCTTTGATTAATAAACTGGAAATTGAAATTGACAGACAAGTAAAGTAAAGCAATAAAGAACACTGAGTTTATAGTGGTTTGGATTATGAATAATCCTACATCCACTCTCCTTCTCCAACTTGAAGAAGGGACCACTTACTACTTACTTACTTACGATCCGACTTACAACTTACAGATACAAATTCCTTCGTATATTCAAAACTCCTAACTTCTTCTCTTGAATCTAAATATTACAGTGAGTAGTGGAATTTGAAGATTACAAGTAAAGTGTTCTATAAACACTTAGAATTGATTTGAAATACTCTTTTGAAAACTTTTGAAATCAATAGAAAGTAATCGCAAATCGTGATATGTGCAAAGTTAAAAGTTAAAGTTATTTTGAAAATGAAAATCTAGACCTATTTATAAGTATGAAAAGACAGTTAGTTTGTTAGTCGGTTCTAACAAATTGAAAACTGCTCAACAAACTTAATCTTGAAAACTGCTTGCCCCTCACTGATTTTAACCTACTCGTCTGCGGCGACTTGGTGAAGACTCGCCTTTCTTATTCTACTCGGTTTGTCTTGACCTCGTCTCGAGCTCTTCATAATTGTCTCCTGCAGATGACTAGGTTTGAACTTGTCTCCAGACGACTTGCAACTTTCCAGTCTTGGTGACTTGTTGATTGATGACCTAGTCTGATCACCTTAGTACTCGGACTCGGTCTCACTGCTCTTCATAGTCGTCTGATCATTTGAACTTAATTTTTAACTCTTCAAAACTTCCTTGATCTAACAATTTCCCCTTTTTGATGAAGTTAAAACCTACAAGGAAGAAACACACTCACAACTGAAGTTAGTTCAAAGTTTAATCAAGATTATCGATATGTATATTAGATCACATTCTCACATTGAATCGATCTATTCAAATTAGAACACTTAATTCACACTTAGAAAAATTTTAAGAACATATTCTTAAGTCTTAAGAATTTAGACTAAGTGAAAAGTTTTAAAACTTAAAGAACTTAGAAAAGTTTTAAGACTTAGAAAATTTTTGAAAAATTTTAATTACGAGATGAAAGTTTTCTCGGATGATTAATACTTAGAAAATTTTAAGTTTTTTTTCAAAATAAGAAAGAAAGCTTTATGAGAAAAAAACAAGTAAATCTCATAAGTCAAAATATATTCATTCACATATACACATTTTTACGAGATAAGGAGAACTGATAAAAAGAAAGATAAGGAAAAGAAAATCCTGTCTATCGGGTTCCCCATTGGTTGGCTTCAGAATCCTCACCAGTGAAAATCCTTGCTCGAGCCGTTTGAGATCTTCTTCATTGGTGAGCTTGGATTACACCTCGGCTTTGGTAACTACGGTTTTGACCCATTCCATGTCCTGGAGTGCCATCTTCATTCAGCTTGGGAGAGACGTGCTCATAGGCTGGTGCGACAAGATCGCAGCTTGAAAACTTTGCTCGCCTCATCAAGCAGTCTCCCATACAGATCGGCATCCTCTCTCTCTCCATCCATTCATGCCATTGCATGTCTTCATCAGTTGCACCGGATGGAGATGCCTTCAAGATGTACCAATAGTACATCCATCTAGCATCCAGCGCCTTCTTTTTGTATTCACTAGTGAATCGCCAGACACCATCTTTGGAGGAGCCGACAAGCGGTGGACAGTCGGAAATCTACTTCATCGGTTGCTTTAGATACCCATTTCTTAGTGTCCCTGTCCCACTTCAGCTCCGCCTTTCCCAGCCTTTCTTCTGGGCCTTCTTCTTTTCCCGCTTCTCATACCTCTCTTTTCAAAGCATGAATTCTTGATTTGCTCGGTGAGAGGTTTGAGTAGTCGAGTTCTTTTCTTTTCCGCTCTGCTGTCTGGGACTGGTCACCTTTCGGATGATACTTTCTCATTGCTGCCTTTCCTTTGCCCTTGCCCTTGGCTTCGGGTTTCTCGGCCTCTTTCATTCTGGCCAGCGGTTGTTCAGTCTTCTCCTTTTCCTCCTTTCTCTTCTTCTCTTCATCCTCTCTGATGGCCTCCTCAATCTGGGTCACCCTTATTTGCAAGGCAGCCACTCATCTAATTTGATCTTTATCTCTGCTTTGGCTGCCTCCAACTCACCGAGTCTGCCTTTGAGTCGAGCTTGTCTGTTATTGACATGACTCCAGCTGTGAGGGTGTCCATTCTTCCTTCAGCTCCTTCTCCCTTTTTAACTTCATTCTGCAGTGGTCCTGAGTGATCTTCCAAAGCAAGATAAACGAACCCTAAGTCTCGATTTGTCTCACAGTGAGGGCATCAACCAGGACTTCGTTGTCTGCAGCCTACTTTCGCTTGAGCAATCTCAACTCCTCCTCAGTTGCTCGATCGGGTACCAACAGCAGTGCCAAGGTTGGTTGATAGGTTGCGAGAGATATTTACCTCGGCAATCTGCATGTTGGCGAGCATTGTCTCGGTGACTGTTGGTCCCGATTGATTGAGTTGATTAAGAAAACTTGAGTTAACCTTCTATTAAGAGAACCACGATGCAAAACTTTCACTATGTATTCGTCTAATATCATGTTCGAGAGCGGCGCTTTTACGTCTAATTATTGACTCATGTTCACCGCAGTAATCCTAATATAAAAATCATGTATGATAAAAACGAAGTTTATTATTTATAAAAATAAAATCACGAGCTTACTCTATTTTAGACTTGATCTCATCACAATTGAAAAGAACATATCAATGTGCTTTCTCTAAGGTTCTTTTGTCCGTAACAAATGGTTCTCCTATCCACAAAGGGCGACCACCACCGAGAAGATTTTAATTCCTTCACTAATCTGTGCAATCTCCATCCTCATTTTGACCAACTCGATTATGCCTGGTTTCAACATTCTCATCAACGTATAGTGAACAAAACGATAAACACTCTTCTCGCTAGATAACCTTCTGCTATTGAGCCTTCAGTCGGCCTTTATTGCGAACATACGATTTCGGCGTGCACAAGTACCTTTGACAATACATAAAAGCACATATATAAGTAAGTATTGTATGTTTATCTTATATAAAAAATTAAAGGTACAAAAGCAATTACCTCTCAGGAGGATACATCCAACGATGGCGAGACGGGATCTCCTAACTTAGCCTCAAGAACTAAATGTATAGTTACATGAACAAGAAGATCGAAAAATGAAGGAGGAAATATTTTCTCAAGTTGGCAAAGTATAATTGGTATATCCTTTTCCATTTGAACCAAATCATTGTGATGGAGTGTTTTAGAACACATATCTCTAAAGTACTTGCACAAACGAATAATAGGTGAACGAACATAACTCGGCAAAAGTTGGCACAACGCTAGAGGTAATAATTGTTGCATTATGATATGACTGTCATGAGTCTTACTAATAAAAATCTTAGGAGGCTTTAACTGCACATTTCTTGACATGTTAGAGGCATAACCATCGGGTACTTTTACGCTTTACAACACTTTGCAATTGATATTTCTCGCGTTTATCCAATGTGAAACAAGATGCAGTGTAACCATTCCTTCCCATTTTTATCTACAAAAGGATGAAGCCCTGGTCTTATGCCTTTATCTTTCAAGTCCATGCGTGAATTTTTGTTATCCTTGGACTTATCGTAACCTAACAAAGGTGTATAAAATCTTATCACGTACATTCTTCTCAATGTGCATAACATCCAAATTGTGGTGTAATAGATTACTTTTCCAATATGGCAACTCAAAGAAAATACTCTTTTTCTTCCAATTATAAGCTAGGCCTTGATCACCAACTAGTCTCCCAAATTTATTTTGGATGTTCTTCACTTCATCAAACACATCAATACTTCTCGGATAATGAGGGGCATCTCTATACTCCTCCTTTCCAACAAATGAACGTGTATCATTTCGATAAGGATGGTCATTAGATAGAAATATTCGATGACACATGTAACACTGTTTATGAGAGTTTCTCAAATACTCCGAGTTCGTATCTTTTAGACAAACGGGACATGCATATTTCCCTTTAGTACTCCAGCCAGACAAGTTTGCAAGACACGGAAGGTCACCGATAGTCCATAATAATGCCGCACGCAATCTAAAATTTTGTTTTTGTGAAGCATCATATGTGTTAACCCCTACATCCCACTTCCTTTAGCTCCATGATTAAAGGTTCTAAGTACACATCAATGTTATTTCCAGTTCAGTAGGACCCGGTATCAACGTAGACAACATGAAATATGAATTCTTCATGCACTTTGTCCGGTGGTAAGTTATAAGGCATTAAAACAATCGCCAAGTACTATGGTTAATCATTAAGCTTCTAAATGGACTAAATCCATCACCGACAAACCTAACCTTACATTTCGAGGCTCCTTAGCAAAATCTGGATGATTGTAGTCAAACATTTGCCAAGTGGAGAATCTGCTGGGTGTCACATGATACCATCATCCGTGCGCTCTTTTGCATGCCATGTCATTTGAGATGTAGATTTAGTTGTCATGAACAATCTCTCGTAGCCTTGGCTTTAATGGAAAATGCCAAAATGATTTGGCCGCCACTTTGCTTTTTTGTATTTTATTATTAGAATTATCAACACGGAATATCACTACCGTTCGGTACTTTCCACCGAGATTCACCACAAGTATCACAATTGGACTTGTTTATATTCACACCCCAATATATCATGCAATCATTTATGCACGAGTCTATCTTTCGGTAGTGAAGACCTAAATCTCTTAATATTTTCTATGTTTCATAATAGTTCTTTGGAAGTTGGACTCCCTCAAAAGATTCCTTTAGTAAATCTAGCATCATGCCAAACGACTTATCACTCCAATTTCCAAGACACTTGATTTGAAGCATTCGCACAATGAATGACAACTTAGAGAACTTACCGCACCCGGGGTATAGTTCTTGTTCAACATCTTTAAGAAGTCTATAAAACTTTTCAGCTTCTTCATTTGGTGTTTCGTCCTCGGTTTATGTATATCCCATATGGTTATCTTCATTACACATTGGAAAATAATCATATAGCAAATCCATTATGTTATCGAAGTACCCATACCTCCAAAGAAAAGGATCAACTACGGGAACACTGTTAAAATGCGACTCACCATGAAACACCCATTTAGTGTAACCTTTCACAAAACCTTGAGTTATCAAATGTGCTTCAATAATTTTTGTTCTCTACATATGCCATTTTTGCACACTTTACAAGGACACAAGATCGAACCATCATTAGAATTAGAGAGTGAAAAACGCAAAAAGAATTTCACTCAATCCTTGTAGGCATCCATCAACCTTGGCAAGTCCATCCAATTCCTATCCGTATTCATACTTTTGTATGCTCAATTCACATTTAATTTAAGAATTCTATAAAAAATCGCAAAGAAAAATTATAAGGGTAATGCTCCTGAGCAATTAAATGGTTTAAAAAGTCAACAATGATTTTCCCAACTCGAATAGCATTACTAACTATGTGAAGTCCTAAAATTGCAAAATAATTCAATTTGGAATTTCTTGTGATTGTATAATAGCAAAATAACATAATAATTGGATCTGATCAAGAACTTAAACTATGATTAATTGATTACAATCATAGCAAAATATCATGGAACCTTTAAACTATAGGTTAAAATAACTTAAACTATTATAATCTACAATTTAAACTGTGATTGATTATTAATTCATAAGTGTTTCCGAACATGTAATAAAATTTTACAAAAAATTGAAAGAAAAAATTAAAACAATAGGATACTTGCTGGTTAAATTATTACAAAAAATCACACACAAGTTCTTTCAAAGAAGCATAAAAAAATCAAATCACAATCTAATTAGGTAATAAAACATCCAGGTTACAAATAGAACATTAATTATTAAAAAAATTATGAGGCAAAAAAGAAGCATACATATATAGCAAAGTCCCAAAAATAGATAGAAGAGTGAAATTCTAGAGTGATACACCTTTCGTGATGAATCAGCCTCTTGTTTCTATTGCAGATGTATCAACTCTCCCAACAAAAAAAGCAACCTAACACAGGACAATAAGGACACAAGATGAGAACGAACATTTTACCATTCTCACTTGTGGTTGTGCTTGATAATGAACATAGTATGAGAACAGTTTAAGGAATCTCAAAATCAACCAGTTTATACATAAAAAGAATGAGGTTGCCAAAAAAAAAAGTAACCAAACGAAGCAGACAATGAATCCACAATAGCAAAAATAAATCCACAACACAACAACAAAAATAAACCAACAAAGCACAACAACAATGAACCAAACAAATAGCCTTTAAATGAAAATAAAACTAAAGGAGCAATGGAAAAAATAGGAATTGATCGGCCAAGTTAAACCAAACAAGATCATTAACTCAAAACAGAGGATTAATAACGGTAAGGGTTCATACACCATAATTCTACAAATTCTATTATCAATACAAAATTTAAGCTTCTTTTCTTTGGAAAACCAATCAAGAACTCATTAATTATTAATATAAAAGTTGAAAAGATAAAGAGTCAACATTATCCTAGCTAACAAGGGACCCACCGACACGGGAGCAAAGTACGTAAAGATAAACAGTCTTATAAAAAGAAATGTATAATAATCTCGTAATAATAATCAATCAAAAGTCCTTCAAAAATACAAATGATCACCTATTTTTAGGTGTAGGAATTCAAAAGATGCATGAACCTTTGAAAGGACATTCAAACATAGCATTTAAATATTACAAAAAAACATAAAGTGATCAAAACTCAAACATTGGAATTCATCCTTAAAACCTGAATGTCATAATATATACTTTTTTTTTTTTTTTTGAAAGAAAAGTCATAATATATACTTAAAACTTGATAAGCCCCAATATATAATATGTGATTGATGGAAACTATTCTCATATATAAAATCATCTTATACAAATATTTATTAAATGTAAATTTTAATAATCCAACACTTCATCCCACGTAAAACCACAAATTTTTTGGGATCTCACCGATGTCCAAAAAGAATATATATATATATATATATATATATATATATATATATATATATATATATATATATATATATATATATATATATATTCCTCACCATTAGAGGAAAAAAACCACATTAACTGTACACTAACTAGAAGTGTAATTATTGATCAAGATAAGAAGATATATATATATATATATATATATATTTATATATATATATATATGGGGACAAAAGTTCTCTAGGGTTGCTAATTACGCATGAAGCATCTAATGGAAGAACCAATAGGTCTTAACCATATGATGAATAATGATAACAAAATGAATAAAAATAAAATCTCCTATAAAACACACAGCTTAATATCTATTATATCAACCAATATCACCAGCTAAATTACTAAGAACATCATACATACACAAATAGAAACAAGATGAAGGCCTTAAACTAATTTCCTTGTACAAACATTCATCTCGCTTTTATAATTAAGCCTAATTAAGAAACTAATAAGGGGTGCTTGATTTATACCTTTAGAGTTGAGGAATAGCAATGAAAGAAGACTTTGATGTTTGGTTGAGAGGAATAAATTATTTGATATCTTAAAAGTGAGTAATGAAAGACATAGATGCATTCCACACCATTTTGGGAGGATGAAAGTCATTCCTTTTTAAATTTTCATATATAATTTTTTAAAAGTTTGTTTTATCTTCTAAATTATTTATTAATATTAATAATAATATTTTAAGCATAATTACTATATAATATACTTTTTAATATTAAAAAGAGTTCATAATAATTTTAATTAAATCCAAACACTTTTCATCTCCATGCATTTTTTCCAAGATTCTAGTACAATTAGACCTAAATCAAAGAAAATAAATCAAGATTTTCAGCTGATTCTTTCAAGAAACACAAGTTATAGCTCGATCAAACAAAACATATAGAGCTTAATCTCAAGAACCCATATAAAGTTTTGAGTTGAAAACCAAAGTTATCATTTGTATTACACGTAGCCACCGAGAAGCTCTCACACACAGGTAATCAAACATAAATAAAGACTATAATCTAAGTAAAAACAAACATGAGCGTGTACAAGAATTAATAAAAAGCTGAAGCACGTACTGCCATTGAGAGAGAGAGAGTGATCAGTAACATTGTTATCGAAGTTGCAGTAGCTATGAGTGTTAGTACAAAATGTAGAGTTAACAAAAAGATGGAGTCTATGGGAAACAACTTTTGTTCCTTTAATTTAAAAAAGAGGGAAGACAACATTAATTTGGTCTTTCTGAAAGAATCACAACTCAAATGAGGATTGAACTCCACATTATCTGTAAATTATTAGTTTATTTATAATAAAATACAAATGATTAGGGCCCCTAAGATTCAAATTTTAGTTTTTAATCCTTACTAGGGTGCGGATGCTAATTAACCAAGAAACCCATGCAAATTAAGGATTCATACACCATAATTTTTACGAGTAAAGCAACAACAGAGAAAAAAAAACAAATATAAACACAGAGAGGAAACCTAAATTTGAAAAAACAAAATAAATTACGAAATCTTCAAACAAAAAAATTACGACATTGACAAACCTGTTGCTTGCTTCAGAAAGTAGAATTGAAAAATCGCTATGGTGATTGGAACGCATGTGCTATGACAGGTATTGAGCTATCACTAAAACAATGACAATCATTGAATAATTAACGATAATATGAGAAAACAATGAAGCTCCAACTATTAAACAATCAAGCGCTTACCATCGATAAAAAAGCAGAGGAGAAGAATTCTAGGGCTCTGAAGCGATCGATGAATCGGTGCTATGAATCAGCCAGGGCTCAATGGTGCTGATAATTCGAGAGGGGCTATGGGCCGAAAATATTTCGCAATTTTTGAGAAGGATTGTGGGAGATCTTCTCTACTTTGTTAATTGAAGATAATTCGAGGGATTAGGCGCTAAGAATGTGGGAGAAGATTTTGGTGGAAAAGCATTATTAGGTAGCTAAATTTTAAAAAGGCAGTAAGAATATAGTTGTGCAAGATATTGTGGAGATCTTCTCTAAAAAAACTTGACAAGAGGCGCGCGCGAATTGTTTTAATAAGCGCGTAAACTTGTTTTCCTAGTTACGCGTCATAATATCTAATAAAATAATAAGAGTATCATATTAAGTAAAATTAAATGACACTGATTTAAAAACGTCACTAAAAAAGTGTCACTATATGGGATTTTTAGTAGTGTCGGATTAAATCCACCTATAGGGTTTACATGATAATCTTTATGAGCTCCTCAAGGGACATCATCATCCTAAAATAATTAGGACACGGATTTCTTCTATAATCAACAAAGACACCATATAAATAGTGTTATCTCCCAATTCACTGAGCCTATTGATTTAATAAATCTCACCCATTGGCAAATTAAAGAAACATACATTGAGTACACGTGCCCGTTATTATATCAATTCTTCTTGCATAGCATTAATCCAATTGGAATTAGTTAGAGCTTCGGTAATTGACTTAGGTTCAAATAATGAAACATAACAACTGAACATACACCAAGATTCAGTTGTGTCCTAGTCTGGACTCTAGTATCTAAATCTCCAATTATTTGTTCAATTGGATGATAAGTCATTATCCTTTTACCTTTATCTTTTACCAGGGATGAAGACTTATCTGAAATATCCTTTTCAAATGATTATGTATTACCTTCAGAAACTTCTTCCGATTATACGGTAAGATAGTTGTCGATCGGTGACTTTGAAGAACTTTCTGCTCTTTTTCTTTATTCGAATCTGATTCTTCTTCCTCGTCGAGTCGATTCTGGTCCATAGAACTTTACCGATCTCTTAATAGTCATCTTGTGTAGATCATCTGATATTTTTGATGTCATCTGCATTTCTAGACTCAAAAGTAGATTCAACAAATACAACATGTGGTGTTTTTTCCACACACAAGGTTGTCTTATTAAAAACTCTATAAGCTTTAGACACGGATGAGTATCCTAAGAATATTCCATCTGCAGCCTTAGCATCAAAAGTTTTTAAATGAGATTTTCCATTGTTATGAATGAAACACTTGCATCCAAAATTATGAAAATATGAAATCTTGGGTGATCTACCCTTCCATATTTCATAAGGGGTTTTACACTTATTTTTAACAATCGACATCTATTTTGGATAAAAGCACTGTATTAATGGCTTTTGCCTAAAACTGTGTGGAGTGTTGTACTTAGATAACATAGTCCTTGCAGCCTTCTTTTAGGGTTCTGCTTTCTCCTTTCAAATTAAAGGAACAAAAGTTGTCCTTGCGGTGATGTCTCGTGAGCTATATCATTCTCGGACAATAGTTAACAACAAGTGTATTAAGGAATTCAGTACCTTTATCACTTCTAATTTTAACAATACTTAATCCTTTTTCATTTTGAATTCTTTTGAGAAATTCTGGAATCTTTGTCATAGTCTCATTCCTCTTGTACAAGAAAATAACCTGTGAATCTTGAGAAATCATCTACAATTACCAAGGTATATTTTCTTCCACCGAAGCCGAGAGGTGTGACTGACCAAAAAGATCCATATGCAGTAGTTCCGTAATCCTATTTGAGGAAGGACTATTTATTATTTTAAAAGAAGATTTAGTCTGCTTTCCTTTTTGACAAGCATCACAGACATGGTTCTTTGAAAATACCCTATCTTGGAGTCCTTTAACTAAAGATTTCCTTGCTATTTTGTTAAAAGTTTTGAAGTTTAAGTGGCCAAGGCGTTTATGCCACGACCAACATAAGTCATCCGAACTCTTTGCAACAAGACAAGTATCTCTAGGATAACTTTTGAAGTTGGCAATATAAATATTACCTTGTCTAACTCCAGCCAATAGTATATTTTCATTGAGACCATCTAAAACATAACATGCATTACAGGTGAATTTAATACTTAAACCCTTATCACAAAATCAGAAACAGATAACGGATTATGTTTCAACCCTTAGACATAGTAAACCTCATTGACTTGAATGTCACTAATCATCAAGGTTCCAACTCCTTTGGTTAGCCCAAAATTGTTGTCTCCAAACATGACTCTTGGTCCATCTATAGTCTGATAGTTAGAAAGTAGACGCTTCTAAAAGGTGATATGTTTTGAACACGCGCTATCAATGTACTGCAGACGACCTCAAGCACATTTGTTCTTTCTACTATTCTTGTATCTTCCTGCAATCACATTAGATTTTAGGTACTCTTTGTAAATTGGTTCCTTCTTGGTTAAGTTGGTACTTAGGAATCCAGATAAACACATTTATTTTTCTTAAAACTAATGATTGAAGCTTGCATCCATATCTATCAACCAATATAAGACTATAGAGATCAATCTTATTCAGCTGATCTTTAGTAATTGTCTTATATCTTGGTAAGAATGGATAGATTTGCTTCTTCCATCAAAACTATTATACTTTAGATGAGATTTAACCTTGGTAACACTTCTCTTCATCTGTATTTTCTTTGTAGAAATATCGATGAGGTGATTGGTTCTTTAGATTTCCAAGGACCAAATCTTGTCTCCTCCTTAGCTTTAGTAGCTTTGACAAAAACCCTTGATTTTACAGATCATCCTTTTTATTTCTATCAAAACTCAATCCTGTCTTATCACTAGACTTTTGAGAAGTACTAAAGATTTTATCTATTGTAGATTGAGTGTTACTAAGACGTCCTAACTTGAGATTTAACTCTCTGTTAGTCCTCTTAAAACTCTCATTCTCTGAATAGACATTTGATAATTTAATTTTTAAAGAATTCAATTCTTTTTTTAACTCAACGGTCTTTTCAGATGAAGAATTAGTGATAGTCTTAGGCTGACATTCCCCCTTGAATGAGCGATGCGATTTATCACTAATCCTAGTCCGATTTTCCTTGGTTAGACTAATAATTTGATCCTTTAAATTTAAATTTTCAATCTCTATCTGTTTATAAGCGAGATAGAGCGATAGCAGATCCTTCAAAAGTTTATTAATAAGGCTTGGATCTGATTCAGATAAGTTTTCACAACCATTATCAAGATGAGTATTAGTTTATCTCTTTAGCCATGAGACATATGTCATCATCTCGATCTAAATCCAGATGAGGATTAAGATGATGATGTTTCATGAACTTCTTACTTCTCGGCTAGAAGAGCACTCGGTCTCGCATACCTCCGTCACGTTTCTTTCTCTTTTCCTCACGTTCTCTTGGGGTTAAGCTGAGGACAATCGTAGCCGTAGTGACCATGCTTATTACAGTATAACAGCTTGTCTCCTCTATCTAATTTCAAACTACTTTCTCCTCTTCGATAGGTGATCTCGAACCTCCTTGTCTCGATCCTTTTTCTTTTCATTATCCGAACCCTTTTCTTCTCTATCTAGCTTGTAGTTCCTACGACCTGATCTGTCCCTTTTATTTCTTTTATACTTCATCTTGAGCCTTTCATATCTTTTCATCAATAGAGTCATTTCTTCCTTGATTGACAAGTCGGATGCCTTAGATACCTTATTTGACTCTTCTTGATGAAGAAATGCAACAGCTTTTCCAAATGTTGATGATTCAGCCTTCATCTTCAATCAATGTCGATTCTAAAGCTTTAAGATGTGAAAATAGTGTATGGTGAGAAATTGAAGATAAATTCTATATATCTTTGAGAATATTAGCCTTCTCTCTCCATCTCTTGCTCAAATATCTAAGAATCTTATTATTAATCTCTTTCTCTCGTATAGGACTTCCCTAAGTCGGTAGCCTTATTGAGAAGATTTGTCAACCTAACATCTAGCCTGATCAATTGATTCACCCTTCTTCATCTTGAAAGTATCAAATGTGTGCAAAAGCAGATTATAGCATGTTCTCTTTAACCCGATTCGATCCTTCACACATATTTGCCAAAGTCTCCCACATCTCCTTGGCGGTCTTACAACGTTTTACCTTTTCAATTCAATCTTTACTAAGAGTTTCTATGATCTCTGCTCTCTGATACTTGGTCCAAGTTTTGGATCTTTCTCTCATCATTTGTTAGATCAGGCTCCTTTCTTCTCACGTCGACTGTCTAAGAAAATTTGGCTCCATCACTTACAATTCCATGATAAAACTTGATGGGACCTTCTTCTAGAACTTCTTTCGTCCTATCATGAATAGCTTTCAAATGATTCTCCATCCTAAACTTCCAAGTAATCATAATCTTCAATGGAAAATTCTCGCGAGACTCCTAGTCTTCTTGCTTTTAATTGCGCACTGATAAACAAGACGCTTGATAGAAACTTATTAGCAAGGTTAGTGAATCAAAGAAGAAGAAAATGGCCAGAACACAATTCAAGAAATTTCAAGACCACAAATATATCGAAACAACTTAACACCGCTCTGATACCACTTGTTGGTCCCTAGATTGAGTGACTTAAAAGAGTTCGAATAAACCTTCCAGAGATAATCTAGAAGGGGGTTAAATAGATTATCTAAATTTTTTAACAAAACTCAAATTCTTATTCCAAGCTAAAATTACAATCTCCAAAATCAAAGATGTCACAGAAACAAATTTATACTCAATCTATAGAATTGGATCTAAAGTAGTCCAATGATCTTAGCCAAATTGTAAAGAATCAACAGAAATTAAATGCTAGAAAATAAAGAACACAGGATTTATAGTGGTTCGGATCAAAAGATCCTACATCCATTCTCCTTCTTCAATCCAAGAAGGGACTCTACCTTCTTACTTACTATCTCGCTTTACCGTTGATTACAAATTACAATGAAGATGTACTTCGCCTCTCGATCCTTCTTCACTCTATCAATCTAACTAATAAATCTAAGATTACAAAGGCATATTGATTTGAAGATATACAGAAAGTGTTCTTTAAACACTTAAAAATATTAAAAGAATATATTTTTGAAAGTTAGTGCGTGCCGCTTTGATAATGTGAGCTTTTAGAATGAGTGCAAAACTTTTCTAAGAACTGTGCTTAATCCTATTTATAAGGTTGTAAGACAGCTTAGTTTGTTGAAACAAACTTAGAACCGCTTAACAAACCTTTCTTTAGAAATGCCCCGACCTCACCGATCTTGAGTCGCTGCCTGCCTTTAACTTGGTGAAAACTCCGTCTTTCTTATTCTACTCACTCTGGTCTTAACCTTGTCTTGAACTCTTCATTAATCTCACAAACAGATGACTTCTTCAAGACTATCTTCGATGAACTTCAAGCTTCCCGATCTCACCGACTACATCCATATTACCTAGTCTGATCACTCTAGTAAAATGTACTACTTCACCGATCTATACAATTTCAAATTGGTCATCATACTTTTACATGAGCTTGTCTAACCTATACATTTTAACTCATCAAAACTAAAACCCGATCTAACAAATTAGAACACATCCAACGAAATTCATCAAAATAAACACAAAAGCTGTAAAAACGGGAATATTCATCACAATCTCAACTTTTCATGAATTAAAATGGTTTGTAAGAGTTGTTTACCTTAAGGAATGGACTTGGGCTGTAGATGAAACTTCCTCCGATCACTTTTTCTTGGATGGAGCTTAAGGATTAAGGACTTTGGCTTGGAGGGAAAGTGGTGGTGACTAAGCTTGAAGTTTTTCCTTAAGCTTCAATGGTAGAACAAAGATGAAGAAAAAGGGGTAGCAAACTTGGTGTTTGAAGAGTGAAGAGGGATGTAGATTTGTGTGTGTTCTTGGGGAGGGATCCAAGACAATATATAGAGGGTGATTAGAGTGAATTATTGCATGAGTTTTAAGGGATTTAAAGGCATAAAATGATGAAAAGTATTACTATTTAAGCTTAAAAGTATAGAGTATCACTCCTTATGCTTAAAAGTATTACTAATGCATTCCATTCGGTTTTTGTCTCGTTTTTAGAGTTTCCGGTGGAATTTAACAAAACGGAAAGTACCGAGATTCATATGGCGATGAGACGAATGCGTAGGGCAAAAATGGGGGTCGGAGGTGCACAACGGGCCGAGAAATACCTAGGGTCGAGCTTGGGAAGCCCCGAGTCGAGGCTTAGGGCTGAAGGAAAAACTGGGTTTGAAGCTCCCTCGAGTCGAGGGCCGTGCCTCGAGTCGAGGGATGTGCCAAGCGGGATTTTATCTCTTTTTCATCCAATTGGAGCGCGATACATGGCAAGGCGGTTATATACATATATATACACGAAAATACACGATTTTCAGATGGTTTTGGGAGAAG
Source organism: Paraleonurus japonicus (assembly GCA_030762865.1). Lineage (NCBI taxonomy): Eukaryota > Viridiplantae > Streptophyta > Magnoliopsida > Lamiales > Lamiaceae > Paraleonurus > Paraleonurus japonicus. The sequence goes on from CM061054.1 coordinate 29,782,735, forward strand.
AAGATCAAGAACACACACTCTCACACACACATAGCTAGGGTTTTGATTTATTCTTTAATTTAGATGATCGTCGGATGTTTTCTTTATGATTGGATGCCAATTAGGTGAAATTCTTCCTTTAATTTCAGTTTTCTTGATTCAATTTCTTGTTATGACATTCGGTTATTCAATTAATTTCATGGATTCAACTTCTTTAATTATGATCAACTAAATTCCTAGTGCTAGGGTGTTTTGATGCATATGAGTGATTGATCATGTGAGGAATTTTTATGGGTGATTTTGATTGTTGATTAATTTTTGGATTGATGAGGTTTGATTGATTTATTTATTTAATTAATTTCTAATTCCATGCATAGTTGTTTAATTCTCGCAAGGAGACTTGGGTATTTAGATAACTCATTTGGGTGAGGGAATTAATTGGGTAATTAGAGTTAATATTGGGTTAACGCAAGGAGACTTGATTAATTCCATTAGAAATACATCAACTCCACATTAATTGCTATGATTAGTAGACGAAAGTGATTAGTGAAGAGACCATAGGTAAGGTACCATAGTATCGAAGGGGAGACACGCTAGGGGAACCTATTGACTCCTGCTCTAGCCCCGGAGGAAAGGGTGACTTAGTCCTCTCAAACTTTCGAGCTTAAATCGTAACGTAATTCCTAGGCTTGCCAAGTAACGGAATTATTGTTTGAATAAAAGTTTGTTGTTATTAATTAATTAACATGATAAATGCTCATTTGAATTCGTTGCATGATTGATACCCATTTGTTGATAAGCACCCGAGCACGCTCTTTATTATTGATTGAATTTCATTGTTTGTAGAATTTAGGTACTTGATTAGTTAATTATTTGTATAAAACCAATTGATCCTATTATAAGACTTATGCTACAATTGCGAATAAATTAGTAAATTTAGGGCTATCTCACACTTGATTTCCATGGATCGATAATTGAACCGGGTAAATTACTAGCTACATGATCCCTTTACACTTGAAGGGTGAGTGTTGGCTTTTAAGCCTATCAAGTTTTTGGCGCCGTTGCTTTGGGAATCGGTGTTTGAGATAACTTAAATTGAAAGTTAAAAGTAGTTGATAGTTTTTGTTTTATCTTGTTCTTGCTTGCCTTGTGAGAATTTGATATTTGGTTGTTTTCTTGGTGTGTATGAACACAATATCATGTGGAATAGAACCAATTCCCTTTAACTTGGAGATCGAAGGCACCGCAAGGAGAAACCGAAATCGTCGAAGGGCTCAAGCTCGAGCAAGAGAAAGAGAATGTGAAATGAAGAACAACGACCAAGATGTGGTCGAAAGGAGAGAGAATGGAAGAGCAAATCAAAGAGAGCCTCCAAGAGAGAATCCGAGGGAAAGACCAACTGGGAATATTTTGAGCCTCCACCCAAATCCACTATGACGGATAGCTCGTCCACCATTGACTGCTAACAACTTAGAAATCAAGCCGACATTGCTGCATATTCTCCAAAGCAAGCAATTCGGTGGAGATCCCAAGGAGGACCCGAATCGTTATATTGCTCAATTCCTTGAGTATGTCGATACAAAGAAGATGAATGGAGTGACCGAGGATGCATGGAGAGCTCGTCTCTTCACATTTACTTTGAGAGACCGAGCTAAGGATTGGATTGCCTCTCTACCACGAGATAACTTGGGTTCTTGGGAAAAGTTGAGTAAGAAATTACTCCCGAAATTTTTCCCACCTTCCATGACCCTCCAATGCAAGACATTGATTGCTCAATTCCATCAAATGGAGGAGAACATGCATGAAGCTTGGAAAAGATTCAATAGCTTACTTCGGAAGTGCCCTCAACATGGTTTTGTAGATGAGCAAATTGTGAGCTTCTTCTATTATGGACTTGATCCGCCATCTCGGAGAACTCTTGATTCAAGTGCGGGTGGATCACTCTTTGACAAGTCCGAAAGAGAAGCTAAGGAGTTGATTGAGAACATAGCTTGCAACACCGCAAGTTGGCCAACCGAGAGAATGGGTCACTTTAAGATTGCTCAAGTAGAAGAGAATGAGACGTTGAAGGTGCTAGCCGATGTGGTTCAAAAGTTGGCTACAAAAGTGGATGGGATAGTCGAAGGTGGCATGAGAAGTGGAATGAGGGGTGGAAACGAAGCTCCTCAAATGGTGCAAATTATATGGGAAGACCACCTTTCCAACAAAATTACCAAGGTAACCATTCATTCCCAAATCAATCTAACCACCAAAATTACCCAAACCATTATCCACATAATGCTCCATCTAATTTCCAAAATCAAGCCATTCAACCACCTCCATACCAAGCAAATAATCCTCCCTACAACCCAAATTACCGCAAGCATGAGAATTTCTCTTATGATAATCAAAAGGTGGCCATTACATTGCCTCCGGGAATTGATCCGGTTTGCTCACAACAATGAGGGGACGCCAAGCCTTGAGGATTTGCTCACAAGTTTCATGGGTGCTCAAAATCAAAAGATGGAGAAGATGGAGAACATTGTGAGTTCTTTGGCTAATCAAGTCAAGAATCTAGAGTTCCAAATTGGTCAAGTTGCTTCTTCAAGTGGAGAAAATCAAAAGGGAAAACTTCCTTCTACTACGGAAGTGAACCCAAAAGAGCATTGCATGGCAATTAAACTCCGCAGGTGATTGGAGTGTATAGGGCAAGAGCTTTTAAGACCAATCGCAAAATATCGAACCCAAGGGAAAAAGTATGCACATGAGGCCCTAGAAATACGACTTCTTAGTGACTAGAGTTGCAACAATGGTTTGGAACAAAAACAACAAAACACAAGCAAAAATACAAAACAACAAGGAGCAAGCAAACAAATGATCGAACACTTAGGTGCGATAACAAAAACAACAATAAATGGTGGGATAGTGGTGCTAGGATTAACATCCATCAATGAATCATCAATCAACAAGCTACAATTGAATCAAATTGCAAATCAACTAAGATAGAAAGCATAAACCATCAAGAAATTAATCACTCCATTAAAATCACAATGCCTAATGTGAGTATCCTTAGTCTTTCCCATCTCTCAATGTAGAAATCCCCAATTCATACAATCATGCAAAATTGAAACTCGATCAACACCTAATCACGTTAGCTCAACTCTCGCCTATTGCTAGGGTGATTGACCATTAATCTAAAGAGACAATTTTACACAAAGCACAATTAAGAATCACAATTAGGAAACAAACTAATGTGCGTATCCTTAGTGCAACTAATCTCTCGATTACGAAGCACCCAATCCACACATTCATACACAATTATAACCCGATTAATCCCGAATCACATTAGCGCAACTCGTCTATAGCTAGGGTGATCAAACACTAATCTAAAGAGATAATTATGCATGAAGCACAAATGAGAATCACAATTAGTAAACAATCTACTCAATTGATCTCCAATCATCAACAATTATAGCATCATCAATCAATTCATCATCAATTTCAATTAACCTAAGCACAAGAGTTAGCCCATGGTACCACAAACAATACCCATGGGAAGAAGATAGAATTGATCAAACATAAAGCAAATCACAACAATTAAGATATTAAAGAGACAAAAGAGGAAAAACATCACCAATTGATCTTCAATTAACAAAAAGAGGAATGCTTGAGTCTTCAATACCAATCTCCAAATGAATTACAAGCTTGATTTGGATGAATAACAAGGATCTAAAGCTAATCTATTACTAATCTAGCAACAATCAATGGAATTCTAATCCTAAATCTACCAATCTACTCTACCTAAGATGGAAATTGGCTTGGGGCCCGAGAAATCGCCCCAAAACCACTACTAACTGCTATTATGAACTCCTCTTGAGTGTGTCTCTGAAATGCCTCGCTTCTCCTCTTTAAATAACGAAATCTGGAAAATTCTCCCCCTCGAGTAAAGGGTCGGCCTCGACTCGAGGCTCGCCGCCTTTTTCACCTCCCTCGACTCGAGGGTCATGCCTCGAGTCGAGGCTCCCGCCTTTTCCGAATTTGATCCTTTTCGCATAGCCCTCGACTCGAGGCTCATGGTCCTCGACTGCAGCTCGAGTCCAGTGGCACTTTTTCTCGCGCGGGGCTTCGGCCCCGACCCCCATTTTCGTCTAGTATGATCGTCTCTTCATTCTAAGCCTAATGGTACTCTCGGTTTGGCAAAATTCCACCGAATTACCTGCAAAATGGACGAAAAACATCAAAATCTCACAAATAATACTTTTTAAGCAAAAGAATGATACTTTTCACATTTATGCACAAAAACTAACACTTTAGCTCACTTTTTGCACTAAAATAGCCCCTAAAAACACGCATCAATTCACTCTAATCATACCCCCAAACTTGAATTGTTGCTCATCCTCGAGCAACGTAGAAACTAAGAACAAAGGAGTGAATTGATTGCAATTATGTCACATGGCACCATAAACGAAATAAAAGACAATCGAACTCATCAATGAACATAAGTATCAATGCAACTATCCACTAGCAATCAAGATGGATCATGCTCAAACAAATGCTCAATCAAATACTCAACACATTGCTCCTTCCATGGAGTGTTTCACTCTTCACTCAAGTGTATAAGGTATAAAGCACTCAATCATCAAATTCATGAACTTGCACACCATATGCTTGCCAAAAGACTTAATCTCAATCCAAATCACTTGTGATCAATCAAGAATCAAAGAGGTCTTTCTCTAGGTTGTAATGTAGGCTCTTTGGAAAGGTGGGATGTTTTTGGATAAGAGTGACTAAGTAGTAGAGACTTGAATGTAAGCTAATCAATACAAATACACAATCTCTTCTCTTTACATCTAGTAACACTCTTCCTTTTAAACTTCAATGATCAATCCACCATTCACTTGAGCTTTCTCTTTTAAGCTCACAAATTGAATTTTTCTTCACTTCAATGTCACTTTTTTCTTCACAATTCAATTTTTTCACAACCTTACTTTTCTTTTATGCTTCATTCATCACTTAGCTCATACTCTTCCCACACTTAGCAATCAAATCACCATCATTAGCCAACATTCAAGCTCAACTAAATATAGGACAAGAAAGGCTCATAAAAATAGGCTAAATGGGTTCAATTTCACTTGGCTTGCCAAAGAATATGGATCATAAGGCTCAACATGGCTTACTAAGGAAATCAAATGTATTTGGTGGGGAAAATATTTGACAAAGTGACTCATCATATCAAACATGGCCTCTTATCACTTTCAAGACATCACACAAAGATCAATATCACAAGTCTAGTGGCAAGTTCTAGCATACAAATCATGAATGATGCACTCACAAAGAAATCAATCAACCGTATAAGATGTACGATTATTAAGGCACAAAAGCTCACGGGCTTCAATTGAGCAATGAATTAAGTATCATCAATCACATTCATCTTTACACAATAAATCAAGAATGCTAGCTTCAAGCTACAAATCTACTAATGATCATATCAAAATCCAATAAGTCTTACAAATCAACACAAGTGCCCATGTACATAAATTCAAGCATACTCACTACATCAATAATGATACTCTAAGATATGTCAATACATCCACAATTAAGCTCAAATCAAAGAATATGGAATCAAAAGATTAAGGAATCCAAAGGAATCATCAAGGCATAATCATCACTAGACAATAAGCTCAATAAGATCAAAATAATCATGCATCATCAATAAAATCAACCAACAATCCAAAACATCACATCATCAAGTTCACCAAGAGTACAAACACGACAATAGTACAAATCATCAAGAAGATAGGAATTTAAAAACTAAGGATAGGGAATGAGGAATAGGGGATAGCCCTAATAGTCGGACGGTGGCGGTGGAGGAGGGTAGCTCGGCCCAAGTTCCATGAGCTCATCTCGTAGGAGGGCATACATGTCATTTTGAGTCTTCGCAGACTCTTCCCGCATCCTCCTAGTCTCTTCATTGAATCTCGCGAGAATCCTCAATCATACGGAACATCTCATCCTCGGCGGGTCAAGCTCTCAATATGCATCCTCTCGACTATACTGCACACATCTGCTCCGTCAATACCCACAGCCTCCGAGATGAACTACCCGCCTCATACTCTCTACTCCTCATCTCGTCCCGCCAAGAGCATGTTGATCTCCTACTGTAATCCTCATCCATCTCGTACAGCGGCTCCTCCCGCCTCGGCTCCTCGTCCTCCTCATCGTCATCTCCTATCTCCACCTCTGCTCCTCTCGCAGCTCCCTCACCCCGATCATCATCCGATCCCGACCGCTGGCCCCATCATCATCATCATCATCGTCATCTCGGAGAACGTCCCCATGCTCTCTCGTATAGGCATCTATCGCCTCACAGTGACGCTCGTGACCACATGCGCAGATTGATGGTCACAAAAGCTCGAGAACCGAAGACTATCGTCAACCTCTTATTAGGAAGAGGGAATCGACCACCATGGTGCTGCCTGGAGACACGACGCCCTACCGATGCGGTCAAGTGTCCTCATATGCCGCATGGTATCAAGGGTAAGATCGTGGCCCTCCACCGCCCGAGGTTGTGCGTGGGGATCCCGAGATGCTCGGCTATCAAGGTAATCATGCTACCAAAATTAATCTTCTTAAACTTCGTGCTCGTGGCTCTCTCGAATAGGTAGCATAGGTATGCGGCAGCATTGAATCGAACTCCATGCAAGAAGCACCAAATAACGTACAACTCCTCGGAAACCACGGCTCCTCCCTTCGATCTCGCGAATATAGTGCTCGCGAGAATCTTCTCCAAGTATCGGATAATCGGGTTCCGTATGTGCGTGCTCTTTGACTTTCCCTTTAACAAAATCAGCCGATTCGGAGCCCCGTAATCAAATCCTTCTCCAAAATTTCTTCGCATTGTACTCTTTCCTTATGTTCAACAGTTGATCGGTCCGGTCTCAGAGGTGCTCCAATAATCTCGTTGACCTCGCCCAAGGTCAACGAATACTCGTGTCCCATGAGCTCAAAAGTAATACCCTCTCGGAATTTGGCCCTCCCGGCCTTATCAACTTTGACCGTACAAAGGAACTCCAAGGTAAGTCCAATATATGTCCTAGGCCTCTTCGCTAAGAAGCCCCCATCCCAACTTGCTCAAACAGACGAGGAATATCCTCCTCGATCTCCATGGATATCATGCAATCGTGATCAACGAGGCGGGTCTTGACCACCCCGTTATAAAGCTCGGAGTAGAGATCAATATATGTCCTCCATTGGTGATCATCCCACTGAATTCCGAGCTCGGCGGGCATCCCGTGTGCAAATCGGATGGCATCTTCTCTCTCGCGGATCTCCGCCTCGGAGAGGTTGTTTCCGTCGGCCTCCCTAAACATTGTTCCTGCAAAACATTCCCAAGAGCAAAATCAATTTCCAAGAACACAATACGAGCTCAAATGGTATCATCTAACCATGAACGAGTCAATCAAGCAAATAATATCTCCAATGAACCATAACCCCTAGTGTCTAGTCAACAAATCCTTAACAAATGGTCAAAGAGTCAATCAAGCGAATACAACCAATAGAAGTGTTCAATTAATCCTCAAACATATGTATACTTACTAACATGACCTCAACAATTAATTAACACCAAATAAGCTCAACAAAAATCATGCAATTAAGCTCAATAAAATTCCCAAAAATCATAGGCCAACTAGCAAGTAATTAAACAAATATGCATCATCAACAATAAACTTCTACCATCACTAACCCTCAAATTGACCAAATTTTCCAACAATTACACTAGGAATTTCCAATCATGCCAAAAATCCAATTTCTAGCCCAAATTCCACTCATAAACAAGCAAGATAACACATTCAATCCTACACATGCTTCAAAACTCCTCACTTAAGTCAAACAATCTCAACAATGGCTCCAATTCATCAAAATAAATCATGCATATAAGGTGTTTGCCAAAATGCCCAAAGGGAACTCCAATTCAAGAAAATTCTTACAAAATTCATATCACCCATGCAATTAATCTCCACAACTATGAATTTGAAAGCCAATAGGAGTTGAATTACATACCTTATTTGCGAATTTGGCCGAAAATCGGATTTGGAAGACACCCAAGTACTCTCAACCAAAAATCCCCAAATTTGATTCCAAAACCCTCAAAATCCTATCTTTATTCAAATGTAATGATAATGTGGTGCAATGATGATGATTAATCCGTGAAAATGATGCAAAGTCGACGGAAATAGGGGTGGGAAAGATAGGAATCGGCGCTGTAGAACAAACCCTCGAGTTGGGGTTATGTTTCGATTCTCGCGATTTTTAAATAAAAACACTAGCCTCGAGTCGAGGTCAGGCCTCGACTCGAGGGATCCGAAATTTTTAAAAGTCTCGACTCGAGGTCTCACGCACGACTCAAGGTATGCGAAACATTGACCCCCTCGACTCGAGGACCCTGCACATTTTGGAATTTTTTCTAAGTGTAAGTCCCTCGACCCGGGGCCATGCAATCTCGACCTCGGGTCGAGTCCAGTGGAATTTTTACGATTCCCGGGCCCGATCCGACCCCCGAAACTCCTAAAAATGACCTCTATGCCCCTAACGAACCCAAATATGCAAGAAATTACCATGTTGGTCCCTCGATTTAATCCTGGTCGCTCATTCGATCGAGGAGACCGGGTTCTCTTCCTTTATGCTCATTTTCATCAACTTTTAAGCTCTCCTTTCCTTCTCGATTCCTTAATTCCTTTGCAAATTCGATCCTTTTTCCATCCAAGTAGTGAGTATTCCTACAAACGGGCAAAACAATTCATCAAATAATCATCACTAAGAGATGCATTTCTACTCTAAATGACACACACCCCCAAACTTGAATGAAGATATGCATTCAAGTTTGGCTCAAAATACATGCAACTCATAATGATATCAACAATTAAGCTCATACACTATCATCTATACCCAAAGCAAAGAGCATAATTTCCTAGAACTAGCAATTAAGTAGCAGGCCAAATCCCCCAAAAATCAAACAAAAACACTAATCTACCAAAAGAACACAAGAAAATAATTAAAAAGGATGGGTTGCCTCCCATCAAGCGCTATTTTTATTGTCCTTTGCCGGACTTATTTCTTCACGTCCAACATCCTTCATCGGAATGGCCAAGGGTAGCGATCCTCCTTCCCATTGTATCTCGATCATTGTGCTTCAAAGTCTAGGAGGTTCACCGAATAGATAGGACAACCACCTATAGATATGCAAAGTGTCCATGGTTGTCCCCCTTTCTCTCTTGCCATCCTCCTCTTCCATTCTTTTTCTTCAAGGATGTCCAAGCGTTTCTTCAACTCTTCCCTATAGTCAACATTCACAAGAGGCAAAATTAAATCATTAGAAGCATCAATTTCAATTAAATCACAAATTGAAGAGTTAGAGGGTATAGAAATGCTCATTTCAATCATCAATGCCTCCTTAGGTGCTTCTAGATTTTCTTTCTCATTATAGCTCATGTCCATTAATGGACACACCTCTTCCTCACTTTTGACAAGGAAGTCTTCTACTTTTACCTCTTCGCTTGGACCCTTTTTTACATCTTCTTCTCTTGTATTTTCTTCCTCCTTCTTCTTCTTGACTCTCCATGATAGTCATGTTTTTACTTGGCGTAGGAAATCTTTGAGTTGACTCTTGATAAACATGAAATGCACTCCGGTGATCTCCATGTTCCCCTCTATCCATGAATTGACCTTTTCTTTGGTCTCATACATTTCTTCATACAAGGGAAGCATTTGATCACATCTAGCATCATCTTCCTCAAATTTTTCCAACAAAAATCCAAGCATCTCTTGCAATATAGCTCTCATATCATGGAGTCCCCATTCTTCAAATTGAGGAGAAGCTTGTGGCAATGAATGTTCAAACTCATGGCTTCTCCTGTCATCATAATAATCACCTCCCGATGCTCCTTGACACTCAACCCCAAGACATGGATCGAATGTTTGATCATAAGGCTCATAGTATGGAAACATCTCTTGAGGTTGGGGAGAAATTTAATCACATATCCAATATTCATAATTGGAAGAAACTTGTTGCCATTGAGAATTATCTTCATAGTTCCTCCAATCATTGTAGCCAAATCCATCAAAATGTGGAGAATACACCCTACTATCTTGATAATACTCTTGATTCCACATGTATGAGTTGTATCCTTCCATCTAGACAAGATATCACAGTATCAAACTCCAACAAAAATAACAAAATAAACACAAACACAAAGGCAACAAGCAGTCACTTCAAACAATTCCTAGGTCTCACTTAAGGTTCAAAAACTAATTCCCGGCAACGGCGCCATTTGATTGGAGTGTATAGGGCAAGAGCTTTTAAGACCAATCGTAAAATATCGAACCCAAGGGAAAAAGTATGCACATGAGGCCCTAGAAATACGAGTTCTTAGTGACTAGAGTTGCAACAATGGTTTGGAACAAAAACAACAAAACACAAGCAAAAATACAAAACAACAAGGAGCAAGCAAACAAATGATCGAACAATTAGGGTGCGATAACAAAAACAACAATAAATGGTGGGATAGAGGTGCTAGGATTAACATCCATCGATGAATCATCAATCAACAAGCTACAATTGAATCAAATTGCAAATCAACTAAGATAGAAAGCATAAACCATCATGAAATTAATCACTCCATTAAAATCACAATGCCTAATGTGAGTATCCTTAGTCTTTCCCATCTCTCAATGTAGAAATCCCCAATTCATACAATCATGCGAAATTGAAACTCGATCAACACCTAATCATGTTAGCTCAACTCGCCTATTGCTAGGGTAATTAACCATTAATCTAAAGAGACAATTTTACACAAAGCACAATTAAGAATCACAATTAGGAAACAAACTAATGTGCGTATCCTTAGTGTAACTAATCTCTCGATTACGAAGCACCCAATCCACACATTCATACACAATTATAACCCGATTAATCCCGGATCACATTAGCGCAACTCGTCTATAGCTAGGGTGATCAAATACTAATCTAAAGAGATAATTATGCATGAAGCACAAATGAGAATCACAATTAGTAAACAATCTACTCAATTGATCTCCAATCATCAACAATTATAGCATCATCAATCAATTCATCATCAATTTCAATTAACCCAAGCACAAAGAGTTAGCCCATGGTACCACAAACAATACTCATGGGAAGAAGATAGAATTGATCAAACACAAAGCAAATCACAACAATTAAGAAATTAAAGAGACAAAAGAGGAAAAACATCACCAATTGATCTTCAATTAAAAAAAGAGGAATGCTTGAGTCTTCAATATCAATCTCCAAATGAATTACAAGCTTGATTTGAATGAATAACAAGGATCTAAAGCTAATCTATTACTAATCTAGCAACAATAAATGGAATTCTAATCCTAAATCTACCAATCTACTCTACCTAAGATGGAAATTGGCTTAGGGCCCGAGAAACCACCCCAAAACCGCTACTAATCGCTATTATGAACTCCTCTTGAGTGTGTCTCGAAATGCCCCGCTTCTCCTCTTTAAATAACGAACTCGGAAAATTCTACCCCTCGAGTCGAGGTCAGGCCTCGACTCGAGGCTGTCGCCTTTTCACCTCCTCGACTCGAGGGTCATGCCTCGAATCGAGGCTCCCGCCTTTTCTGAATTTAATCCTTTTTCGCATAGCCCTCGACTCGAGGCTCATGGTCCTCGACCTCGCAGCTCGAGTCCATGGCACTTTTCTCGCACGGGGCTTCAGCCCGACCCCCGCTGGTCCCGTATGATCGTCTCTTCATTCTAAGCCTAATGGTACTCTCGGTTTGGCAAAATTCCACCGAATTACCCGCAAAATGGACGAAAAACATTAAAATCTCACAAATAATACTTTTTAAGAAAAAGAATGATATTTTTACATTTATGCACAAAAACTAACACTTTAGCTCACTTTTTGCACTAAAATAGCCCCTAAAAACACGCATCAATTCACTCCAATCAAGTGGTACTCAATATGAAGGGCCAAGCATGCCGGTTGAGGAAGATGAGAAGGGAGTTGGTGTTGAAGTTGAGAAAGAAGTTGGTGGTGAAGAGAAAGAGGAGTTGAAAGAAGAGAAGAAAGTAGAGAGAATTCTCAAGTGGAAGAAAGCAAGAGAGTTGAGAAAAGAGAAAGAGACGAAAGAGCTAGAAGGTGCTAACATTGAATGTGATGCATGGGTGATTGGAGTGTATAGGGTAAGAGTTATTAAGACCAATCAACAAATATCGAACCCAAGGGAGAAAGTATGCAAACGAGGCCCTAAGGATAAGAGTTCTAGGTGACTAGAGTTGCAACAAGGTTTTGGACTAAAATCAATACAAAATTAGCAAGAATTTAAAAGGCTAAACTATGCAAGCAATATATCAAACACTTAATATGCAATATCAAACAAGCTAAAATCAATGGGGGAATGGGGTGCAAGGGATAATCTCCATCAAGGAATCCATGATTAACAAACTATAATTGTATCCAAATGCAAACCAATCAAATTAGAAAGCATAACCCATCATGAAATTAACCACTCCATTAAAATCACAATGCCTAATGTGAGCATTCTTAGTCTTTCTCATCTCTCAATGTTGAAATCCCCAATTCATACAATCATGCAAAATTGTAACCCGATTAACACCTAATCACGTTAGCTCAACTCTCGCCTATTGCTAGGGTGATCAACCATTAATCAAAAGATACAATTTTCCATGAAGCACAATTAAGAATCACAATTAGGAAGCAATCTAATTCAACTGATCGCAATCATTAACAATTATAGCATGAGGCAATCACTTCATCCCTAATTTCAATTATCCCAAACACAAAGCTATTAGCCCATGGTGCTACAAGCAAAAGCCATGGGTAGAAAATCTAAGAAAGCAATTAACTCACAAATCAACACAAAAATGAATTTAAGAGAGAAAAAGGTAAGAACATCACCAATTGATCTTCAATATACAAAAATAGGAATGCTTTAGTCTTCTACAATACTTGAATTCTCCTTCTCCACTCTCAATTATAACTTGAATCTTCAATTTCAAATGATCAAAATGCTAATCTATGGATTACAAACTAGAATCTATGTTAATTGTAACAATCTAGGGCAATTACAATGGAAATCAAGCTACAAAATGAAAAATTCGCCTAAGGAACCACCTGAAACCGCTTCTAAACCGCTAGGATGATTATATGCTCTGTTTTGGCTTCAAATGGCTTTAAAAACTGAATTTTCGGATTTTAGGCCCTCGACTCGAGCTTGAGGCCCTCGACTCGAGCTTGAGGCCCTCGAGTCGAGCTTGAAGAGTCGCCGGCATGCTTTTACAAGTTTAACACCCGCCTCGAGTCGAGGCTCAGCCCTCGACTCGAGGATCCCGCCAAATCTCCATCCCTCGACTCGAGGCTCCTCCCCGAGTCGAGGCATCTGCTTTTTTCAAATATTTTCCCTCCAGCCTCACCCTCGACTCAAGGCTTTTGGTCCTCGACCGCAGCTCGAGTCCAGTGGAATTTTTTCGGATGGGACTCGCCCGACCCCATTTTCATCCGTCCCGTCCGTCTCTTCATTCTAAGCATGTCGGTACTCTCGGTTTGGCAAAATTCCACCGATTTACCTGAAAAATGGGTGAAAAACATCAAAATCTCATCAAGTAATATTTTTAGGCAAATAAGTGATACTTTACACTTTTAGGCACAAAACTAACACCTTAGCTCACTTTTGCACTAAAGTAAGCCCTAAAAACATGCATCAATTCACTCCAATCAATGGGGGTACCAAAGACGTATGTCCCTCCACCATTTCCTCAAAGGTTTATGAAGCAAAAGCTCGATGAGAAATTCTCAAAGTTCTTGAAAATCTTCAAGAACGTGAATGTCAATGTACCTTTGATGGATGCTCTTGAGGAAATGCCTACTTATGCTAAATTCTTCAAATAGTTGATCACCAAAAAGAGAAAATTTGATGAAGTGGAGATGGTGAGCTTATCCATGGAATGTAGTGCTCTTATTCAAAAGAGTCTACATCAAAAATTGAAGGATCCGGGAAGCTTTACGTTGACTTGTGATTTGGGTAATGGTGAGAAGAAGAAGGCCCTTTGTGACCTTGGAGCTAGTATTAATTTGATGCCATTGTCTATCTATGACCGTTTGAAGCTCGATGATCTCAAACCAACCCACATGGCCCTACAACTAGCCGATAGATCATTCGTTCATCCAAAAGGAGTTGTAGAAGATGTGGTGGTGAAGGTGGATAAATTTACCTTCCATGCGGACTTCGTAGTGATGGAGATGGAAGAGGACACCAACATTCCCTTGATCCTTGGGAGACCATTCTTGGCTACAAGTGGAGCTACAATTGATGTGAAGGAGGGGAAGATAAAGCTCAAAGTGGATGATGAAGAAATTTCATTCTCCATGAACATTAAAGATCCTCCAAAAACTAGCTCAATATATTCTATACTCTCTATCTCTCATTTTATTGATGATTTTCATTGTCTAAGCAAGTTTAATGTTGCTAATGATAATTATGTTTGTGTGCTAGGAAAGGAAGTAGAGGAGGAGAAGGATTGGTTTGACAAGAAGAAGAGAAGAAACAAGAGAGGGAAACATAATCATGCTTCATCCTCCATGGAAGTGGGTGGAGTGAATATGAAAGGGATTGAGGAAAGTTGAGCGACTCAAGCTCCGTCCGGCATAGGACGTTAACACTAGCGCTAGATGGGAGGCAACCCATCATTTTTCTTGCTTTCATTTTTTGTTATTTATTTATTTATTACTTTCAATAAGTGTGTGTGATTTATTTTTGTGTTTCTTGTAGGAGATCGAGGTGTGCAAGTGAGGCTTGGTGTGCTAACATGTTTGACGATGAAAGAGATTTTAAAGCCTTTACGGTACCACACCTTCTCTAGACTTAGATTTGTCTAAGTTTGGGGGAGGTGTGCCTCGCTTCTTCATTTCTTTTCATTATGTGCTCATTTGGATTTCATAGCGGGTAGTTGTGTGCAACTTAGCCTAGCTAACTACCTTTGCCAAACTTTTAATTGCTTTGCAATGAAAAGTTTGTGAGAAAGTGTTAGTTAGCAATGCTTGTTGCACCAATTTGCCTCTCATTCGTAATGAGAAAATTGTGTGAAAATTTTCGTGAATGTTGAAGCTTAAATGTGGATTTCATTCTTATTTTTGAGTCTATTTTATGAGAATTTGATGATGTTGAAGCTTAAATGTGGATTTCATTCTTATTTTTGAGTCTATTTTATGTGAATTTGATGAGGTGTTATGCTTGGAGTTATGTACGTGGCATATTTGTTTTGATTGATGGACATGATAAACTTGTGAGGTGTTAATGAGTTGATTTGTTGCTTGATTCTAGCATGAGAATTTGTCTTGTGATGATGAGTGTGATGAAGAATGCTTTCTCTTTGCTAATTTTAAGCCCGTGAGCTTTTGAGCCTTTTAAATCGTACATGAAAAACTGTTTGATTCCTTGTTGAGTGCATCAATTGCAATCTTGCATGCTAGAACTTGCCTATAGACTTGTTGAAGTCAAGTTTTGTGTGGATCTATGAAGATGATTTGAGGCCATGTTTGATTTGGTAAGCCACTTAGCCAAATTTTACCCCACCAATGCCATTGATTTCCCTAGTAAGCCAATTTATGTCTTAAAGCCTTATTCTTTGGTAAGCTTGTGAAATTAAGTCATTTTGTCTTTCCTTATGAGCCTTTGCTCCCATATGTTGAGTAGAGCATGATTGTTGGCAAATGAATGGTGAAGTGAAGTTGAAAAGTGTGGTGGTATAAATTGGATAAGTATGTTGAGATGAATAAAGAAAAGAGGTTGAAAAAATTGAAGTATGAAAAAAATAAAAATCATGAGAAGAAAAATTCAATTTGAGCTTGAATGCAAAGAAAGTCTCAAAAGGAGTTTGGTGGTGAATGTTATGTAAAAAGGAAGAAAATGAAGAAGGAGATGTGTTTGTTGAGATGATGTGTAAATTGCATTATTTGATCAACATTCATTGCTCTACTAACATTGAGTCACTATTTTCAAATTCACATACCCCATCCAAAGAGCCTTCATTACAACCTCTTGAAAAGACCTCTTTGATTCATAGTTTATACACGAAATGTCGATTGAGATTGAGTCTTGTGGCAAGCCTATGGTGTGTATGGTTGTGATTTGATAAATGAGTGCTTTATTGTCCTTATACACTTGAGTGATGAGAGATACACTTCTTGGAAGGTGCATTGAGAAAGTATTTGAATTTGCATCTTATCAAAGCATGACAATTTTTTAAAGTGTTCGTATAAAGTGACATTGAAAACTTCGTATGCACTAATGAGTCGGATTGTCTAAATTTCATTCCTTGTGCCATGAGACATAGTTGCAATCAATTCACCCTTTGTGCTTATTTGTTCTGTTGCTCGACGAGCAACACTTTAAGTTTGGGGGAGTTGATTAGGGTGAATTATTCCATGAATTTTGAGGGATTTAAAGGCATAAAATGATGAAAAGTATTACCGTTTAAGCTTAAAAGTATAGAGTATCACTCTTTATGCTTAAAAGTATTACTAATGCATTCCGTTCGGTTTTTATCTCGCTTTTAGAGTTTCTGGTAGAATTTGTGAAAGCGGAAAGTACCGGAATCCATATGGCGGCGAGACGAATGCGTAGGGCGTAAACGGGGTTGGAGGTGCACAATGGACCGAGAAAATTCCCAGGCTCAACCTAGGGTCAAGCTTGGGAAGCCCCGAGTCGTGGCTCGGGGCTGAAGGAAAAAATCGGGTTTTGAAGCTCCTCGAGTCGAGGGCCAGGCCTCGAGTCGAGGGAGGAGACGGCCTCGAGTCGAGGATGTGCCAAGCGGGATTTTCTCTCTTTTCGTCCAATTGGAGCGCGACACATGGCAAGGCGGTTATATACATATATATACACGAAAATACACGATTTTCGATGGTTTTTGGAGAAAAAGATCAAGAACACACATTTTCACACACACATAGCTAGGGTTTCGATTTATTCTTTAATTTAGACGATCGTCGGATGTTTTCTTTATGATTGGACGCCAATTAGGTGATATTCTTCCTTTAATTTCAGTTTTCTTGATTCAATTTCTTGTTATGACATTCGGTTATTCAATTAATTTCATGGATTCAACTTCTTTAATTATGATCAACTAAATTCCTAGTGCTAGGGTGTTTTGATGCATATGGGTGATTGATCTTGTGAGGAATTCTTATGGGTGATTTTGATTGTTGATTAAATGTTTGGATTGATGAGGTTTGATTGATTTATTTATTTATTTAATTTCAAATTTCATGCATAGTTGTTTAATTATCGCAAGGAGACTTGGGTATTTAGATAACTCATTTGGGTGAGGGAATTAATTGGGTAATTAGAGTTAATATTGGGTTAACGCAAGGAGACTTGGTTAATTCCATTAGAAATACATCAACTCCACATTAATTGCTTAGATTGGTAGTCGGGTGATTAGTGAAGCGACCATAGGTAAGGTGCCTTAGTATCGAAGGGGAGACACGCTAGGGGAACCTATTGACTCGTGCTCTTGCCCGGGAGGAAAGGGTGACTTAGTCCTCTCAAAGTTTCGAGCTTAAATCGTAGCGTAATTCCTAGGCTTACCAAGTATGGAATTATTGTTTGAATAAAAATCTGCTCTTATTAATTGATTAACATGATAAATGCTCATTTGAATTTGTTGTATGATTGATAACCATTTGTTGATAAGCACCGAGCACATCTTTATTATTGATTGAATTTTGTTGTTTATAGAATTTAGGTATTTGATTAGTTAATTATTTGCATAAAACCAATTGATCCTATTATAAGACTTGTGCTACAATTGCGAATAAATTATTAAATTTAGGGCTATCTCACACTTGATTTCCGTGGATCGATAATTTAACCGGGTAACTTACTAGCAACATGATCCATTTACACTTGAAGGGTGTGTGTTGGCTTTTAAGCCTATCAGAGAGTAAAGGAGGGGAGGGGTGCTGATCAAATGGAGAGGAAGATAGGGGACTTAATTGCAAAGTTGAAAGTTAATATCTAGATATTTTTACTAAGGTATTTACTACAGATTTACATTCTATTAATCAGTATCATTTAGTCACTAAATGAGTCCTCAAATAAATATTCCAGAAAACGTATCAATTCATCCCACATTATTTCATGAATTACAAGCCGTAAAATTAAGGCGAATAAATTATTTAATTTTGTATATTTATATCGAGATAATTTTTCATGCATTGATAAATTTATTATTTTGATAATCCATATTATATAGATGTGATACGATTGTCATTATCAAATTTTTATTATTTATTTAGCATTATTCTTTGTTCGATAAAACACGAGTTCAATAAGGATTTTCGATAATTTTACTTTGAATAGCAATTAAGTCTTATATTTTATTCACCATAAATCAAACTTTGTTAGGAAGAAAGTTGTTAGTTTTGATGAGTTAAAATGTAAAATAGGATGGCCAGTGAGTATCTTGTATAGGCAATGAAGTAAGTAATAATATGTAAAGAAAACTAAGTACAAATGTTAGATAAGGTTAGTTGAAGAAATCGAGACAAGGGCGAGAAATTAGGCGAGGACCGAGAAAGCAGATGAGGATAAGATATCGAGGCGAAGACGGTGAAGAAGACAGATGAGGTTAAGAACGATAAATAAACATCAAGACAAGGAGCGAAGACGAAGACAGAGTGAGAAAAAAAAAGAAGACAATGAAGTGTTAGGAATTTTCACCCAAGTATCAAGAAGCAATTATAACTAACCAAGAAGAAGTTACAAGATCCATTTAGATCGATATAACCGACTAAAAGCCGAATTCACAAGGAAGTTACAACTACCAAGGAAGATCTCTATAAATAGGGATTGAAATCGGAATAGAATTACTTTTTAAATTTTTGCAATTTAACAGCTTATTCACTCACATTCTATACACACCTTTCAAATATTGTAATCACACGCACAAACGTGATATACGTATCCGAGTTCTTAGTGTTTGTAGAACACTTTTCACAAAACATCTTCAAGCCATTGACTTTCATAAATTAGGAAGAAATTGTTGTAAGGTGAAGATTCACGTTGTAAGTAAGTAAGAAAAAGAAGGAAGATAGTAAGTGAAGACCATTCTTCAAGTTGAAGAAGGAGAGTGGATGTAGGATTATTCATAATCCGAACCACTATAAATCTTGGTGTTTTTTATTGCTTTCATTTACTTATCTGTTCTTCTCAATTTCGGTTTATATTCAAAGATTAATTTAGAATTAAAGTGAGGCAAATTATCGGTGTGCTTTTGATCCGAATAAAGTTGAGTTTAAAAATATGTTCCATTGTGTAACTTTGGTGTTTTGAATAAGTTTTGAAAGATTTGTAAAATCTGAAAAATCTATTCAACCCCGCCCCCTCTACAGATTTTTCCTAGAAGGCTGATTCAAGTTTTCTTTAATCTACTCAACTAAGTGGGACCAATAAGTGGTATCGAGAGCGGTTTTAAGTCATTACGATATTGATTTTAGGTCTTAACCAAGATTATGAAATTAATTCTTGATTATCTTCATCTTCTTTGTTTACTAACCTGCTATTAACAAGATTGTGTAAGTTTTGGTTTTCTATCTCACTCAACATGTCATCCATTAAGAGCAAGAAATCAAGGAGTCTACCGAATTCTCAATCGAAGAATATGACTACCGGAAATTTAGGATGGAGAACCATCTCAAAGCGATTCATGATAGAATGGAGGAGGTTCTTGAAGAAGGACCTATCAAATTTTATCATGGAGGAACAAGTGACGGTATCTGCGGTTGCCGAAACAAGAGTTAGGCAAGAGAAGAAAAGCTCCGAACTTACAAGTGATGAGAGAAAGATACACAACTTAGATCAAGTAGCCAACGGAGCTCATCGAAACATTGAGCAAAGACTGGATAGAGAAAGTGAAAAGATGCAAGTCGGCCAAGGAAATGTGGGAAACTCTTGCCGGAATTTGTGAAGGATCGGATCGAGTCAAGGAAAACAAACAACAATCAGTATTACATGTTTTTACACTTTCAAGATGGAAGAAGGAGAAACCATTAATCAACTAGATGTTAGATTGACTAATCTTCTAAATAAGGCGGTGATTTGGGTAAAACTTATTCGAGAGAAAGAAATCAACAACAAGGTGTTGAGGTCATTAAGTAAAAGATGGAGAGAGAAGGCTAACATTCTTAAAGCTACTCGAATTTGTCTTCAATAACACATCACACTCTATTTTCTCATCTCAAAGCATTAGAATATGACATCCAAATCGAAGGCGAAGAAGATGAAGCGAGAATCTTCAACATCTCAGAAAGGCAGATTTGCGTTTCTTTATCAAGAAGAATCCGAGAAAATTTCAAAGGCATTTGATTTATCAATTAAGGAGGAAATGACACTTTTGTTAAAATGATATGAGAGGCTTAAAATGAAGTACAAAAGAAATAAAAGAGATAGATCGAGTTGAAGGAATTATAAATCGGATAAAGAGGAGAAGTGCTCGGACAATGATAGGAAAAAGGATCGAGATAAGAAAGCACAAGTCACCAATTAGAAGAGGAGAGAGTAGCCCTAAGGCAGACAAAGGAGATATTTGTTATACATGCAACAAACCTGGTCACTATAGTTATGATTGTCCTCAACTCACTCCAAGAGAGAGAGAAAAAAGAGGAAAAAGCGGGATAGAAGGTATCTTTGATCAAAGAGCTCTTCTAGCCGAGAAAGAAGATGTTCATGAAACAACATCATCCTCATCTTCATCTGATTTTGGGTCGAGATGACGACATGTGTTTAATGGCAAAAGAGGTACATTACTATTCTTCTTGAGATAATGATTGTGATACTCTATCTCAAACCTGATCCTAAATCTTATAGATAAACTTTTGAAAGACTTGGAGAGTGCTCTATCTGCATATAAACAGATAGAGACTGAAAATTTTAATTTAAAGAATCAAATTATGATCTAACTAAAAGTCAATCAAACAAAGGATAGTGAGAAACCAGATGTACATTCAAGGGGGAATGTCGGACAGAGACCATCACTAGCACCTTATGCGATAAGGCAGACAAGTTAGAAAAGGAATTGAATTCTTTAAAAATAAAATTTTCAAACATCTATTCTGAAAATGAGAATTACAAAAAAACTAACTAGAGAATTAAATCTCAAGTTAGGACTTTTAAATAATTCTCGGACCACAATAGATAAGATCTTCAATACTTCACAAAAGTCTAATGACAAGACTGGATTAGGTTTTGATAGGAGTAAGAAAAATGATCCAATAAAACCTAGAGTTTTTGTTAAAGCGACTAAACCAAAGATAGAGACTAGATTTAGTCCTTGGAAACATAAGGAATTAATCACATCATCGATACCTCCGAAAAAAACACGAGATGAGGAAAGTTGCTCCTAAGGTCAAACCAAAGACGAAGTCGAAATCTTATCCTAGGTATAACGGCTTTGATGGAAGAAGTAAAACATATCCATTTTTACCAAGATACAAGGCAATTACAAAAGATCAGTTAAACAAGATTGATCTTGAAAGTCTTATCTTAGTAGATAGATATGGATGTAAACTTCAATCTATGGTTTTAAGGAACATTGATATCTTTGTCTGGATACCTAAATGTCAACTTAACATGAAAGGACCCAAAGTACAAAGGGTACCTAAGCGGTAATTTTGTGATTGCGGGAAGACAAGAAGATAGTAGAAAGAGGAGATATTCTTAAGGTCATCTGGTACATTGACAGTAGTTTCTCCAAGCATATGACCTATGAAAAACGTCTACTTTCTAACTATCAATCTATAGAAGGTCCAAGAGTAATGTTTGGAGATAACAATTATGGACTTACCAAAGGAGTAGGGACATTGATGATGGGTGATATTCAAGTAAATGAAGTCTACTATGTGGAAGGATTGAAGCACAACTTACTCTACTGTTTCACAATTTTGTGATAAGGGGTTAAGTGTCAAATTTACTCATAATGCATGCTATGTACTTGATGGTATTGATGAAAATATATTATTAGCTGGAGTCAGGACAAGGTAACAATTATGTTGCTAATTTCAAAAGTTATCCTAAAGATACTTGTCTTATTGCCAAGAGTTCGAGATGATTTAAGTTGGCTATGGCACAAGCGTCGGCCACTTAAACTTCAAAACTCTTAACAAAATTGCAAGGAAATCTTTAGTAAAAGGACTCCCGATAAAGTATTTTCAAAGAACCATGTGTGTGATTCTTGTCAAAAAGGAAAACAGACTAAAGCTTCTTTTAAAACAATAAGTAGTCCTTCTTGAGAAAGAAGTGCAGGAACTTCTTCATATGGATCTTTTTGGTCAGAACACCTCTCGGCTTTAGTGGAAGAAAATATACTTTGGTAATTGTTGATGATTATTCAAGATTTACCGGGTTATTTTCTTATACAAAAAGAATGAGACTATGATTAAGATTCCAATTTCTTAAGAAGGTTCAAAATGAAAAGGACTAACTATTGTTAAGATTAGAAGTGATAAAGGTCGAATCTTAATAAGATTGTCACTAACTATTATCTTGAGAATGGCATAGCTCATGAAACATCATTGCACGGACGCCACAAAAAATGGAGTAGTTGAAAGGAGAAACAGAACCTTGAAAGAGGCACCAGAACAATGTTATCTCGAATACAACACTCCTCACGAGAGTTTTGGGCGTGAAAATTTGTTAATACACTTGTTTTGTTCAAAATAGAAGTTTGATTTTTAAAGATAAATTCAAAACTCCCTATGAAATTTGGAAGGGAAGATCCCCCAAAATTTTATATTTTCATATATTTGGTTGTAAATGTTTCATCCACAACAATGGTAAATCTCAATTAAAAACTTTTGATGCCAAGATTGCGAGATGGAATATTCTTAGGATACTCATCTATGTCAAAAGCATATAGAGTTTTTAATAAGACAACCTTGTGTGTTGAAGAAACTCCACATGTTGTTTTTATGAAACTTCTTTTGAGTATAATAAGACAGATGACATCATGAAGATATCGATGATCCGAATCGAGATGACTATTAAAAGATCAACCGTAAAGTTCTACAATCAAGATTTAGATTCGATGAAGAGGAAGAACCAGATTTAAACAAAGAAAAAGAACACGGAAGCTCTTCCTCACCGGTGATCGAGACAACCAATACCACGTATGATCGGTAGAGTCATCGAGAAGGTAACATAGAATCATCGAAATAAATAATTTAGACAATACTTCATCCATTGTAAAAGATAAAGGTAAGAAAGTAATGTCATATCATCCTGAACAAATAATTGGAGATTTAGATTCTGAGTCCAGACAAGGACCCAACTAAATCAAGATTGCATGTTCGATTGTTATGTGTCATTACTTGAACCCAAATCTATTACGAAGCTCTAAGCGATTCCAACTAGATTAATGCCATGCAAGAAGAACTAAATCGATTCCAAAGACAAAATGTGTGGGAGCTTGTTGAAAGGCCTCATCATCAAAAAGTCATTGGAACTAAGTGGGCCTTTAAAAACAAAAGAGATGAAAATAATATTGTGGTTAGAAATAAAGTCGATTAGTTGCGCAAGGTTATTCACAATCGTAGGGAATTGATTATGATGAAACCTTTGCACTAGCAGCTCGTCTAGAAGCCATAAGATTATTTTTAGCCTATGCTTTGCTTGTAAAAGATTCATAGTTTTTCAAAAGGATGTTAAGTCAGCATTTCTTAATGGAGTCTTAGCCGAGGAAGTATATGTAGAGCAACCTCCGGATTTTGTCACGGGAGACAAGGTTTATAGATTGAGGAAAGCTCTATATGGACTTAAACAAGCACCTAGAGCATGGTATGATACTTTGTCGATTATTTAATTCAAAATGGTTTTGTTAAATGTAGAATTGATAGAACTCTTTTTAGAAAAGAATTTGGTTGTGATCTTCCATTAGTTGATTTATGTTGATGATATTATTTTTGGATCAACTAACATATCTTTGTGTGAAGAATTTAGTCATCTTATGAAAAGTGGATTTGAAATGTTCATGATGGCATAGATGACCTACTTTCTTGGACTTCAAGTCAATCAGACAAAGAAGGGAATATTCATTAATCAAGCCAAATATACAAAAGATCTCATTGAATAGGTACCAGCCGAGAAGCTAAGATACCTATGATGACAAACTTTTCAATGGATCCAGATGAGAAGGGAGATGACACGAATCAAACCGAATATCGAGGTCTAATTGGTTCATTATTATATTTAACTTCTAGTAGACCTGATATTTCATTTGCGGTTGGAGTCTGCGCACGTTTTCAAGCTAATCCTAAGAAAAGTCATCTTGAAGCAAAGAAAAGAAAATTCTTAAATACTTGAAAGGTACATAAATGTTGGGTGTGGTATCCAAATGGTGACAACTTTGAGTTGTCTGGATACTCGATTCAGACTTTGGTGGGTGTAAGATAGATAGAAAATCTACATCTGGTACTTGTCAATTTCTTGGTAGTAAGCTGATTTCATGGTTGTTTAAGAAACAAACCTCTGTAGCTACTTCCACAACCGAAGCCGAGTATATGGCACACAGAAGTTGTTGTTCACAACCGATCTGGATAAGTCAGCGATTAAGGGACTATAATATTATCACCAAAGATGTACCAATCTTTTGTGATAGTAATAGTGTCATAGCTATTACCCAAAACCCAGTCTTACATACTAGATGCAAGCATGTTGATATTAGACATCACTTCATCGAGATCATGTTGAGAAAGGTGACATCGGACTAGAGATGATTACATGCATTTTCAAAGAGGTGATATCTTGACAAAACCTCGGCGGAGACAAGGTTCAAAGAACTATCTCGTAGAATTAGGATTATTAGATGCTTCTTTAGTCACTCTATAATCTTATCTCATGTTGTTCATTCTTTGTCTTTCTCAATTTAGTTTACTATGTCTAGAAAAAGTATCATACGAGTAGAAGATCATATGGAAAATCACAGAGCTAATATCATTGATCTCCATTAAAGGAATCAAGAATCAAGGATTAATCCATTGATCTTAGACCAACTTGATACTTACTTGTCGACATGAAGTAATTCAAACAAATACATACTAATCGTCTGTTTTACAAAGGCAGATGAGTATATGTACCTTGTCTGAATTACTCACAAAAGTTACTAATAATTTATTTAAGTGTTTTTGATCTCGGAAAGAACAAGGTTTGATAAACATATCTCAACACATAACAAGGTCTACTTATCCAAGTAATCATAAAGCAGAGACTATGATGCTATCAATCAATCAAGGTGAAAACTATCAGGAAGTATTTTCTAAACTTTTTAATTGTCGATTAAAATTATGCATATTAGTTCATATAATTAATATATGAATTTAATATCATAATTCTTTTATTATTTCTTCAAAAATGAAGTTACTCGGTTTAATAAAAATATTTTATTTTACAAAATAAAGAGATAAGGGTTCCAACTTTATTTTTATTAAAATATGTGTATTTTTCATTTTATCTCTCCAAATAACTGAAAAGTATTTTCTCAAATAAGTAAGCGTGTCGGGAAGAAGTTACTACGGACCCGAAATTTTATCAAATCAAGTTTTGAAATACAACTGAGTAACCTTCACGCGCTAGAAATGGAGGCGGTTTTGAAATATGAATCGTCGAAATCTCACGCGCGACATATTTAATATTATTCTCTGCACTTTTCAAAATAAATGTCAATGGGGATTCAAAAGCCTATATTTACACTTTTTCAGGCAATTATTAGTTTTATAATTGTTTATTATTAAAACCTTTCCATATAAATAGGAGTTCGTGTGCATAATTTCATTTACGCACACATAAAAACCTTCTTAATTTCTTGAACTTTTCTTTTTCCCTCCTAAAACTTTCTATATTCCTCAAATGGCGGAATCAAAGAAATCGAACATCAAGTATGAATATGATCTTACTTCAATCGAGAGATAGAACAAAATCTGAGATGTTCGTGGAATGGGATATTTCAACTAATCCACGAGACCATAGAGATATTAAGTCTGCTTGAATCCGAGAGGCTTGAAGAAGTATTGCACGATGAAACCGTCGAGAAATTTTACTCTGGATGATCTTTCTGCAGAAGTTTTTAACAAGAACAAAATCAAGCGACCTTTGGTTTGTAATCTCAGAATTCGAACCAAAGGAAAGAACGAGGAAGGTGGTATTATCGATTGATGATTTGGGCGAAATCTTGGATTAAGCCTTTGTTGAAGAAAACACATTCACGTACAAGGCATCGGAATACTTGGAAAATTTCCGACTAATGGCGAGAAGGACTCATCGAGAATACGACAGCGAATCTAAAAGGTCAATTAAACGGAAATACAAGTGCTGATGTTAATTGACTAAGTCCATCTTGGGAGAGCAGCGCGAGTCATGATGGGTTGTGAAGCCCAGAATTTGTTGTATGAGGGCAATAATCGATGGGCCGAAATAAATTGGGCGAGAATGGTGTATTCGAGGCTGATGGAGGAAAGAAAGAAATTTATCAAAACCCCAGTCTCATCGGAGTTGATGAGTGGTCTTTAACCAAGATAACAAGTATGATGGCCAATCACCATCATACTTGAACATAAGGCGGGACGAGATAATATGAATCGGAAGGAGGGTGAAGAAGTATACGGCGAAGGGGCTTTTGGTCAAAGAGGAGAAGATCTTTGGACCATCGGACTCGGAGGAGACGGATGCTCGGCTCCACCTCCGGCACAAAGGAAGAAGGCTTCAAAAGCCAAGTTAAAGGAGATCAAGATGGTGTTGAAGGATGAGTCATCGTCGGTGAGAAGGAGGAAGCGAGAAGATGAGGAGACAGGGACAGCTTCTCAAGGGGAAGTGTCTCGGCCGAGGTCAAGAAAGCTCAAGACAAGGAAAAAGGATCGAAGTTTCATCTGGAGATGACCAAGATAAGGAGCAAGCCCAATCTTCATCTTCCTCATCCGAGGATGAAGTACCCCAACCCCAACCTGGCAATGAAGAGGCGGGCAAGACCGCTGCCTCCGAGCCTCTAAAGCAGTCCACTCCCATTAGTCCAATTCAAACCCAACCTATATATGATCCCTTTTCTTTCCTACCCTCTACATCATCTGAACCAAATCTATTTCTCAACCTTCCTAACCCATCTGGTGTAATGGGTCCAACCGAAACCTCCCTAAGGATTCTTGGAAAGAAATTCCTCCTCAAAAGGAATCGGCTCTTGCGAGCAGGCACGAGCTTCTTAAGGAATTCATTAATGTATATCTGCTAAGAAGACTCGAGATTAGGTTCATTCGAAAAGACAGCTATCTTGATAGCAGAGGTAGGAGAGGAACAATCTATCCATCCTGGGAAAAAGAAGTCCTCAAAAGGCAAAACTCAAATCCTTTCAAGATATCCTAACCGAGAATAAGTTCTTCGACTACATATTACAAAGAGTATATCTTGGGGATATGGAACCAGAGGAGGTGGAGAAATTAGAGGAGGTGGCGAGAGAAGAGAAAGATAAAGAGAAGGTTGAAGAGGAAAAGGTGGCGAGAGGTGACCGAGAAAGAGGAGGAGGTAAAAGAACTGAGGAAGCAAGCGGTGGAGCTGGATGAGCCAGTGAAATGGATACGGTGAGGAGGCACAAGCAGAGCAGATGACAGAGTGTGCCATGAGGTAGAATCAGTTGCCATCATCTTCAATGCATTGGGCGATTCTCCTCCGGCTGCAATTGAAGCCGAAATTCCTATCGAGGAGATAGATTTAACTATATCTTCTCCATCGAAGAAATTGCGGGACCCTCTACATCGTATGCGTATCCGAGTTCAACGCACTAAAGGAAGAAGTATTTAATACGAAGCAAGCTAGTCGAATGCTCTCGTCCTGGTCCCCGGGATTATCACTTCTTCAATCAAAGAGAATGTAGAGGTTGCAGATTCATGAGAAGACAAAAATAGACCTCTACTTCTCAAGAATCAGACATGAGGAAAACATGGTCAAGGTAAAGCGGATTCTTTGAAGAAGAAAAAGCTCAAGGAGAATGGAGTCGACAATATGTCTTGAATGCTTACTTGAAATCGGAGACTTCGGTTGAGGAGCAAGTCAAAGAGTCATGGTTGACAAAGGAGGGATCTTTTTCTCGAGTACTCAAGATGAGTCTGGCCATGGAAAAAGACAGAGACAAACAAATATTCTGAAAAATTATATTGAAGGAGAATTGACAAGTGAGGCGGGGCGAGAAAAAGAGATACGAGCAGCTAGAGCAAAAGACAGGGTTTGTGAGAAATGAACTAATTGGTCGATTGAACAAGTAGCCACTATCTGCAACACCCGATTTCTTGATGTCAAAAAGGGGAAAACAGTGAGATCAAGAAAAGGATAGATATCCAAGACGACAAAATCCTGGCTTTAAATCTTAAACTTGAGGAATTATCGAGGAGCTATTGAAAGCGAGAGGAAGAGAGGAAGAATGTTCTTTGATGAAAAGTCTCGAGAGAGTGTTGAGTAGGCGGAAAGAAGGACGAAGACAAGCTGAATCCACCGAGTCGAGCACGAGCACGAATCTCGGAAAGAGGTGCAAACTCACTGCTGACCACTGTCCCCATCCAATCAATCATATCTTCCTCATCCTTATCCAAAGCAGGTGGGAAAGCTAAGACTTCAAGACAACTTCAAAGAACCCGATCACGAGATAGAAGAGGAAGAGAAAATTCTGAAAAGGAGGAGGGAAGAGAAGGAGAAATATAAGAGAAGGGATGCTAAAAGAAGGAGGGAGCAGGAGAAGGCGGTGGTAAATCCTATGATAGGAAGACAAGGAAGTGGAGTACGAGATGTCAAAGAACAAAGAAGGAGAAGAGGTTCTTCGCCCATTTCATCGAGCAGTGTTGTGCCAAAGGAAATCCTTCCCATGGATCAACAAGCTAGATGGAGAGCCTATGAAGGAGAATGGATTTACCTTTTCCATATCTGCCAAGAAAATTACAGGGCACGAGATGAGAACATAGCATTCCATGAATGGATAGAGGCGAAGGATCCCAACTTCTACCAAGTACTTAATCGACCTCGGAGACACGGAATTCAATGTGGATATAGTTGCACCCGCTTATTCAACAATGTACGCCCGCTCACGAGAAGATGGTCGCTGGATAGAGAAAAGGTGAAGCAGATCTTGATCCAGCTGAAACAATGGCGGACCTAGGCGAAGGAGGAAACATTGAAGTACGAAGAAGCGCGTCTTATTTGGTTGTCCATTCCGAGAAGAAGAAGGCAGGTGGTACGATTAAGTCTATCTTATACTACTCATCGATTATCTGCTTTAATGAATGTGGAAGAATGTGCAAGTTTTGAATATATGTGAATACATGGTTGAACTATTCTCATAAACATGGTTGTTTAACTAACTTGTTTTATTCTCAAAACGACTAACTAATTCTTGGTATAAGTAACTTGCTTATAAATTCATAACACCAAGTCATCGAAACATTCTGATCTTATCTCTTATGTTTACTTACGGCTATCCGACTTCAATTATGTTACTTGAAAAATCTTGTTGCTCGACAATTTGACTATGATCATCGATTATGAAGTTTAATGATCCGATTATCGACTAAGTGACTTATTTGTATACTTTGTAATATTTTTATCTTCGAGAATACTAACACTTTTCTTTTCTTGAGCTATGTTTTAACATCATCAAAAAGGGGAAATTGTTAGGAAGAAAGTTGTTAGTTTTGATGAGTTAAAATGTAAAATAGGATGACTAGCTAAGTGTCTTGTATAGGCAGTGAAGTAAGTAATAATATGTAAAGAAAACTAAGTACAAATGTTAGATAAGGTTAGTTGAAGAAATCGAGACAAGGGCGAGAAATCGAGGCGAGGACCGAGAAAAGCAGATGAGGATAAGTTATCGAGGCGAAGACGGTGAAGAAGACAGATGAGGTTAAGAATGATAAATAAACATCAAGACAAGGAACGAAGACGAAGACAGAGTGAGAAAAAAGAAGACAATGAAGTGTTAAGAATTTTCACCCAAGTATCAAGAAACAAGTTATAACTAACCAAGGAGAAGTTACAAGATCTAGTTAGACCGATATAACCGACTAAAAGCTGAATTCACAAGGAAGTTACAACTACCAAGGAAGATCTCTATAAATAGGGATTGAAATCGAATAGAATTACTTTTTGAATTTTTGCAACTTCACAGCTTATTCACTCACATTCTATACACACTGACTTTCAAATATTGTAATCACATGCACAAACGTGATATACGTATCCAATTCTTAGTGTTTGTAGAACACTTTTCACGTAACATCTTCAAGCCATTGATTTTCGAAATTAGGAAGAAATTGTTGTAAGGTGAAGATTCACGTTGTAAGTAAGTAAGAAGAAAGAAGGAAGATAGTAAGTGAAGACCCTTCTTCAAGTTGAAGAAGGAGAGTGGATGTAGGATTATTCATAATCCCAACCACTATAAATCTTGGTGTTTTTTTATTGCTTTCACTTACTTATCTGTTCTTCTCAATTTCAGTTTATATTCAAAGATTAATTTTAGAATTAAAGTGAGGCAAATTATCGATGTGCTTTTGATCCGAATAAAGTTGAGTTTAAAAATATATTCCATTTGTGTAACTTTGGTGTTTTGAATAAGTTTTGAAAGATTTGTAAAATCTGAAAAATCTATTCAACCCTCTCCCCCTTCTAGATTTTTCTAGAAGGTGATTCAAGTTTTCTTTAATCTACTCAACTAAGTGGGACCAACAAACTTTTATTCTAATATTCTTTAAAGTACTAGGAGTGCTTCTCGCGAGATGCTCGTCCGTCTACCTGAAAATCACATCTTTGAAAACACATATAGCTCATTAGTAGGAGATTAATTTAATCATATAATAAACTTGGGGATTTTGGTTCGGGGTATTATAAAAGGTAATGTTTATCTTGCAGATTGGAAGACTTGTCCAGGGGATATTTGTCTAGTAGCAAAGAGTTCAAGTGATGTCGGTTGGTGTTAGATCAAGAAAGTTTTGATGAGTTAAAAGAAGTAATTCGGATGATCGAGGCGATTATGAAGAGCAGTGAGATCAAGGTCCAGTACTAAGGTGATCGAGACTAGGTCAAGGACTGAACTAGTCACCAAGACTATAAGTTGCAAGTCATCCTGAGACAAGCTCAAATCCAGTCATCTGTAGGAGACAATTATAAAGAGCTCGAGGACGAGGTCAAGACAAGTGAGTAGAATAAGAAAGGCGAGTCTTCACCAAGTCAGTTTGCAGACGAGTAGGATAAATCGGTGAGGAGCAAAGCGATTTTCAAGATTAAGTTTGTTGAGCGGTTTTCAGTTTGTTAGAAGTGACTAACAAACTAATTGTCTTTTCGACTAATAAATAGGTCTAGATTTTTATTTTTCAAATACAATTAACGCAACCACGAATCACACATTATTCACAACTCGATTTCTATTTTCACAATCAATTCACAAGTTTTTAAAAGGAGTTTTCAAAAAGATCTAAGTGTTTATAGAACACTGTACTTGTATTCTTCAAAGTTCAATATTCACCGTAATAGTTAGATTTTAGAGAAGAATTTAGGAGATTGAAGATTTGAAGATCTTCACGGGTTGTAAGTCGTAAGTTGGATTGAAAATAAGTAAGTGGTAATGAGTCCCTTCTTCAAGTTGAAGAAGGAGATTGGATGTAGGATTATTCATAATCCGAACCACTATAAATCATGGTGTTCTTTATTTCTCTACTTTACTTATTGGTTTCTTTCAATTTTCATTTATCATTCAAAGGTTAATTTGAATTGAAGTTAGAACTAAAATATCGGTGTGCTTTTGATCTTAATAAAGTTGAGTTTAAAATTGAATTCATTTGGGCTACTTGGGTGTTTTGAATAAATTTTGAAAGATTTGTAAAATCTGAAAAATCTATTTAACCCCCTTCTAGATTTTTCCTAGAAGGCTAGATCAAGTTTTGACTAATCTACTCAACTAAGTGGGACCAACAGTTGGTTGTGGCACAAGAGGTCGAATCACCTGAATTTAAAAACAATGAACAAGATTGCTAGGTTGTCCCTGATGGAAGGACTTCCAAATGAAGTATTCAGTAAAGATCATGTCTACAAAGCCTGCTAAGAAGGAAAGCAGACAGAGCATCATTCAAGGAGAAAATTGGTTTCTCTCTTGATAGAATACTTCAACTTACGCACATGGATCTGTTTAGTCCCATAACCCTGTAAGTACTAATGGAAGGAAATATGCTCTAGTTGTTGTAGATGATTTTTCTAGATACACATGGGTGATATTCCTTGCAAGCAAGAAAGAAATCCAAGTTAGGCTACTGAGCGGATGAAGATGCAGAGCAATGAGAAGGGTCAAAGCATCATCAAGATTAGATCGACAAAGGGACCGAGTTCGGCAATTCTATCATCTCATGTTTGCAAGAAGGGTGGGATACAACATGAGACTTGACGAGAACTCCTCAACAAAATGGAGTAGCTAAAAGAAGGAATAGGACCTTGAAGGAAGCTACCGAGAAACATGTTGGCTGAAGCAAATCTTCCTAAGAGGTACTTGGGTTGAAGCCATTACCACCGCTTGCTATGCTCAGGATAGATCCATGCTAACCAAGCAACAAGGTAAAACTACATATGAACTATGGAATGGTAAGAAGCCTCGTGTGTCCTATTTTCATGTTTTTGGCTGTAATTGTTTCATCCTTAACAATGGAAAAAGCCGCTTAAAAGCTTTTGATAGAAAATCGACGAGGGAATCTTCATTGGATATTCCCAAACAGTAAAGCCTTCAGAGTCTATAAATGCGGGACCCTAGTTATGAAAGAAACACCTCATGTGGTATTTGATGAGCACTTTGTTGAGTATAGAAAGCGGCGCTGAATACGTGAAGCTAGAAAAGAGAATGACCAGGCTAAGCCTGAAAAGAGTCGAACAAGCACTGAAACTTGTGTCAAAGTCGGCATCCCAAGGGTGACTTAGATGAAGAAGAAGGCATTTAAACATGTGTTACTATTAAGTCGGACTCGAGATAATCTCAAGTGTTTTAATATAAGGTCAAACATGTATTCTTGTTAAGTCAAGTACGTGTTACTAGTACTTAAAAAAATAAAATATAGTAACACATTGTTCTTCATATAGTAACACGTGTTTGACCTTATAGTAACACAACTTTGAGAGTAAAATTTTATATTTACCTTTGTGCTAGTTTAATATACACATTTGCCCTTACAATAACACATATTTACCCTAAATTTTATACTTGGAGATCAAATAGACCTATAATTTTTTTAACACATTTAAACCATTTATCTCTAATATTGAGATCAAATAAACCCTAATGTTAATAAAATCACACTCTATTAATAAAAATAATATTGTGGAATATTAGTGACTTATTTGATCCACACATATAAGATTAGATATTTATTTTTATTTGTACCTTTGCATTTGAGTGATTATTTGTAGACAAATATGTATTTTTTATTTTACAAACACATATTTATTGTTAAAGTAACACATGTTTAACCTAATAGTAACCACAGTACCCACAGGAGCACGTGGGGATGATTTTTTTCCCCTTGCGTGAGTTTTTGGGAATATTCATTGAACCCGCCCCTTCCCGCCCAAGATCCGCGATTTTCTTTATTTGAATTATTTAACGGATTCTAGATCCATGAAATATTGTATATAAGTTTTTGTCATAATTATTTTATTAAAGTGCATGAGTTGTTTTTATTATAATGTGTTAATTTGAAATGATATTAATTATTTTATTAAAGAGCATTAATTGTTTTATTAAAAAATATTAATTATTATAATAAAATATTAATTATAAACTAATTTCACAATTAAAGTGGTTTATGCAAGATCAATGCGTACTTCAAACTTATTCATACTGATATAACAATGAAAAGACGATTTATAAGATTATATTTAAATTATTTTAATTAAATTATATTGTATGGATTATATGAAATATTCCGACAAGAAATTATGTGCACTCGTGATGATCATCCAATGGCAAAGTTACGGAAAAAATGATACCTCCATTAATCCAAATTCTTTTCCATGTCGTTTAAATTTCATTATACATATTATACTGTAAATTAATACTCCCTCCGTCACGGATGATTTTCACATGTGAAGTATCACACTTATTAAGAAAATTCAATTTAATTAGTGTAGAAGAGAGAACAAAATGTAAGAGTATTTTTGGTGGTTGAATGAGATAAAATGTAGGAAAGAAAATAAAGTAGAATAAAACAAGAGTGACATTTTTAAATTTAAATGGTATTGTGAGGGTGTTAATATTGTGTGGACTTTCCTTATTTATTTGTGAAAATAATTATGGGGCGTCTCGAAAAGGAAAGTGTAAAAGTAATCGTGTGACGAAGGTAGTATTATTGATAAATATGTAACGTTGTAGAAAAAATATTATATGAACAAATTCCTCCAAAAAATTGGTTTGTACAATACTTCTTCCGTTATATGTTTATTGCTCAAAATTCCAAAATGAAAGTTATATTTTTTCTCATATCCAAAATAACATCTTAAATTAAACTCTTACAAAAATCTATTACACCTCATGACATTCAATTCTCCACTATATCAAAGTTGAAAAGAGTCATTTACCTCTCACTTTACACATCCCTATTATACTAATAGGGAGTTTGATTTTGATGATGTGTCAAACTCACATTTATTTGGCTTATGTGTCAAACTCACATTAATTTGCCTTATATGTCACCCTAAGAATAACTTAATTGAGTATATGTGTATAAAATTTATAAAACTTATGTGTTATTTATGTGGCTCTATAAAATCTATTTAAAAAAATGCATCCACATAGATTTGAACCTTGCAACTCATAAATAACACTACAAATATTTTTACCAACTAAGTCAATTTATAAATATTAAATATCTATTATATTTATCTTAAGTCTAAAGTATATTAGAATTTTTGTTAGTAATAAAAACAAGTAAATTAAGTATATTTATTTTATTATTACTGAATTTATTAATTAAATTATAAAATATTCTAATTATGTAAATTTTTTATATTTTTTTAACGTCTCACTATATTTGATGATTTATTCATTTAGAAAATCATGAAAATTTCAAATATGTAATTAAATATATGAAATGATTAATGAAATTTTAAAAATAATATTTAGTCTAATTAAAAGAAATATAATCACATGGATTTGAAACTATTATAGAATTGTCGTAAATCATAATTAAATTGAGATTGAAATTAAAGGTCGTGCATTAATAAAAAAAATAACTTATAATTTTATACATATATTTTATTTGAATATATTTATTATATAATATAATTATATTATTTCACAATGGACAAATTAATTTATGCATACATAATATATTATAATATTAATTTATTTTTATGAAAATTCGCGTAATACGCGAGGACTCATCTAGTTTGAATACAAATAAACAACACTTCTATTAAAGCTCGAGTCATTTAATTTTTGAACAATGTAAAACATATAATAGAGGGAGTATCATTTAGTGAAACAATTAATACTCTTTAATAAAGCAATTAATATTATTCAAAACTAATACTTTATGGTAAAATAATTAATATTATTTAATAAAATAACTAATATTCTCGAAATAAATTTTACAATGAAATATGTAAAACTTGTTCACACAAAAGTCTGCTGACGTTGTATTATGTGTTTCTCTGATATTTGAGTGGGTGATGAACACACACTTAAAATTAAGTGTAAGAATAATAGTGGAATAACATGCGGTGCAAGGATAGAGCGTCAGCCATGTTCTAGGAACCTTTGATTCTAAGAAAGCTGATTAATTATTTTATTGACAGGCTGTTTGAGGATAACCCCTTTCCTCATATTTATATATGTATAATTATAAGGTAAATATTTGTGTGCATATTACGCATACTAAAAATAGTGTGCATAATATTTTTATTTAATATTATATTATAACTAAATTAATACTATATAATATTACTAACTAAATTAATATTATACAATATTTAAAATAATATTACACTGTAATCAAACAAATACTATATAGTACCTGAAATAATATTATATTGTAACTAAACTAATAATATACAGTACAAGAAATAATACTACACTGTAACCAAACTTTGTGCACATAATTATTATTGTGCACAATATGCACACAAATGCTACTCTAATTATAATTATTTGTTTCGTTAATGTGAAAGCTTAGCTTGATTGTCCGACATAAACAACCATTTCTCAACCATGGCTTTTTCCACGATAATATAATTATCACAAGATTCCACACCCACACAATTATATGGATCATGTTAGAGGAAATTTTACGATGAGTTCGCAAATATTTTTAACGCACGAAATATCCTGTTTTAGTAATTTTTAAAAAATAATAATTAATCCATATAATTCAATAACAAAGTATTATATTTCATAAATTTAAAGAGAGTTCATGTGAATTCACATAATACATGTTATCTATATATATATATATATATATATATATATATATATATATATATATATTATTAATTCAGCAAGTTATGTGTGAGACCTTCTCATGAAATATGTTTTGGACGATGGGAAAAAATTCATTTTGAAGTGAAGAAATAACTTTTAAAATAAGTTACAAAAAGTATTTTTACATGAGGAAACTCAAATCATATTTTTACATTCAAAGTAACATTTATGTTTATTTTTGAGAGAATGCATTTATGTTTATTAAAAAGTGATTTTTTTATCGTCGTATGAAATATATTTTGTGCGCCGGTCTTTAGGGAGTTAAATTAAATAGCATTTTTGGTTTACTAAAGAACATATTCTTCTAAGAGACAAATCAGAATAAGCCACGTGTAAAGGTAAATGAAGTATGTGAGTTTTTTTTTGACTGAAAAGTATGTGAGTTTCTCTAAGAATACATTTGTAAAAAAAAAAAAAAGAATACAATTGACAAGATCTGTTTTTTTTTATTGACAAGATCAGTTAAAAACAGTGAAAAGAATGATCATGTAATACCCGTAAATTTTATTAAATTTATATATGTATTAAATTATTTATTTAATTATTTTTTATATATTATTATATTTTTTATTTTTAAAATAAAGATTCAAAAGACATTTGAAATTTAATTTTAATATTTATCTCACTCAAGTTCAAGTCATGCCCAATATATCTATTTATATGAGAATTTACCCTAGATAATTTTACATACACAAATTCCATCTTTATCGGCTTTTTCATTAGCAAGAAATTCACGGTACTTTCTCTTCGTCTTCTTTTCAACTATTTTATATCTTATGTTCCGATTTTGATCCGAGTCACGATACCAAATCTTTCCTTCAGTTCTCTCTCTCACAATATATATATATATATATATATATATATATATATATAAAATTTACACTTGTTTTTTTTTGATCGGGTAAAGGTGATTCGAACCCATAACCTTTGGATCATAGATAGTGGAGCTCTAACCACCGAGCTATACCATATGGGGAGTTACGTGCAGCAGCAAAATTGAACTTTTGTTAGGCTAGAAAATTATTTTAGACTATTAGGTGTTATATATATTCAAGAAGTGGTGAAATATTTTACATTTAATTTATTCCATTAAGTAAGAATTTTAATCTTAGTTTACTTAAGTGAATTAGTCCAGCTTTGAATTCAACATTAGTACCTAAGATTTTCAATTTAATTAAATTAGAAACTTGAGTTTTGTTTAATCATGGCATAGAACGTTTATGGTTATTAATAACAGTACATGAATTTAAGGGTTTAGTGAATTTTGAACTGCATTATTAAATTAGTCATAAGAATTATAAGTTCGATGACGGTTCAAAGTTATCCTTTACTTATGCCACGCCATACACGAAGAGAATTGATGGTTTGAAGATGTCATAGCTGGATATCAACCTCCAAAATTCCAACAATTTAATGGCAAAGGAAATCCGAAGCGACACGTGGTCCATTTCGTTGAGGCGTGCAATAATGCTAGAACTTACGGAGACCACCTTGCCAAGCGGTTCGTCCGCTCCTTGAAAGAAAATACCTTTGATTGGTACATAGACCGGGAAGCTAACTCTATTGATAGTGGGGATCGGATGGAGTAGGAATTTACTGTATTGCTTCTACAAGTATAAGGATGTTGGTCCCAAGATTGAGTCTTCTAGAGATAATCTAAAGGGGTTTGAATAGATTATCTAAAATTCTTCAAATTTCAGATTAACTATTCAAAATAGTCTTCTAAATTATTTAGAGTACACAGCAGAAATCTTTTGTACTCAAGCTTTACGAAATGGATCTTAAATTCTTGATACGATTATGAACACTAAGAACAAATTAATCGATTGAACCGAAAAGTGCAAAGTAAATAACGCCAAATTTATAGTGGTTCGGATTATAATAATCCTACATCCACTCTCCTTCTACAAACTAGTAGAAGGGACTTGACTACCTTCCTTTCTTACTTACTTCCTTACTATTTACAATTACACGCTTGAAGACTTGGTCTTCAAAAACAAAAACATTTTAAAAATTTTGAGTTAATAGAGCCATTAATAAACAAACTAAATCTTATACCTTCGTATAACTAGTACATAAAGACTTTAGACTTAGTTAAACTTTTTGAAAAAATAACTTATCTGAAAAAGATTTGAAATGGATAAGTTGTGAGAGTTTTCTTTTGAAACAACATTTTAACAAAAATGAATTTGGTTTTGTTCGGATGTAGAAGTATTAATTATTTAAGGAAGATTATCTGATCTAATAATGTTATCTGTGATAATCCACTGATCAAAAACACTAGAGAAACAATTAGTAGCCTTTTAGTATATCGACAAGATACCTATACTCATCTTTTTAATTTTAAACGAGATAACTAATGTGTCCTTGTCTGAATTA
This sequence comes from Paraleonurus japonicus, assembly GCA_030762865.1. Lineage (NCBI taxonomy): Eukaryota > Viridiplantae > Streptophyta > Magnoliopsida > Lamiales > Lamiaceae > Paraleonurus > Paraleonurus japonicus. The sequence goes on from CM061054.1 coordinate 29,821,667, forward strand.
CTTGATGTTAGATAAGAAAATATCAAGCTAGCTAAGTCCAATAGACAATTCTTTGATTCTTGATTCCTCAAAGGATGAAGACAAGTAAAGATAGTCTAGTATCTGTTTTCTCCTCTATCTTAAAAAAGCTGGAAGAAAAAATGGAAGCAAAATTCTCCAAGCGGTGAAGAAGAAAACAAAGGAGATTGTTAAGGCCATGGCGGAGACGATGATAAATCGTCAACATGAAGATAGCCGAGATAAACATTGTAAATAATTTATCAAATTTGGCTAACACTTCATTGTCTGAGAATCATAGGGGTTTGGAGAAGGAGTTGAGAAAACTAAAGGAGGAGGTTGCAAAGAACAATGAAGTAGTCCTCAATGATATTGCTTTCGATAAAAATGACTACCGAGTTCAATGCAACTCTCTGGAGGCTCAAGCGAAAGAGGTAGGCGATCTTGTTAAAAAGGAAACCGATTAGAAAGAAATGCCGCCGTCCAATTTCCTCCCGGATTCGATCCGGTGCCAAAGCGTCTAACAATGAAGGAAAGGCCACTACGGAGGAGCTTTTGGGGATGATAGTGAAGAGGTTGGAGGCTAGTGATTCAAGGCTTGATGAGATAGGAAAGTAAATGGATACCCGTTATAAGACTATAGAGCATCAAGTGGGGCAACTAGCTACTACGGTTGGTAAACTTTCTTCCACGGTAGATCACTTGCAAAACAAAGGGAAGTATCCATCCGCTACCAAGCCTAATCCTAAAGAGTTTTGCAGTGCTATCCAACTTAGAATTGGTTCTAGCTATGAAGGCCCAAAGATGCCTAAGGAAGTGGATCATGAGAAAGGGGTTGTGAAAGAGGAAGAAGCTAGTGGAGAGAGTGTGGATGTGGAAAAGAAAGAAAGTGAAGAGGGGAAAGCAAAAGGAGGTTCTAAGAAAGAAGAAGAAAAATCCAAGAAAGATACATGGGGAGTTCCTATGAAGGCTAATCTGGTTCCATTTCCTCAAAGACTTGGGAGGAAAAAGCTTGATGAAGAATTTGATAAGTTTTAGAATTTGATATCCCACTATTAGATGCCCTTGAACAAATTTCCCACTACAAGAAGTTCTTGAGAGAGATCATGTCTAAGAAGAGGAGTTGGGATGAAAAGGGTATGCTTAAGCTAGTGGAGGAGTGCAAGGAGATCTTGGAGAGACACTTACCACAAAAGAGAAAGGATCCGGGGAGCTTCATTATCCCATGTGAGATAGGAGAGAATGTGAACATTCAAGGCTTGTGTGACTTAGGTGCAAGTATAAATGTCATGCCTTTGTCCGTGTTTGAGAAATTGGATCTAGGAGAGGTGATTCCTACAAACATCAATCTTCAATTAGCGGATCAATCATATGCTCATCCATATGGGATCATTGAAGATGTATTGGTAGGGGTTGGTAAGCTCATATTCCTGGTTGATTTCATTGTTCTTGATATGAAGGAGGAGCTTGAGGCACCGATCATACTTGGTCGACCTTTCCTTGCCACGGGCAAAGCGATGATCAATGTTGAGAAAGGGGAGCTTAAGTTAAGCTTTAATGGAGAGGAAGTGACATTTACAAGAATTCATGAGGAAGAGGTTGTTCAATGCAAAGTGGAGAAGAAGACTTGTGGATACATAGAGATTATTGACTTATGCCCTTCCATTGAAAGGGAAGTTTCCACACCTATTATTTCTTATATTCCTTTTGTTAATGAGCATTTCCTTCCCTCTTGTAAAATCATTTCTAACAAGTCTTGTGTTTCTTTGAATGCTTCTAGGAAGGAGAAAGCAATTTTGGAGCTTTTACTTGACCCGGTGATAAAGAGAAGGAAGAAGTTGAGAAGAATGTGACCAAACTTGAGCATGGCTCAAGTGTGGGGGTGTTAGTGAAAAAAGGACACCACTTGGGAAGAAGGAAACAAGTTTTGAAGTAGGAGATCAAGTGGTGTGGAGTGAGTTCGATTGGAGCCGTCTCCTTGATGTTGAGAGACTCAAAGAAGTGCTAACCATGAAGGAAATCAAGGAAGAAGGAAAACTACTCCTAGAAGACAAGTGGGGATGTTGCCTCATTGCAAAAGACCATCTAGTGAGGCACAAGGATGATCTCCATTTTGTCGATGAAAGGGAAGTATGAATTCTTTGAGTTCCGTCCGACAAAGGGCGTCAAACCTAGCGCTAGATGGGAGGCAACCCATCCTTTTATTGCTTTGGTGTGTTTGTTTTGTTTTTGTTTTTGGTCATTTCTTGGGATTTTGCTATGGATTGGTATTGCTCATGCTTAGGAAATTATGCTCTTTGCTTTGGAGAATAATTGATTGTGTTGAGCTTATTTGTGATATCATTTGGAGTTGCATCTTTGTATCACTCTCATTCCAAACTTTGAATTCATATGATCATTCAAGTTTGGGGGTGTTTATCTTTTATGGTATAAACGCATCTCTTGGTGAGGATTATTTTGATGATTATTTTTGCCCATTTGTAGGTATACTCACTACGTTGATTGAGAAGAGATCGAAATTGCAAAGGAATTTAAGAATTGAGAAGGATGGAGAGCTTAAAAGTTGGTGAAAAATGAGCAAAAGGAAGAGAACCGGTCTCCTCGATCGAATGAGCGACCGGGCTTAAATCGAGGGACCAAAATGGTAATTTCTTACATATTTGGGTTCGTTAGGGCGTAGAGGTCATTTTTAGGAGTTTAGGGGGTCGGGCCCGGAATTGCCAAAATTTCCCTAGTCTCGACCCGTGGTCGAGGTTGCTCATCCCCGGGTCGAGGGGTCAACACTTGGTTAAAATTCAAAAATCACGCATCCCTCGAGTCGAGGGTGAGACCTCGAGTCGAGGAGGCCGAATTTTCTCATCCCTCGAGTCGAGGGATAGACCTCGAGTCGAGGCAGGCATAATTTCGGAATCCCTCGAGTCGAGGGCTGAGCCCCGACTCAAGGCTGGCATCCTTTCTTAAATATCGCAGAACCAGTTTCAAACACCCGACTCGAGGTTCTCAGCGTGTTTCGATCCCTTTTCGCCCAAACCATATTTTTCGACATTCTTGCTCTTAAATCACCGATCAAACATCACCTTTTCACATCCATTCATCATACATTGCATCAAGTTAGGAATTTGAGGGTTTTGTGAGTCAAATTGGGAATTTTAGGGTGTTGCTTGGGTATTTGCCATTGTTCGTTTCTAGGTCGATTCCACCACACAAGGTATGTAATTTCTCTTCAATTGGCTCTTAATTTTATTATTGTGGATGATTATTGCATGGGTGTTATGAATTATGCAAATTGTTGTTTGAATTGAATTCTCTTTTGGGCATTTTATCGAACACCTTATATGCATGATTGTTTGGGATGAATTGGAGCCTTTTGTGATATTGTTTGGATTGATTGACGAGTGTAGGAGCATGCCTAGGAATGAATGTGATATATTGCTCATTTATTTGTGGATTTTGGGCTTTGAGATTGATTTTTGGCACATTTGAGAAATTCCTAGTGATATTATTTGTGATTAGTTGGTCAAGTCGAGTTTTGGTGATGATAGAAATGTATTATTGGTGTTGAGAATTGGTCTAAATAATTGCTAGTTGGCTTATGATTTTTAGAGACATTGTTGAGCTTAGTTGCATGATCTTTGGTGAGCATATTTGTAATAGTTAATTATTGAAGCCATGCTAGTTAAGTATGCATATGGTTGAGATTTATTGGAGCACTTCTATTGATTTCATTGCTTAAGTTAGTTATTTGACAATTTGACCATTTGATGAGGATTATTGCTTAGTCACTAGGGATTGTTGTTGATTGAAGATTTTGATGGTGGTTGTCTCGTTCATGGCTAGTTGGATATTCATCTTTGCTAGTTTTTTTATTTGTGGTGATTAATGGATGCCTTTGGGAATTTTTGCGGGAATATGTTTAGGGAGTAGATGGCCGTAATTATTCGGATGAGGAGATCCAAAGGCGAGAGAGGGATATTCGGTTTGCTCATAAGATGCCTTCGGATTTTGGGATTCCATGGGATGATGTGAAGTGGAGGAAGCACATTATCTTGTACGCTGAGCTCTATAACAAGGTGGTTAAGACCCGCCTTATTGATATGGACTGCATGACATCCATGGGGATAGAGGAGGACATCCCTCGTCTATTTGAGCAGATTGGCATGGGGGCTTCTTGATGCAGAGGCCGAGGACATATCCTGGACTTACATTGGAGTTTCTCTGCACCATCGATTTGATAAGGCCAAGAAGGCCAAATTCCTCGGGCCATCACCTTCGAGCTTATAGGTAACGAGTACACGTTGACCGTGGGCGAGGTCAACCAGATTATTGGAGCACCCACTAACCCCGATCGATCACTCCTCAACATCGGGAAGGAGTACGACGCTAAGAAATTCTGGAGGAGGATTTCGAGACTCGTGGGCACCGAATCGGCCCAGTGTATTCCGGGTAAATCAAAGAGCACCCACATTCGGAACCCGGTAGTTCGATACTTGGAGAAGATCTTAGCTAGCACTCTCTTCGTGAGATCTGAAGGTGGAGCCGTGGTTTCAGAGGAGCTTTATGTGATACGGTGCTTCTTGCACGGGGTTCGGTTCAATGCCGCCGCCTACCTCTACTATTTGTTCGAGCGGGTCACGAGTATGAAATTTAAGAAGATTCACTTCGGAGGCATGATTACTCTTATTGCCGAGGACCTAGGCATTCCCACTCACAACCTTAGAGCGGTGGAGGGCCCCGATCTCACCACAGACACCATGCGGCGTATGAGGATACTCGACCGTATTGGTAGGACATGGTGCCTCCAATAGCACTTGGGTGGCCGATTTCCTCTTCCTAACAAGAGGTAGACTATTGTTTTTGGTGCTCCAGCATTTGTGACCATTAACCTTCGTATGTGGTCACAGCGACATACGAAGGCGATCGATGCCTATACTCGAGAGCATGGAGATGTCCTCCGAGGATGAAGACGATGATGAGGAGGGTCAGCCGATGCAGGTCCGAGGACGATGAAGGTGCTGATGAGGGAGTCAAGGCAGATGTAGGAGATGATGATGAGGACGATGACGAGGAGGAGGCTCGGATGAGTTTCGATCACAGATGGATAGGACTATCAGTAGGAGATTAACATGTATTGGGAGGATGAGATGAGGAGTCGAGAGTACGAGGCCGGGAGCTCATCACGAGAGGCCGTGGACTTTGACCGAGAAGATGTGGGCCGATAGCCAGCGTATGCAGATCGAGTGCCTCGACTCACCAGGATGATTGTTATCGGATGATAGAGGAGTCTCGTAGGTTCAATGAGGAGACGAGGAGGATGCAGGAAGAGTCTCTCAAGATCCGGCATGACATGTATGCACTCCTTCAGCGAGATGAGCTCGTGAAACTTCGGGTCGAGCCACTATCCTCCTCCACCACCGCCGTCGACTATTAGGGCTACTCCCTACTTCCTTATCCCTCTACTCTAGTTCTTAGTCTTAATTCTCCTAGTGATTTGTACTTTTGTTTATGATTGGTGATTGTACTAGATATATGGATTTGATGTGATGATGTTTTGAGATTTTATGATGATTGGGATGATGATTGTGATTTTGATGGTTTTGATTTATTGAGCTTCCTTGTCTCTTGATGATTGTATTATATTGATCTTTTGGATTCCTTTCATTTTGGGATAGTTTTATCATGAGCTTCAATGTGGATTTATTGCATATATCTTTTAGTATCATTCATGATGTAGTGAGTATGCTTGGACAAATGTACATGTGCACTTATGCTTGATTTGCAAGACATATTAAATTTAGATTTGATCATGAGTTGATTTGTAGCTTGAAGCTAGCATGCTTGATAGTTATGTGAAGATGAATGTGATTGAGATGCTTGATTCATTGCTCAATTTAAGCCCGTGAGTTTATGTGCCTTTATAATCGTACATCTTATACGGTTGTTATGAATTTCTTGGAGAGTGCACCACTCATAGATTTGTATGCTAGAACTTGTGTTTAGACATGTTGATGTTGATCTTTGTGTGATGTCATGAAAATGATAAGAGGCCATGTTTGTTATGATTAGTCACTTAACCAATTTTTTCCCCACCAAATACATTTGGTTTCCTTAGAGAGCCATTTTGAGCTTATTATCCTTATTCTTTGGCAAGCCAAGTGAAATTGAACCATCTGGCTATTTTTATGAGTCTTTTTGTCCTATATTTAGTAGAGCTTGATTTTTGGCTAATAATGGTGATTTGATTGCTAAGTGTGGATGAAAAATGATGAGCTAAGTGATGAATGCTTGAAAGAAGAAGAAAGGTTGATGAAAGAAAGATTTGAATTGTGAAAAATGAGAAGTGAAAGAAAAGAAAGATTCAATTTGTGAGCTTAAGTGAAAAAGAAAGCTCAAGTGAATGGTGGTGATTGAATTCTAAGTGCATGAGAAGAGTTGATTGATGAAGATTGAAGAGATGTGTATTTTATTGCTTAGTTAACATTTAAGTCTCTACTACTTAGTCACTCTTGTCCAAAAACATTCCACCTTTCCAAAGAGCCTACATTACAACCTAGATAAAAGACCTCTTTGATTCTTGATTGATCACAAATGATTTTGATTGAGATTAAGTCTTTTGGCAAGCATATGGTGTGCAAGTTTGTGAATTTGATGATTGAGTGCATCATACCTTTATACACTTGAGAGAAGAGTGAAACACTCCATGGAAGGAGCAATGTGTTAAGTGTTTGATTGAGCATTTATTTGAGCATGATTTATCTTGATTGCAAGTGGATAGTTGCATTGATATTTATGTTCATTGATGAGTTTGATTGTCTTATACTTCGTCTATAGTGCCATGTGACATAATTGCAATCAATTCACTCCTTTGTGCTTAGTTTCTACGTTGCTCGAGGACGAGCAACACTTCAAGTTTGGGAGTATTATGATTGAAGTGAATTGATGCATGTTTTTAGGGCTTATTTGAGTGCAAAAATTGATCAAAATGTTAGTTTTTGTGCATAAATGTGTAGAGTATCACTTATTTGCCTAAAAGTATTACTTGATGAATATTTGATATTTTTCGTCCATTTTTCAAGTAAATCGGTGGAATTTTGTCAAACCGAGAGTACCGGCATGCTTAGAATGAAGAGAAGGACAAGACGGGCGAAAATGGGGGGTCGGGGCGGAGTCCCGCCCGAAAAAATGCCTGGACTCGACCTGCAGTCGAGGGCCGAAGGGCCTCGAGTTGAGGGATTTGATGGAGGGAAAAGATTGCAAAAATGAAGCTGCCTTGACTCGAGGAGGAGCCTCGAGTCGAGGGATCGAGCAAATTGGGCATCCCTCGAGTCGAGGGCTGAGCCTCGACTCGAGGCGGAGGATTTTCGGAGAAAACATGGATTCCTTGATGGAGATTATCCCTTGCACTCCATTCCCCCATTTGATTTAGCTTGTTTGTTATTGCCTTTAAAGTGTTTGATCAATTGCTTGTATTAGTTCTAGAATTTAAATTTTGCCATATTTTGTAGAATTTAGTCCTAAACTCATGCTTGCAACAATAGTCACCTAGAACTTGTATCCTTAGGGCCTCGCTTGCATACTTTCTCCTTTGGGTTCGATATTTGTGATTGGTCTTAATACCACTTACCGGATTACTACTCCAATCAAACAGCCCAGACACTCATTTAAAAGTATTAACACATCCTCATCTGAAAGAGTTTTACAACTCCTTCATCTTGATACTTTGGACCTCGTTTCACCTCTCGGCTTTTGTGGAAGGAAATATACTCTTGTTGTTGTTGATGATTTTTCTAGATATACTTGGGTAATATTCCTTTTCAAAAAGAATAAGACTGTGAACAAGATCCCCGATCTGTCTGCATGCATTCAAAATGAGAAAGGTGTTAATATTGTTAAAATTAGGAGTGATAAGTGGTACTGAATTTTTAAATTCTTGTTTATCTAACTTTTTAAATGAGAGTGGCATAGTTCATGAGACCTCATTAGCCGAACACCACAATAAAATGGAGTAGTTGAAAGAAGGAATAGAACACTCAAAGAAGCAGCCAGGAGCATGCTAGCCGAGTATGGAACCCCTCACGAGGTTCTGGCCGAGGCCATTAACACCGCCTACTATACCCAAAACAGTGCTTGCTAGTTAAAAGTAAGGGTAAGACTCCATATGAGATCTGGAAGGGTAAGATTCCAAGAATCTCATATTTTAGAGCTTTTGGTTGTAAATGCTTCATCCATAACAATGGGAAGTCTAAGTGAGGACCTTTGATGCTAAGGCCGATGGAATATTCTTGGGATATTCCAACACTTCCAAAGCTTTCAGAGTCTTCAACAAGACAACTCTTTGTGTGGAAGAAACTACTCATGTGATTATTTATGAAACACATTCTTTTCGTATAAAGTGAATCGATTACAAATGATCTAGATAAAATTGAACTAACCAAAACTAAACATAGAACAGTCCTATCTGCCTAGTTTTGATTCAGATTCAGATGATGAAGAATCCCCATCTAAGAATCAGAAGGCAACCCCTCTTCGACTCTGTCTGGCGATCGTTCCCCTTCATCTGTGACCACGGGTGATCACCGATGTCAAGGGTGTCCGAGTTGCTCGCCGAGCCTCAAGATGAGGATCCTTCTACTCAAATAGGCAAGAGAATGAGAAGTTATCATCCAACTGATCTAATCATTGGGGACCCATCTAGTAGTGTGCGACACGAACAATGTTGGATTCTCAAAGTCTGTTCATTGCTATGTATCACTTCTTGAGCCTAGGTCTATTGAGGAGGCTCTATCAGATCCAAATGGATAATGACCATGCAGAAGAACTGCATCATTTTGAAAGATAAAATATTTGGGAATTAGTGGAAAGACCCTTACATAGAAAGATTATAGGCACCAAATGGGTGTTTAAAAATAAAGCAGATGAAAACAACGTTATTGTTCGTAATAAGACAAGATTGGTAGCTCAAGGTTATTCACGGTCGAAGGGATAGACTATGATGAAACCTATGCTCCAGATTGCGATTAGAAGCAATAAGGCTATTTTTGGCATTCACGCTTATAAATCTTTCAAAGTCTTTCAAATGGATGTTAAGTCTGCCTTCCTAAATGGTGTGTTACTTGAGGAAGTCTATGTGGAGCAGGGTTTAAGATCAATAACAAGGTCTATAAACTCAATAAGGCCCTATATGGATTGGAAACAAGCACCCGTGGCTTGGTATGATACTCTAACCGAAGTTTTTTATTTCAAATGGATTTTCAAAAGGTAAGATAGATCGGACTCTATTTAGAAAGGAAATAGATGGTAACATCTTGTTGGTTCAAATTTATGTGGATGACATTATTTTTGGTTCACCTAATCTGACTTTGTGTGAAGAATTCGGTGTTCTCATGAAAAATAGGTTTGAGATGTCTATGATGGGTGAATTGACATATTTTCTAGGCTTGCAGATTAAGCGATTTGGCGAGTAAAGGTATATTCATACATCAGACTAAATATGCTAAGGACCTTATAGAGAAATTTGGGATGACTACTAGTAGGGAAGTTAAAATACCTATGGCAACTAACTTCTCTATGGATTCGAATGAGCAGGATACCCACAGATCCAACGGAGTATCGTGGGTGATTGGATATCTTCTCTATCTCACAACAAGTAGGCCGGACATAGCCTTTGCGGTTGGGGTATGTGCAAGATTCCAATCTAATCCCAAGAAAACTCATCTGGAGACTGCTAAGAAAATCCTTAAATATCTCAAAGGGACTTTGCAAGTTGGGTTGTGGTACCCGGTGATGACAACTTCGAGCTATCGGGATATTCGGACTCAGATTTTGGAGGAAGTAAGATTGATAGGAAATCCACCTCTGGAACTTGTCAATTCTTAGGCAAGAAGTTAATTTCTTGGTTATCTAAGAAGCAGACATTTGTTGCCACCTCCACAACCGAGGCTAAATACATGGCGGTGGTAGTTGTTGCTCTCAACTCTTCCGGATTAGTCACAACTTAGGGACTATAACATTCAAACATCATCTCTGCTCCTATTTACCGTGATAGTAATAGTGCAATAGTCATGACATGCAACTCTGTTTTTGCATTCTAGGTGTAAACATATAGACATCGACATCACTTCATTAGAGATCATGTAGAAAAGAATGATATTAGGATAGAAAAGATAGCCACGAGAATCTCGGAGAGCAGACCTTCTTACAAAACCTTTAGCCGAGTCTAGATTTAAAGAACTGTGTTTAGAATTAGGATTACTTGATGCATCTTTGGCTGATTTTTGATTAATTTTTGTTTCAGATCTGTTATTTATTTTCCTTCTTTCTTTCCTTTCTTTAAATAAATGTCTAGAAAGAATTATCGGACTAGATATGTGTCAAAGGACAATTAGGTAGTGATATCATTGATCTCCTTTTAGAAATCAAGAATCAAGGATTAGTCATATTGACCTAATCGACTTGATGATTACTTATTCGACATTAGGTAAATCGAGACAAGGACACAATAGTCACCGATTTCTTCAAACAGATGACTATTGCATCCCATCCGACTTACCCTGGTTACTAATGGTTTCCTTAAGTACGTGTATTTGCAGAATCGTCACAGATCAGATTGTTAGATCTGATAGAATCTACTCATCCGCTACACACCTCCTCATTTGATCACCCCTCCTTGGTGTCCTCATAAAATTTGTTTTCAAACATACTCTCACAAATCATCCTTTTAAATTGTTTAGATAAACTGTTCTTGGAAAACCCATCTCGAGTCTGCTTTTGTTTAAAATAAAAATGTTGTTTTAACTTGTCCTAAATCGTGATAAAAGATTATAAAACTAGGTTGTTTTGAAGTATCGTCTGCTCATGACGATCTGACGAAAGCTATTCTTGGGGAGCGAGAACTCCCACGATGGGCTGACTAGACCCCTGAATTGCTGCGAGCCATCATAGATGGGGTCCAAGTTAATTGGGTGGAAATGTTGCTAAATAGGTTTGAGACGGAGAAGAAACGGTTGGAGCTGGTGAATGGTGAATGGACAGCCAAGTCCATCACCAGCTTATTCAACAAAATCACCGTCTTTGCTGGAGAACCCACTGCTGACCACACCGATTAACTGGAAAGACGGTGTGAGAGCCTACACAAAGCGTAAGGGCTCCTCACCAAAAATGAGGTGATCGGCGGCCGGTGACTCGACGTGGAGGCAACCGAGGTGAGGGTGGCAGAGCCCTCACCGAGGATGAGGAAGAAAAGCAAGGCTGTTGAGCCGACCGTGAGCTCACTGAGGCTTCACAACCGATGAAGCTGAAGGAGAAGGCGACGAAGAGGAGGAGGTTGGTGAAAACCTCGAGAAGGGGACATCGTCTGCTGCTCGGCCTGGTCTGGGTGAAGAAGTTCAAACACTGGAGATAGCAGCGGTGGTGGTCCAATCCAAGAAGTCCAAGAAATCAGCTCTGAAAGGACTCCCTCCCCTCTCCTAAAGGTACAATCCTTCTGAGCCTCTGCAAGTCTTTCCTCCCACCTTTGGTTGGAGTAGTATTTTCGGGCAAGTGGTATTAAGACCAATTGCAAATATCGAACCCAAAGGAGTAAGTATGCAAGCGAGGCCCTAAGGATATAAGTTCTAAGTGACTAGTGTTGCAAGAAATGGTTTGAACTAAATTCTACAAAAATATGGCAAGAATAAAAATCTAAAACTAATGCAAGCAATTAATCAAACACTTAAAAGGCAATATCAAAAAGCTAAATCAAATGGGGGAATGGGGTGCAAGGGATAATCACCATCAAGGAATCCATGATTAATAAGCTATAATTGTATCCAAATCCAAATCAATCAAATTAGAAACCGTAAACCATCATGAAATTAATCACTCCATTAAAATCACAATGCCTAATGTGAGTATTCTTAGTCCTTCCCATCTCTCAATGTAGAAGTCCCCAATTCATACAATCATGCAAAATTATAACACGATTAACACCTAACCACGTTAGCTCAACTCTCGCCTATTGTTAGGGTGATCAACCATTAATCTAAAGAGACAATTTTACATGAAACATAATTAAGAATAATAATTAGGAAGCAATCTAATTCAATTGATCACAATTATCAACAATTATAGCATGAGACAATCACATCATCCCCAATTTCAATTATCCTAAGCACAAAGCTATTAGCCCATGGTGCTAAGTACAAAAGTCATGGGTGAAAAATCTAGGAAAGCAATTACCAAGCTAATCAACACAAACATGGAATTAAAGAGAGAAAAGTAGAATAACATCACTAATTGGTCTTCAATTAACAAAAATAAGAATGCTTCAATCCTCCACAATGCTTGGAAATCAATTCTCTACTCTTCAATTACAACTTGAAACTCAAAATCTAATGGATCAAAATGCTAATCTAATGATTACAAGCTTCAATCTAATCTAAATCTATCAATCTAATACAATTACAAGTAGCTAGGAAGTGAGAAATTCGCCTAAGAAACCACCTAGAAACTTCTCTAAACTGATATGGAAGAGTTATGCTCTGTTTTTGCTTCAAATGACTTAAAATATGAAAATTTCTGTTTTGGGGGTCTCTCGACTCGAGCTTAGGGCCCTCGAGTCAAGGGTTAAGAGTTGCTAACACGCTTTTGCCAAAATCCTCCCCCGCCTCGAGTCGAGGCTCAACCCTCAACTCGAGGGATGCCCAATTTCTCAATCCCTCAACTCGAGGCTCCTCCCTCGAGTCGAGGCAGCCTTCATTTTTAAATTCTTTTCCCTCCATTCAATCCCTCGACCAAAGGTCGAGTCCAAGGTATTTTTTCGGATGGGACTGCCCCAACCCCGTTTTCATCCGTCTTGTTCGTCTCTTCATTCTAAGTATGCCGGTACTCTCGGTTTGGCAAAATTACATCATTTTACCTGAAAAATGGACGAAAAACATCAAATACTCATAAAGTAATACTTTTAGGCAAATAAGTGATACTCTACACATTTATGCACAAAAATTAACACTTTGATCACTTTTTGCACTCAAATAAGCCCTAAAAACATGCATCAATTCACTCCAATCATAATACCCCCAAACTTGAAGTGTTGCTCGTCCTCGAGCAACGAGCAACTAAGCACAAAGGAGTGAATTGATTGGCAATTATGTCACATGGCACCATAGACGAAGTATAAGACAATCGAACCTATCAATGATCATAAGCATCAATGCAAAGTATCCACTAGCAACCAAAATAAATCATGCTCAAATAAATGCTCAATCAAACACTTAATACATTGCTCCTTCCATGGAGTGTTTCACTCTCCACTCAAGTGTATAAAGGTATAATGCACTCAATCATCAAATTCACAAACTTGCACACCATATGCTTGCCAAATGACTCAATCTCAATCAAAATCATTCGTGATCAATAAAGAATCAAAGAGGTCTTTCTTTTAGGTTGTAATGTAGGCTCTTTGGAAAGGTGGGATGTATTTGGATAAGAGTGACTAAGTAGTAGAGACTTGAATGAAAGCTAATCACTTCAATGCACATCTCTTCAATCATTGATCAAGCAACTCTTCTCATGCACTTTAGAATTCAATCACCACAATTCACTTGAGCTTTCTTTCACTAAGCTTACCATTGAATTTTTCTTCTTTTCATGTTCACAACTTTCTTTTCACAATTCAATTTTTCTTCACAACCCTTCTTCTCTTCATCACTTAGCACATTATTTTTACTCCCACACTTAGCAATCAAATCACCATCTATAGCCAACAATCAAGCTCTACTGAATATAGGACAATAAGGCTCATAAACATAGGCAAAATGGTTTCAATTTCACTTGGCTTTCCAAAGAATAAGGAATATAAGGCTCAACATGGCTCACTAAGGAAATCAAATGTATTTGGTGGGGAAAAATTTGGCAAAGTGACTCATCAATTCAATACATGGCCTCTTATCACTTTCATGACATCACACAAAGATCAACATCAACAAGTCTAGAGGCAAGTTCTAGGCATACAAATCCATGAATGATGCACTCTCAAAGAAATCTAATCAACCATATAAGATGTACGATTATAAAGCACAAAAGCTCACGGGCTAAAATTGAGCAATGAATCAAGTATTATCAATCACATTCATCTTTACACAATTAATCAAGAATGCTAGCATCAAGCTACAAATCAACTCTTGGTCAAATCAAAATTCAATAAGTCTTGCAAATCTAGCACAAGTGCTCATGTACATAAGTCCAATCATACTCACTACATCAAAAATGATACTAAAAGATATGCAATAAATCCACAATTAAGCTCCAAATTAAGTCTTGCTCAAAATCATAGGAATCTAAGAGATCATCATCAAGAAACAATAAAGCTCAATAACATCAAGGTAATCATGAACACCATCCAATAAACCATCAATAATCCAAACATCATCACATCAAATTCACAACATAGAGTACAAGCACCACTTAAATCAACAAAGACAAATCACTAAGGAGATAAGACTAAGAACTAGAGGAGAGGGATGAGAAAGTAGGGAATAGCCCTAATAGTCGGACGGTGGCGGAGGAGGATAGGGGCCCCGCCCGAAGTTCCGTGAGCCGAACTGCTGAGAAGTGCATACATGTCCTCGCCGAGTCTTACGAGCCTCCTCCAAAGCATTCGATAACACTCATCCTCGCGAGTCGAGGCACTCTATTCGCATGCGGCCGCTGTCGGCCCACATCTCCTCTGTCAAAGTCCACGGCCTCCGTGATGAGCTCCTGCCTCGTACTCTTGACTCCTCATCTCATCCCGCCACACATGTTAATCTCCGGCTGATAGTCCTCATCCATTTGTACTGCAACTCGCCCCGAGTCTGCTCCTCATCATCGTCCTCATCATCATCTCCTACATCTGCCTCGGCTCCCTCGCGGCTTCATCGTCCTCGCACCTGCATCGCCGACCCTCCTCATCATCGTCTTCATCCTGCAGGGACATCTCCATGCTCTCGAGTATAGGCATCGATTGCCTCTATATGTCGTTGTGACCACATACGGAGGTTAATGGTCACAAATGCCGGAGCACCAAAAATGAGTCAACCTCTTATTGGGAAGAGGAAATCGCCACCCAAGTGCTGCTAGAAGCACCATGTCCTACTAATACGGTCGAGTGTCCTCATACACCGCATGGTGTCCGTGGTGAGATCGGGGCCCTCCACTACTCCGAGGTTGTGAGTGGGAATACCGAGGTGCTCAAAGAATCAAAGTAATCATACCTCAAGTGAATCTTCTTAAACTTTGTGCTCGTGACCCGCTCAAACAAGTAGCAGAGGTAGGCGGCATTGAACCGAACCCCATGCAAGAAGCACCAAATGACATACAACTCCTCCGAAACCACGGCTCCACCCTCCGATCTCGCTAATATAGTGCTTGTGAGGATTTTCTCCAAGTATCAAACCACCGGGTTCGGATGTGGGTGCTCTTCGATTTACCCGGAATAAAGCTGGGCTGATTCGGTGCCCCCGAATCAAATCCTCCTCCAAAACTTCTTAGCATCATACTCCTTCCGGATGTTGAGGAGTGATCGATTAGGGTCAGTGGGTGCTCCAATAATCTGGTTGACCTCATCCACTGTCAACGTGTACTCGTTACCCATAAGCTCAAAAGTGATGGCCCGAGGGAATTTGGCCTTCTTGGCCTTATCAAATCTGATGGTGCACGTAAACTCTAAAGTAAATCCCGGATACGTCCTTGTTAGGATGTATACTATAAGCCTAGCTTTTGTATGAACATCTTAATGAGTATGAACATCCTTTTAATATGAGATTCATTATGATCAAAATACTTATTTTTATGATTGTTATATATATCATTATTTTGTCTAGATTAATCTATACCGTAGATAACATGGTGTGTGGTGTCACAGGAAGATCATGCTATCAGTTCCTTATAGATTATAAATAATAGCTCACAACCAAGATGGATTTAGATAAACCATTGGAACGGTTGTAGTGTAATTTGGTATTAGTCTATCTTGACTATAAGGTTACGCTAGTACATTTTGTATGTATTGAGCAGACCATATGAGGTTGTTCAATTTGTACCGACTATATAAAAGAACAAGACCTCTATTGGTATGGATGTACGTTTTCTTAATCCCTAGATAATAACGGGCACGTGTACTCAGTGTATGTTTCTTTGATTTGCCAGTGGGTGAGATTTATTAAATCAATAGGCTCGGTGAATTGGGAGATAGCACTGTTTATATGGTGTCGTTGATTATAGAAGGAATCGTGTCCTAATTATTTAGAATGATGATGTCCCCTTGAGGAGCTCATAAAGATTATTATGTAAACCCCGTAGGTGGATTTAATCCGACATAACAATAAAGATGAGTGGTACTACTCTTGGAATTAGATATAAATTAATTAAGTTGTCAGTAATTTAATTAATTTATGGACATTCGATATCTTGAACACGGGAAATAAACGTACACATAATAAAGGAGCCCATATTATAATATGGGATTAGGATTAATTCAATTATAACTCTTTAGTGGACCGAGTTATAATTGATGGGCTTAAGTAAAGTGTTCGGACTCGAACACGTAATATTTAGGCCCATCAGAGGCCCAACCCTAATTCCTCCTTAGGGTCCCTGTTGTAGCCTATAAATAAACCCTAACATCGCAGCCTCTAGACGTGTGAAAAATACGTGAGATCGAGAGAGGCGGATTCTGATTCCTTGGAGGATCGTCGACCACTCGACGCCCAAGGGAAAGGGATAGGAATACGGCAGAAGACCGTGAGGTACGAGGCTCATCCTTCGATCGCAGCTTCGACCTTAGAATCGGTTCGTCTTCACCTATTACGGTGAATAAAGGTACAATTCTATCCGCTGTGTTTATGTGATTGTGATTCTCGAATCTGATAATTTCTTAGAGTCGGTGATCGGTGGTTCCAACAGTCCTCGGCCTCCTCATCAAAAAGCCCCCATGCCGATCTGCTCGAATAGACGAGGAATGTCCTCCTCTATCCCCATGGATGTCATGTAATCATGATCAACAAGGCGGGTCTTAACCACCTTGTTGTATAGCTCAATATAGGATAATATGTTTCCTCCATTTGAAGTCGCTCCACGGAATACCAAGATCGGTAGGCATCTTGTGAGCAAATCGGATGGCCTCCTCTCTTTACGGATCTCCTCATCCGAAAATTGTGACCGTCGACTCCCTAAACATTGTTCCTACAAAAATTTCTCAAAGGCAACCATTAATTATCACAAATAAAAACGAGCAAAGAGAATAACATCAAGAATACCATGGACGAGTCAATCATCATCATCATATCCAATCAATACACTCCTAGTGACTAAGCAAAATCCCCAACACATGGTCAAATAGTCAAATAGCCAACTAAGCCCATTTAATCAATAGAAGTGCTCAAACAATTTCCAAATATGCATACTTAACTAGAATGGCTTCAACAATTAATTCACAAATAGGCTCACTCAAAATCATGCAATTAAGCTCCAAAAATTATCTCTAAAAATCATGAACCAACTAGCAAGTATTTAGACAAATCTCATCACCAATAATGCACTTCTATCATCACCAAAACTCGACTTGACCAACTAATCACAAGCAATATCAATAGGAATTTCTCAAATGTGCCAAAAATCAATCTCCAAGCCGAAATTCACAAATAAATGAGCAATATATCACATTCATTCCTAGGCATGCTCCTAAACTCATCAAACAATCCAAACAATCTCACAAAAACTCCCAATTCGTCCCAAACAATCATGCATATGAAGTGTTCGAATAAATGCTCAAATGAGAATTCAAATTCAATAGAAATCTTGCATAATCCAAAACACCCATGCAACAATCAACCATAATAATTGAATTAAGAGTCAATAGAGGAGCAATTACGTACCTTGTTTGAGAGAACCGGCCTAGAAATGAATTGGACGATACCCAAGCAATTCCACACAAAAACGCCCAAATTGACTCAACAAACCCTCAAAATTGAACCTTGAATCCAATGTGTGTGATAATGTTGTGAAATGATGGTGTTTGATCGGTGAAATTATGAGCAAATGGCCGGAAATGGGATTAACATGAAAAGGGGATCAAAATCGCCCTAACTCCTCGAGTCGTGCTTTCGAAAACTAGTTTGCGATATTTAAATAAAATATCAGCCTCAAGTCGAGGCTCAGCCCTCGACCCGAGGGATCCCAAAATTCAAAGGCCTCGACTCGAGGTCTCACCCTCAACTCGAGGGATGCTCTATTTTGCGAAAATTGGCTAAGTGTTGGGCCCTCGACTAGAGGGATGGCAACCTCGATCCGGGGTCGAGGCCAAGGAAATTTTGAGGATTTCCGGGCCCAAGCCGACCTCCGAAACTCCTAAAAATGATCTCTACGCCCTAACGTACTCCAAATATGCAAGAAATTACCATTTTGGTCCTCGATTTAAGCCCGGTCGCTCATTCGATCGAGGAGACCGGGTTCTCTTCCTTTTGCTCATTTTCGCCAACTTTTAAGCTCTTCATCCTTCTCGATTCATGGATTCCCTTGCAATTTTGATCTCTTTCCCAATCTTAGTAGTGAGTATACCTACAATCGGGCAAAACAATCATCAAAATAATCATCACTAAGAGATGGATTTTAACCATAAACTAACAACACCCCCAAACTTGAATGATGACATGAATTCAAAATTTGGAATGAGAGTGATACAAAGATGCAACTCCAAATGATATCACAAATAAGCTCAACACAATCAACTATTCTCCAAAGCAAAGAGCATAATTTCCTAAGCATGAGCAATACCAATCCATAGCAAAATCCTCCAAGCAATGACCAAAAACAAAAACACAAAAACAAACACACCAAAGCAATAAAAGGATGGGTTGCCTCCCATCTAGCGCTAGGTTTAACGCCCTTTGCCGGACGGAACTCAAAGAGTTCATACTTCCCTTTCATCGACAAAATGGAGATCATCCTTGTGCCTCACAAGATGGTCTTTGCAAAGAGGCAACATCCTCACTTGTCTTCTAGGAGTAGCTTTCCTCCTTCCTTTATTTCCTTCATGGTTAGCACTTCTTTGAGTCTTTCAACACCAAGGAGACGGCTCCAATCGGACTCACTCCACACCACTTGATCTCCTACCTCAAAACTTGCTTCCTTCCTCTCAATTGGTGTCCTTTTTTCAACTAACACCCCCAAACTTAAGCCATACTCAAGTTTGGTCACATTCTTCTCAACTTCTTTCTTCTCTTTATCACCGGTCAAGCAAAGGCTCCAAAATTGCTTTCTCCTTCCTAGAAGCATCCAAAGAAACATAAGACTTGTTAGAAATTATTTTACAAGAGGAAAGGAAATGCTCATTAGGTAAAGGAATAGAAGAAATAGTATGTGTGGAAACTTCCCTTTCAATGGAAGGGCATAAGTCGATAATCTCTATATATCCACAAGTCTTCTTCTCCACCTTGCTTTGAACAACCTCTTCCTCATGAACTCTTGTCGCTTTGCCCGTTGCAAGGAAAGGTCGACCAAGTATGATTGGTGCCTCAAGCTCCTCCTTCATGTCAAGAACAATGAAATCAACCGGAATATGAGTTTGCCAACCCCTACCAATACATCTTCAATGATCCCAAATGGATGAACATATGATTGATCCGCTAATTGAAGATTGATGTTTGTAGGAATCACCTCTCCTAGCTCCAATATCTTAAACACGGACAAAGGCATGACATTTATACTTGCTCCTAAGTCACACAAGCCTTGAATGTTCATATTCTCTCCTATCTCACATGGGATAATGAAGCTCCCTGGATCCTTTCTCTTTTGTGGTAAGTGTCTCTCCAAGATCTCCTTGCACTCCTCCACTAGCTTGAGCATACACTTTTCATCCCAACTCCTCTTCATAGACATGATCTCTTTAAAGAACTTCTTGTAGTGAGAAATTTGTTCAAGGGCATCTAAGAGTGGGATATCAACATGCAAGCTCTTGAAAACTTCTAAAAACTTACCAAATTCTTCATCAAGCTTTTTCCTCCCAAGTCTTTGAGGAAATGGAACCGTATTAGCCTTCATAGGAACTCCCCATGCATCTTTCTTGGATTCTTCTTCTTCTTTCTTGGAACCTCCTTTTGCTTTCACCTCTTCACTTTCTTTCTTTTCCCCAACCACACTCTCTCCACTAGCTTCTTCCTCTTTCACAACCTCTTTCTCATGATCCACTTCCTTAGGCATCTTTGGGCCATCATAGCTAGAACCACTTCTAAGTTGGATAGCACTACAAAACTCTTTAGGATTAGGCTCGGTAGTGGATGGATACTTCCCTTTGTTTTGCAAGTGATCCACCGTGGAAGAAAGTTTACCAACCGTAATAGCTAGTTGCCCCACTTGATGCTCTATCGTGACGGGTATCCATTTGCTTTCCTATCTCATCAAGCCTTGAATAACTAGCCTCCAACCTCTTCACTATCATCCCCAAGATCTCCTCCGTAGTGGCCTTTCCTTCATTGTTTGACGCTTTAGCACCCGGATCGAATCGGGAGGAAATTGAATGGCGGCTCTAGGGTTGGCATATGAAAAGTTTTCATGTCTCCTCCATGTGTTGCCATTAAATTGAGCTTGAGGTTGAGGTTGATAGCTTCCTTGTGGCCTATTTTGGTAAGGCATTTGGTAAGGCCTTCCTCCTTGATAATTTCCTTGGTAATTTCCTCCTTGATAGCCTCCTTGAAATGGAGGCCTACTAATTGGAGTGAATTGATGCATGTTTTTAGGTCTTATTTTAGTGCAAAAGTGGTCAAAGTGTTGATTTTTGTGCATTAATATGTAGAGTATCACTTATTTGCCTAAAAAGTATTACTTTATGAGTTTTTGATGTTTTTCGTCCATTTTGCAGGTAATTCGGTGGAATTTTGCCAATCTGAGAGTACCGCTAGGCTTAGAATGAAGAGACGATCATATCGGACAAAAATGGGGGTCGGGGCCAAAGCCCCACTCGAAAAAAGTGCCACTGGACTCGAGCTGGTCGAGGACTAAGAGCCTCGAATCGAGGGTGGTGCTGGAGGGAAGAAAAGTTTGAAAAAACAGTGCCTCGACTCGATGGAGGAGCCTCGAGTGGAGGGATGGAGAAAAGGCGGATCCTCGAGTCGAGGGCTGAACCTTGACTCGAGGCAGGGATAAAATTACAAAATCGTGGATGCGACTCTTAGACCTCGACTCGAGGTCCTCAAGCTCAAGTCGAGGAGGCCCAAAATTCGAAAATTGCAGATTTAAGTCCATTGGATGCCAAAACTGAGCATATACTCATCCTAGCATTTAGAGTGATTTCCAGGTGGTTCCTTAGGCGAATTTCTCATTCTTTAGCTTAATTTCCATTGTAATTGCAATAGATTGTTAGATTTAGAATAAATTCTAGTTTGTAAGCATTAGATTAGCATTTTGATCATTTGAAATTGAAGATTCAAGTTGTAATTTGGGAGAGAAGAAGTTGAATTCAAGTATTGTAGAAGACTCAAACATTCCTATTTTTGTATATTGAAGATCAATTGGTGATGTTCTTATCTTTTTCTCTCTTTAATTCATTATTTCTGTTGATTAGATTGTTAATTGCTTTCTTAGATTTTCTACCCATGGCTTTTGCTTGTAGCACCATGGGCTAATAGTTTTGTGCTTGGGATAATTGAAATTAGGGATGAAGTGATTGCCTCATGCTATAATTATTGATAATTGTGATCAATTGAATTAGATTGCTTCCTAATTGTGAATCTTAATTGTGCTTCATGTAAAATTGTCTCTTTAGATTAATGGTTGATCACCCTAGCAATAGGCGAGAATTGAGCTAACGTGATTAGGTGTTAATCGGGTTACAATTTTGCATGATTGTATGAATTGGGAATTTCTACATTGAGAGATGGGAAAGACTAAGAATACTCACATTAGGCATTGTGATTTTAATGGAGTGATTAATTTCATGATGGTTTATGCTTTCTAATTTGATTGATTTGCATTTGGATACAATTATAGCTTGTTAATCATGGATTCCTTGATGGAGATTATCCCTTTCACCCCATTCCCCATTGTTTCTAGTCTATTTGTTTTTGCATTCTAAGTGTTCGATTTATTGCTTGCATAGTTTAGCCATTTTAATTCTTGCCATTATTTTGTTGATTTTAGTCCAAAACCTTGTTGCAACTCTAGTCACCTAGAACTCATATCCTTAGGGCTTCGTTTGCATACTTTCTCCCTTGGGTTCGATAATTTGCGATTGGTCTTAATACCACTTACCCGGAAATACTACTCCAATCAAATGGCGCTGTTGTCGGGGAGTTAGTTTTTGCGCCTATAAGTGAGACTTAAGGATTGTTTGAAGTGGCTACTTGTTGCTTTTATTTTTATTTTTGTTGATTTTGTTTTGTTTGATTTTGATACTTGGATTTGTGGCATTGTAGGTGCATGATAACTAGGTCAAGTGGTATTCCACCCTTGCCACTAAATCCGGAGATAGAGGCAACTTTGAGAAGAAATCGTGGTAGACGAAGAAGGGA
The DNA here is from genome assembly GCA_030762865.1 of Paraleonurus japonicus. Taxonomy (NCBI): domain Eukaryota; kingdom Viridiplantae; phylum Streptophyta; class Magnoliopsida; order Lamiales; family Lamiaceae; genus Paraleonurus; species Paraleonurus japonicus. The sequence continues at coordinate 29,844,181 of CM061054.1, forward strand.
AGCTATGGAAGGAGAAGATACAAGGAATGAGGAGAGATTAGTTGGTGAATCTCTAGTTGAGGAGGTACATGGACAAGGAGAAGGAGGAGTAGAACATGGAGGTAATAGGAACCATTTCCATGCTCAAGTTGGCCCTTTCCCTCAAGGGATGCCACCACAAAATTATCCCTACCAAAATCCATATCCTTACCCTCCAAAAGCTCATCAATATCCCTTATCCACCTCATCCACGAAAATTCCCACCATACTATCCCCATATGCCATACAATCAAGAGCCACGATATCATGAGCCACCTCACATACCAAATCCTCAACCACAACCGATCAATGAGCCACCACCACAAGGAAGGCCATTGAGAGAATTTTTGAGCCACAACTTAGAGAGCACTACGACGGGATAGCAAGGCCGAGAATAGAAGCTAATAACTTTGAGATAAGTCTCGCTATAGTGAGGATGCTTAGGGAGAAGCAATTTGAAGGCAAGGATGAAAATGAGTGCCCACATCAACATATGTCACAATTTCTTGAGATTTCGACACTACCAAGTACAACAGGGTACCCGAAGATGAGAAGAAGTTGAGGCTCTTTGCCTTTACACTTAAGGGGAGAGCTAAAGCATGGCTTAATTCATTACCTCCCGGGACCGTCCGTACATGGGAGGATTTGTCCAAGAGATTCCTAATGAAGTTCTACCCACCGTCCAAGACTGTACAAGCTAAGGAGGCAATCTCCCATTTCCGCCAAAAGAATGGGGAGACCATACCGGAGGCGTGGGAGAGGTATAGCATGTTACTTATCAATTGTCCTCAACACGGTTTTTACGGAGGAACAAACCATTATGTACTTTTGCAATGGTTTGACGGATGGGGATATGTCGCTTTTGAATGCTTGTGCTAATGGATCTATTTGGTCAAAAATCGTGGGGCAAATGAATGAGATAATGGAGAACATAGTCCAAGATTCATTTCAAGTGTCGGTAAATCGGGAGCACACCATAGGGTGTCACATGTTGAGAGATAGAGTGTATGAAGAGCATGATGATGACAATGATGGACCGATTGGGAGCTCTTACTACTTCACAAAGCCAAGCAAGTGTTAGTCCATCCGTTCCTCATGTGGATATGAGTGCAAATCCTATGCCGGTGGAAGAAGTTAGCTACATGGGTAGGCCTCCATTCCAAGGAGGAAATTTTCAAGAAAATTATCAAGAAGGAAGGCCTTACCAAATCCCTTACCAAAATAGGCCACAAGGAAGCTACCAACCTCAACCTCAAGCTCAATTTAATCACAATACATGGAGGAGACACGAAAATTTTTCTTATGTCAATCCTAGAGCCGCCGTTCAATTTCCTTCTGGATTTGATCCGGTGCAAAGGCTCCTAACAATGAAGGAAAGGCTACCACAGATGAGATATTGGGGTTGATAGTAAAGAAGTTAGAAGCTAATGACTCAAGGCTTGATGACATAGGCAAGCAAATGGATACTCGCTTCAAGACGATCAAGCATCAAGTAGGGCAACTTGCTACTACGGTTGGAAAGCTCTCGTCCACGGTGGACCATCTACAAAATAAAGGAAAATACCCATCCACTACCAAGCCGAATCCTAATGAATTTTGTAGTGCAATCAAGCTAAGGAGTAGTACTAGCTATGAAGGCCCGAAAATGCCCAAAGAAGGGGAGCTTGAAGAAGAGGTGGTGAATGAGAAAAAATGAGTCATGAAAGAGTGGGTGTGGAAAGGAAGATAAGTGAAGAGGAAGTGAAAGCGAAGGGAGATTCAAAGAAGGAAGAAGAGTTCAAGAATGAATGGGGAATTCTAATGAAGGTAAATCCGGTTCCGTTTCCTAAGAGATTAGAGAGGAAGAAACTTGATGAAGAGTTTGGTAAGTTTCTAGAAATTTTCAAGAATTTGCATGTCGATATCCCACTTTTGGAGGCCCTTGAACAAATTCCACACTACAAGAAGTTCTTGAGAGAGATTATGTCAAAGAAGAGGTGTTGGGATGAGAAGGGAATGCTCAAGCTAGTGGAAGAATGCAAGGAAATCTTGGAGAGACACTTGCCACAAAAGAAAAAGGATCCCGGAAGCTTCATTATTCCATGTGAGATTGGAGAGAAGGTGAACATTCAAGGCTTGTGTGACCTAGGAGCAAGTATAAACGTCATGTCATTGTCCGTGTTCAAGAAATTGGAGCTAGGGAGGTGATTCCTACAAACATTAATCTTCAACTAGCGGATCAATCATACGCTCATCCATTCGGTATCATTGAAGATGTGTTAGTAGGGGTTGGCAAGCTCATATTTCAGGTGGATTTCATTGTATTAGACATGAAGGAGGAGCTTGAGGCACCGATCATCCTTGATCGACCTTTCCTTGCCACGGGCAAAGCTATGATAAACGTTGAGAAAGGTGAGCTTAAGTTGAGCTCCAATGGTGATGAAGTGACATTTACAAGAGTTCATGAGGAAGAGGTTGCTCAAAGTAAGGTGGAGAAGAAGACTTGTGGATACATAGAGATTGTTAATTTATGCCCTTCCTTTGAAAGGGAAGTTTCTACTCCTTATACTTCTTCTATTCCCTTAGTTAATGAGCATTTCCTTCCCTCTTGTAAAATTATTTCTAACAAGTCTTGTGTTTCCTTTGATGATTCTAGGAAGAAGAAAGCTACTCTTGACCCTTTGCTCGACCCCGGTGAAAAAGGGAACGAAGAATGTGAGAAAGATTTGACCAAACTTGAGCATGGCTCAAGTTTGGGGGTGTTGGTGGAGAAAATGACACCACTTGGGAGAAAGGAAGAAGGTTTTGAAGTAGGAGATGAAGTGGTTTGGAGCGAATCAAATTGGAGCCGGCTACTTGGAGTCGAAAGGCTTAAGGAAGTGCTAACGGTCAAAGAAATCAAGGAAGGAGGAAAGTTACTCCTAGAGGACAAGTGGGGATGTTGCCTCTTTGCAAAAGACCATTTAGCGAGGCACAAGGATGATCTCCACGTTGGCAAAGAAAGGGAAGTACGAACTCTTTGAGTTCTGTCCGGCAAAGGACGTTAAACCTAGCGCCATATGGGAGGCAACCCATCCTTTTATTGCTTTGGTGTGTTTGCTTTGTATTTTTGTTTTTGGTCCTTTTTGTGGGATTTTACTATGGATTTGGAAATTGCTCATGCTAGGGAAATTATACTAGTTGATATGGATGAATTGTCTAGTGAGCCTAATGGTTTATATCATTTAGGAGTTGCAAATTTGTTTCACTCTCATTCCAAACTTTGAATTCATATTTTCATTCAAGTTCGGGGTGTGTATCATTTATGGTATAAATGCATCTCTTGGTGATGAGTATCTTGATGATTTGTATTGTTTTATTGTAGGTACATTTATTACGTTGATTGGAGAAACGGATCGAAATTGCAAAGGAATTAAGGAATCGAGAAGGATGGAGAGCCTAAAAGTTGGTGAAAATGAGCAATAAGGAAGAGAACCCGGTCTCCTAGATCAAATGAGAGACCGGGCTTAAATTGAGGGACCAAAATGGTAATTTCTTGCATATTTGGGTTCGTTAGGGGCGTAGAGGTCATTTTTAGGAGTTTTGGGGGTCGGGTCGAGCCCGGAATTTCGTAAAAATGCTGCTGTCTCGACCTGTGGTCGAGGTTGGTTATTCCCTGTCGAGGGATATACACTTAGCAAAATTTCTGAAAACGGCACATTCCTCGACTCGAGGGAGGAACCTCGAGTCGAGGCTTTTGAAATTTCGACATTCCTCGAGTCGAGGCCTGACCCTCGACTCGAGGCTGGTGATTTTTTTAAAAGCGCAGATTCGTAATTAGAACCGCACGACTCGAGGGTTTACGCAATTTCCGATTCCTACCTTCCCCACCCCATTTTCCGGCCATTCTTGCCCTTATTCACCTATCATTGACCATTATTTCACCTAATTCCATCATACATTGCATAAAGATTGGATTTTGAGGGTTGTGCATCAAATTGGGGCTTTTTGTGGATTCTTGCGTGGGTGTCTAAATTTCTCATTTCTAGGCCGATTTAATCGAACAAGGTACACAATCTCTCCTCTATTGACTCCTAATCATGTTATTATAGTTGATTGTTGCATAGGTGTTTGGGTTACGTATGAGTTATCATTGAGTTTGAATTCTCTTGTGGGCATTTATTCGAACACCTTGTGTACATTTTGTTATGAACGAATTGGGAGTCTTTGTTGGATTGTTTGGATTAATTGATGAGTTTAGGAGCATGTTTAGGATTGAACATGATATCTTGCTCGTTTATTTGTGGGAATTGGCTTGAAATGTGATTTTTGGCATAATTTAGGAATTCCTAGTGCAATTGATGTTATAGTTGGTCAAATTGAGTCTTGTAATGTTAGGAGTGTATCATTGTGATGGATAATTGTCTAATTACTTGCAAGTTGGCTTATGATTTTCGGGAATTTTGTTGAGCTAATTTGCATTATTATAAGTGAGCTTATTTGGTGTTGCTAATTGTGGGGCCATTCTAGTTAAGTATGTATATTTTGAGGATTAAGTGAACACTTCTATTGAATGTATTTGCTTAGTTGACTCATTGACCATTTGTTGAGGATTAGTTGCCTAGTCACTAGGGATTTTGTTGTGATTAGAGATATTATTGCTTGTTGACTCGTCCATGGTTAGATTGATATTTTGAGCTCGTATTTTATTCGTGGAGATTGATTTTTGCTCTTGGGAATGTTTTGCGAAACCATTTTTAGGGGAGTAGATGGGCATAACTTCTCGGACGCAGAGATCTCGTGATAGAGAGGAGGTCATCCGATTTGCTCATAGGATGCCCGCCGAGCTTGGTATTCAGTGGGACAACTACAAATGGAGGAAGCACATTATTCTCTACGCCGAGCTGTACAAAAAGGTAGTCAAGACTCGCTTGGTGGATCACGACCGCATGACGTCGATGGGTATAGAGGATGACATCCCTCGTCTTTTCGAGCAGATTGACATGGAGGGTTTCTTGGCGAAGAAGCCTAGGACCTATCTTGGACTCACCTTAGAGTTCTTATGTACGCTTAAGGTTAAGAAGGCCGGGAGGGTCAAGTTCCCGAGGGGCATTACTTTTGAGTTGATGGGGAACGAGTATGAGTTGACCGTGGACGAGGTCAACAAGATCATTGGTACACCCACGTATCCCGATCGATCACTCCTCAATATGAGGAAGGAGTACGATGCCAAGAAGTTTTGGAGACGGATTTTCGATTCGAGGGCAACGACTCAGCAGAGTTTGTTCCGGGAAGTCGAAGAGCACCCACATCCGAACCCGGTGGTTCGATACTTGGAGAAGATCCTCGCGAGCACTATCTTCGCGAGATTAGAGGGTGGAGCCATGGTTTCGGAAGAGTTGTATGTGATATGGTGTTTCCTCCATGGAGTGAAGTTTAATCTTTGCCGCATACCTCTGCTACTTATTTGAGAGAGCCACGAGCACGAAGTTTAAGAAGATCAATTTTGAAGGGATGATTACTCGATTGCGAGCACCTTGGCATTCCAACTCACGACCTCGAGCAATGGAGGGTCCCGATCTCACACTAGACATCATGCGGCGCATGAGGACACTCGATCGCATCCGGAGGACTTGATGCTTGCAGCGGCACTCACGGTGGCCGATTCCCTCTTCCAAATAAGAAGTTGACTACGCTTTTGGTGCTCTGGCCTTCGTGACCATTAACCTCCGCATGTGGTCACAGCGCCACACCGAGGCGATCGATGCCTACACTAGAGAGCACGGAGATGTCCTCCGGGATAATGACGGAGATTATGATGATGGTCGGCAATCGGTTTCGATGAGGATGAGGCCGAGGGGGCTGCGAGAGGAGCCGAGGCAGAGGCAGGAGATGATGATGAGGATGATGAGTACGAGGAGCCGCAGGCAAGAGGAGTTGCGACAGATGGATGAGGACTATCAACCCGAGATTAATATGTATTGGCGAGGATGAGATGAGGAGTAGAGAGTATGAGGCCGGGAGTTCATCACAGAGGCCGTGGACTTTGACAGAGGGTATGTGGGCCGATAGCCAGCGTATGCAGCTTGAGTGCTTATCTCGCCAGACGAATGCTATAGGATGATGGAGGAGTCCCGTAGATACAATGAAGAGACGAGGAGGATGCAGTGAAGAGTCTCTCAAGACTCAGCATGACATGTATGCCCTCCTACAGTAGATGAGCTTCATGGAACTTCGGGCCGGGACACTATCCTCCTCCGCCGCCGTCGGACTATTAGGCTATCCCCTACTCCTCATCCCTCTCCTTAGTTATTTAGATTCTTGACTCCTTGGTGTTTTGTACTTAATTGACTTAGTGGTGATTGTACTCTTTGATGTGGATTTGATGTGATGATAATTTAGATTGTTTGATGGATTAATTGATGTTTTTTATTATCTTGACTTTATTGAGCTTTATTGTCTATTGAGTATTATATCTTGTTGATTCTTGTGGATTCCTTATTCCTATGATATTGAGTGACTTGATTTTGAGCTTTATTGTGGATCTATTGTATATCTTTGAGTATCATTCTTGTTGTAGTGAGTGTGCTTGAGATTATGTACATGTGCACTTGTGCTTGATTTGCAAGACTTAATTGAATTTTGATATGATCATGAGTTGACTTGTAGCTTGATGCTAGCATTCTTTATAATTGTGTAAAGATGAATGTGATTGATGATGCTTGATTCATTGCTCAATTTTAGTCGTGAGCTTTTGTGCTTTATAATCGTACATCTTATACGGTTGATATGAATTTCTTTGTGAGTGCATTATTCATGATTTGTATACTAGAATTTGCCACTAGACTTGTTGATATTGATCTTTGTGTGATATCATTAAAGTGATAAGAGGCCATGTTTGGATTGATGAGTCACTTAACCAAAATTTCCCCACCAATACATTTGATTTTCTTAGTGAGCCATGTTGAGCTTATATCCTTATTCTTTTGCAAGCCAAGTGAAATTGAAGCCATTTGCCTATTTTTATGAGCCTTCTTGTCCTATGTTTAGTAGAGCTTGATTGTTGGCTAATGATGGTGATTTGATTGCTAAGTGTGGTGGAAAATAATGTGCTAAGTGATGAAGAGAAGAAGGGTTGTGAAGAAAAAAATTGAATTGTGAAAAGAAAGTTGTGATCATGAAAAGAAAGAAGATATTCAATTGTGAGCTTAAAAAGAGAAAGTTCAAGTGAATGGTGGTGATTGATCTTGAAGTGCATGAAAAGTGTAGATTGATGAAAAGTAAAGAGATGTGTTTTGTATTGATTAACTTTCATTCAAGTCTCTACTACTTAGTCACTCTTATCCTAAAACATCCCACCTTTCCAAAGAGCCTACATTACAACCTAGAAGAAAGACCTCTTCGATTCTTGATTGAACACAAATGATTTTGATTGAGATTAAGTCTTTTAGCAAGCATATGGTGTACCTATTTGTGAATTGGATGATTGAGTGCATTTAACCTTTGTACACTTGAGAGAAGAGTGAAACACTCCATGGAAGGAGCAATGTATTAAGTGTTTGATTGAGCATTTATTTGAGCATGATCTATCTTGATTGCTAGTGGATAGTGTGCATTGAAGCTTATGTTCATTGATGAGTTCAATTGTCTTATTTTTCATCTATGGTGCCATGTGACATAATTGCAATCAATTCACTCTTTTATGCTTAGTTTCTACGTTGCTCGAGGACGAGCAACACTTCAAGTTTGGGGGTATTATGATTGGAGTGAATTGATGCATGTTTTTAGGGCTTATTTGAGTGCAAAAAGTGGTCAAAGTGTTGATTTTTGTGCATTAATATGTAGAGTATCACTTATTTGCCTAAAAAGTATTACTTTATGAGTTTTTTATGTTTTTCGTCCATTTTGCGGGTAATTCGGTGGAATTTTGCCAATCGAGAGTACCGCTAGGCTTAGAATGAAGAGACGATCATATCGGATTTAAACGGGGTCGGGGCCAAAGTCCCGCTAAAAAAAGTGCCCTACACTCGAGCTCTGGTCAAGGACCAAGAGCCTCGAGTCGAGGGTGGTGCTTTGGAGGGAAGAAAAGTTTGAAAAAGCAGTGCCTCGACTCGAGGGAGGAGCCTCGAGTCGAGGGCTGAGCCTCGACTCGAGGCAGGGATAAAATTACAAAATTGTGGATGCGACTCTTATACCTCGACTCGAGGGCCTCAAGCTCGAGTCGAGGAGGCCCAAAATTCGAAAATTGCAGATTTAAGTCCATTAGATGCCAAAACAGAGCATATACTCATCCTAGCGATTTAGAGCAGCTTCCGTGTGGTTCCTTAGGCGAATTTCTCATTCTTTAGCTTAATTTCCATTGTAATTGAATTAGATTGTTAGATTTAGAATAGATTCTAGTTTGTAAGCATTAGATTAACATTTTGATCATTTGAAATTGAAGATTCAAGTTGTAATTTGGGAGAGAAGAAGTTGAATTTAAGTATTGTAGAAGACTCAAGCATTCCTATTTTTGTATATTGAAGATCAATTGGTGATGTTCTAACCTTTTTCTCTCTTTAATTCATTGTTTGTGTTGATTAGATTGTTAATTGCTTTCTTAGATTTTCTACCCATGGCTTTTGCTTGTAGCATCATGGGCTAATAGTTTTGTGCTTGGGATAATTGAAATTAGGGATGAAGTGATTGCCTCATGCTATAATTGTTGATAATTGTGATCAATTGAATTACATTGCTTCCTAATTGTGAATCTTAATTGTGCTTCGTGTAAAATTATCTCTTTAGATTAATGGTTGATCACCCTAGCAATAGGCGAGAGTTGAGCTAACGTGATTAGGTGTTAATCGGGTTACAATTTTGCATGATTGTATGAATTGGGGATTTCTACATTGAGAGATGGGAAAGACTAAGAATACTCACATTAGGCATTGTGATTTTAATGGAGTGATTAATTTCATGATGGTATATGCTTTCTAATTTGATTGATTTGCATTTGGATACAATTATAGCTTGTTAATCATGGATTCCTTGATGGAGATTATCCCTTGCACCCAATTCCCCCATTGTTTCTAGTCTATTTATTTTTGCATTCTAAGTGTTCGATTTATTGCTTGCATAGTTTAGCCATTTTAATTCTTGCCATTATTTTGTTGATTTTAGTCCAAAACCTTGTTGCAACTCTAGTCACCTAGGGCCTCGTTTGCATACTTTCTCCCTTGGGTTCGATAATTTGCGATTGGTCTTAATACCGCTTACCCGTAAATACTACTCCAATCACCTACCCATGTAGCTAAATTCTTCCACCGGCATAGGACTTGCACACATATCAACATGAGGAATGGATGGACTCACACTTGTTTGGCTTTGTGAAGTAGTAAGAGCTCCCAATCGGTCCATCATAGTCATCATCATGCTCTTCATAGACTCTATCTCCTCAACATGTGACACCCTATGGTGTGCTCCCTATTAACCGACACTTGGAATGAATCTTGGGCTATGTTCTCCATTATCTCATTCATTTGCCCAACCGTTTTCGACCAAATAGATCCATTGGCACAAGCATTCAAGAACGACCTATCTCCATCCGTTAAACCATTGCAAAAGTACATAATGGTTTGTTCCTCCGGAAAACCGTGTTGAGGACAATTCACAAGTAGCATACCATATCTCTCCCAAACCTCCGTATTGTTTCTCAATTCTTTTGGCGGAAGTGGGAGATAGTCTCCTTAGCTTGCACGATTTTGGATGGTGGGTAAAACTTCATTAGGAATCTCTTGGACAAATCCTCCCATGTACGCACGGTCCCGGGAGGTAATGAATTAAGTCATGCTTTATCTCTCCCTTTGAGTGTAAAGGCAAAAAGCCTCAACTTCTTCGCATCTTCGGGTACCCCGTTGTACTTGGTTGTGTCGGAAATCTCAAGAAATTGTGTCATATGTTGATGTGGGCACTCATCTTCATCCTTGTCTTCAAATTGCTTCTCCCTAAGCATTCTCACTAGAGCGCAACTTATCTCGAAGTTGTTGGCTTCTATCCTCGGTCTTGCTATCCCATCATAGTGCTCTCTAAGTTGTGGCTCAAAAACTCTCTCAAAGGCCTCCCTTGAGGTGGTGGCTCATTCATGGGTTGTGGTTGAGGATTTGGAATGTGTGGTGGCTCATGGTATCGTGGCTCTTGATTGTAAGGCATTTGAGGGTAGTATGGTGGGTATTGTTGTGGATGAGGTGGATAGTATGGGAATTGGTGAGCTTGTGGAGGGTAAGGGTATGGATTTTGGTAGGGAAAGTGTTGTGGTGGCATCCCTTGAGGGAAAGGGCCAAATTGAGCATTGAAATTGATCCCTTGACCTCCATTTTCTACTCTTCCGTCTCCATTACCATGCAACTCCTCAACTTGTGGTTCACCAACCACTCTCTCCTCATTACTTGGATCTTCTCCTTCCATAGCTTCCCTTCTTCGTCTACCACGATTTCTTCTCAAAGTCGCTTCTATCTCCGCATTGAGTGGCAAGGGTGGAATACCACTTGACCTTGTTATCATACACCTACAATACCACCAATCCAAGTATCGAACTCCAATAAAAACACACAAAAAAAAAAACAAGTAGCCACGTCAAACAATCCCAAAGTCTGACTTATAGGCGTAAAAATTAACTCCCGACAACGGCGCCATTTGGTTGGAGTAGTATTTCCGGGCAAGCGGTATTAAGACCAATCGCAAATATCGAACCCAAAGGAGTAAGTATGCAAGCGAGACCCTAAGAATACAAGTTCTAAGTGACTAGTGTTGCAAGAAATGGTTTGAACTAAATTCTACAAACATATGGCAAGAATAAAAATCTAAAACTAATGCAAGCAATTAATCAAACACTTAAAAGGCAATACCAAACAAGCTAAATCAAATGGGGGAATGGGGTGCAAGGGATTATCTCCATCAAGCAATCCATGATTAACAAGCTATAATTGTATCCAAATACAAATCAATCAAATTAGAAAGCATAAACCATCATGAAATTAATCACTCTATTAAAATCACAATGCCTAATGTGAGTATTCTTAGTCCTTCCCATCTCTCAATGTAGAAGTCCCCAATTCATACAATCATGTAAAATTGTAACCCGATTAACACCTAATCACGTTAGCTCAACTCTCGCCTATTGCTAGGGTGATCAACCATTACTCTAAAGAGACAATTTTACATGAAGCACAATTAAGAATCACAATTAGGAAGCAATCTAATTCAATTGATCACAATTATCAACAATTATAGCATGAGATAATCACATCAACCCCAATTTCAATTATCCCAAGCACAAAGCTATTAGCCCATGGTGCTAAGTGCAAAAGCCATGGGTGAAAAATCTAGGAAAGCAATTAACAAGCTAATCAACACAAATAAGTAATTAAAGAAAGAAAAGTAGAATAACATCACCAATTGGTCTTCAATTAACAAAAATAAGAATGTTTCAATCATCCACAATGCTTGGAAATCAATTCGTACTCTTCAATTACAACTTGAAACTCAAAATCTAATGGATCAAAATGCTAATCTAATGATTACAAGCTTCAATCTAATCTAAATCTATCAATCTAATACAATTACAAGTAGAATTAAGCTAGGAAGTGAGAAATTCGCCTAAGAAACCACCTAGAAACCGCTCTAAACTGATATGGAAGAGTTATGCTCGTTTTTGCTTCAAATGGCTTAAAATCTAAAAATTTCGGTTTTGAGGGTCCCTCGACTCGAGCTTGGGGCCCTCGAGTCAAGGGTTAAGAGTTGCTAACACGCTTTTGCCAAAAATCCTCCCGCCTCGAGTCGAGGCTCACTCGACTCGAGGGATGCCCAATTTCTCAATCCCTAGACTCGAGGTCCCTCGACTCGAGGCTCCTCCCTCGAGTCGAGGCAACTTCATTTTTAAATTCTTTTCCCTCCATCTTATCCCTTGACTCGAGGCCTCGGCCTCGGCCAGAGGTCGAGTCCAGGGCATTTTTTTCAGACGGACTCGGTCCCGACCCCCATTTTCGTCCTTCTTGTTCGTCTCTTCATTCTAAGCATGCCGGTACTCTCGGTTTGGTAAAATTCCAACGTTTTACCTGAAAAATGGACGAAAAACATCAAATACTCATCAAGTAATACTTTTTAGGCAAATAAGTGATACTCTACATATTTATGCACAAAAATTAACACTTTGATCACTTTTGCACTCAAATAAGCCATAAAAACATGCATCAATTCACTCCAATCACCCCCTCTCCAGCCCACTGGCTATGAGGAGGTGTCCTAGGCCGGCACCTCGAGCCTCTTAAACAGCCTACTCCCATACTAGTCCAAGCCGGAACCTCATCATCTCCTCTCCCCCAAACTCAAGCCACCTCTCCACCCCAAGCCCCATCCGACTTCCTTTCTTTTCTAACCGGACCCGTCCACTCCCAACTTCTATAACCACCATCTCCCCCAGCCTTATTACCTTTCACATCAACCCCACCTCAACCCACACCTGAACCTACACCATCTCCACCACCCACCTCATCCGAAATGCCACCCCTTCCATCTTCTCCACCACCGTAAATGCCCCCTCCCCCAACATCGACTTACCCACCTCCTCTCAACCGTCCCCACAAGTCCAAGCTCCGGATCTCTCCCATAACATTTTTGGAGATATCCGGATAGTGATTGGAGTGTATAGGGTAAGAGTTATTAAGACCAATCAACAAAAATATCGAACCCAAGGGAGAAAGTATGCAAACGAAATTCAAGGATAAGAGTTCTAAATGGCTAAAGTTGCAACAAGCTCTTGGACTAAATCACTACAAATTGCAAGAAATTAAATGGCAAGATTATGCAAACAATTTATCAAACACTTAGAATGCAAGATCAAATAGACTAAAATCAATGAGGGAATTGGGTGCAAGGGATAATCTCCATCAAGGAATCCATGATTAACAAGCTATGATTGTATCCAAATGCAAATCAATCAAATTAGAAAGCATAAACCATCATGAAATTAATCACTCCATTAATATCACAATGCCTAATGTGAGTATCCTTAGTTCTTCCCATCTCTCAATGTAGAAGTCCCCAATTCATACAATCATGCAAAATTGAAACCCGATTAACACCTAATCACGTTAGCTCAACTCTCGCCTATTGCTAGGGTGATCAACCATTAATCAAAAGAGACAATTTTTCATGAAGCACAATTAAGAATCACAATTAGGAAGCAATCTAATTCAATTGATCACAATTATCAACAATCATAGCATGAGACAATCACTTCATCCCTAATTTCAATTATCCCAAGCATAAGGCTATTAAATTACCCATGGTGCTACAAGCAAAAACCATGGCTAGAAAATCTAAGAAAGCAATTGAAAATCTAATCACTACAAGCAATGAATTAAAGAGAGCAAAGGGTAAGAACATCACCAATTAAGCTTCAATAGGCAAAAATAAGAATGATTAATCTTGTACAATGCTTCAATTCAACTTCACTTCTTCTCAACTCTCAGCTGCAAACTTCAATTACAATCACCAATCTACTAATCTAATGATCTAAATGTGGAATCTATCTAAATTCTAACAATCTAGTGCAATTACAAGTAAATTCAAGCTACAAAATGTAAAATTCGCTCAAAACTCCTAGAAACTGCTCCGAATCGGCTAGAATCAACTCTCCCCTGTTTTTGGCTTCCCATGGCTTAAAAACTGAATTTTTCGGTTTTGGGCACTCCTCGAGTCGAGGTTCAGGCCCTCGAGTCGAGGCCTAAAGTCGCTAACACGTTTCTTTGATATTCTCTCCTGCCTCGAGTCGAGGCCTAACCCTCGAGTCGAGCTCGCTGCAATTTTCATCTCCCTCGACTCGAGGCTCCTCCCTCGAGTCGAGCTCGCCAACTTTATGAAATAGTTTCTCCAGCATGAACCTCGAGTCGAGGTCTGTGCACCCTCGACTCGAACTCGAGATCGTGGATTTTTATCGAGAAGGGCTCCGGCCCGACTTCGCTGGCCCCGTATGTTCGTCTTTTCATTCTAAGAATACCGGTACTCTCGGTTTGGCAAAATTCCACCGATTTACCTGCAAAACGGGCGAAATACATCAAAACCTCTCAAAGTAATACTTTTAGGCAAAATAGTGATACTTTTCACATTTAGGCACAAAAACTAACACTTTAGCTCACTTTTTGCACTAAAAATAAATTTCTAAAAACATGTATCAATTCACTCCAATCAGATAGGCTCCCTAGTCTAAAAATCCCCTCCCCCTCCTCATCGTCCGAATCTTCGTGAGGAGGACCCCAGCCCACTCTTTGTCATCTCCTCTCGCCTTTGAAGACTTGGCAGAGAAAAATTATCGAAAGGTGGAGAAGATGATTGAGAAGAAGACGCGGAAGGTGGTCGTGGTCAGCATCGAGACGATGCTGGCCAATATGCGGATAGCCGAGATGAACATCTCCCGCAACTTATCGTATAAACTCGGCTCTGCAATTGGTGGTCGTCTGGGCAACCTGGAGGAGGAGGTAAGGCTGCTCAAGAAAAAGGTAGCAGCAGACAACGAGATTCTGGTCTAAGAGCCGATCACAGACAAATCGCATAAATGTAATCCGTTGTCGAGTTGGAAGACCAGCCCGAGCCCTCAAGGATGAAGTTAAAAAGGGGAAGGAGCTGGGCAAGGAAAGGTGGACACCCTCACACCGATGTCCAGAAATTTCTACATAAGCTTCAATCGAAAGCCGACACGGTTGAGTTTGAGGCGGCGAAGGCGGAGCTCAAAGAATAATCAGACGAGCTCGCCGCCTTACACCGAGGGTGACCCAGATAGAAGATGCCATCCGTGAGGATGAGGAGAAGTGGAAGAAGGAAGACGAGGAGAAGATCGAGAAGCTACTAGCCCGGCTGAAAGAATCTCGAGAAGCCCGAGGCCAAGGGTAAAGGCAAAGGGAAAGCAGCAGAAAAGGAAGCATCACCGAGTGACCATCCCTCGACCAGCTGAAAGAAAAAGAAAAGAGTCCGACTTCTCCACCTCTCACCTGAGCAGATTAGGTGCATTCATGCTGAGAAAGAAATGTATGAGAGAAAGGAGAAGGAGCACCTTAAGAAGCTGGGTAAGGGAGCAGAGCTGATGTGGCATAGGGATTCTAGGAAATGGGTATCAAAGGCCGCATATGAAGCTAACTTCCGACCCTATCACCGCACATCAGCCTCCTCCCAAGATGGTAGCCGGAAAGTACATGAGAGGAGTACAAGAAGAAGGCGATGGATGCCAAGTGGATGTACAACCGGTACATTTTGAAGAACTCTCCTACCGGCGCGGTGATGAAGATTTACGGTGGTATGCTTGGATGGAGAATGAAGATGCCGATCAGATGGCAGTCGCTTGATGAGGCAAGCCAAGTGTTTAATCACGATCTCATCGCCTGACCTTTGAGCATGCTAAGCCGAAGCTAAATGAAGATGGGACACCTAACTTAGCTTGGGTCGGGACAGTCATTGCAAAGGCCGAAGTGGAGTCCAAGCTCACGCACGAGGAAAACTTAAAAAGCTCGAGCGAGGGTCTTCACTGGGCCGGATGTCCCCGAGTCAAGCCGATGGGGAGTCTCGATAGATCAGGATTTTTCTTTCCTTGTCTTATCTTTTATCAGCTCTCTCTTTTTGTAATTTGTAAATGTGTGAATGAATATATTGAACTTTATCTGATTTACTTGTCTTATTTTAAGCTTTCTTTATCGCTTTTTAAGAAAACTTAAAAATTTTCTAAGTGTTAATCATCTGAAAAAATTCTCATCTCGTAGTTAAAAAAATTTCAAAAATTTTCTTAGTCTTTAAAATTTTTCTAAGTCCTAAGACTTAAAACTTTTCTAAGTATGAATTATCCGAAAAGACTTAAGACTTAAAAATTCTTTTTCAAATTTTTTCTAAGTGTGAATTACGTGCTCTAACATGAATAAAGATGAATTAAGTGTGAATGTGCTTTAATATGCCTATCTAATTATCTTGTATAACCGTGACTAATATCACCGTGAGTGTGTCTTTTTCTTGAAGTTTTAACTTCATCAAAAAGGGAGAAATTGTTAAATCAAGAGAAGTTTTGATTAGTTAAAAAGGATAAACTCGGATGAACAGCCAACTCCGAAGAACAGCTTAAGGTGACGATCCAAGATTAGGCCGATCGTGACTAGGAAGAGCCGGATAAGTCACCGAGGATCGAAGAGGTAGAGGTCATCTCGGAGACGAGCTTGGGACAAGTCATCTGCAGGAGACAACTATGAAGAGCTCAGACGAGGTCAAGATAAGCCGAGTAGAATAAGAAAGGCAAGTCTTCACCAAGTCACCGCAGACGACTAGAGCAAGATCACCAAGATGAGAGCGGTTATCAAGATTAAGTTTTTAGGACGTTTTAGTTTCTTACAACCAACTAACACACTAACCGTCTTCCATCCTTATAAATAGGTCTAGGCATAACTTTATTGTAACAAAAATAATACACAACGAATTCACTCTGCATTCTCACTTTGATAATTCACAAGTTTCCAAAAAGTTCACACAAGTTTTTAAAGGAATTTTTCACAAATTCTAAGTGTTTATAGAACATTTCTCTGTACATCTTCAACACACTTTTTGCACCGTAAAGTTAGATTTTCCAGAAAAGTTTAGGAGTTGAAGATAGATTGAAGATCGAGAAGATCATCATTGTAAAGTTGTAAGTTGTACGTTGGAAAGTAAGTGAGTAGTGGAAGAGACCCTTCTTCAAGTTGAAGAAGGAGAGTGGATGTAGGATCGGTTGGATCCGAACCACTATAAACCATTGTGTTTTTTTCCCGCTTTCATTTACTTAATCTGCTCATAATCAATTTCAACTTTAAATCAACAACAATTTCAGATTCAAAATCAGACTAGTTATCGATTGCTTTTGATCCGTTTAAAGTTGAGTTAAAAATAATTTCATTGTGTAAACTTTGGTGTCTTGAATTGATTTTCTTGTTTTGAAAAAGTTGGAAAATCTATTCAACCCCCTTCTAGATTTTCCCTTGAAGGCTGTTTCTAGTTTCTCTTTGTGATACTTAACTCGTGGAACCAACACCAAACAACCCAAGTTGAAACCCCCACCATATCTATCCCTCCACCAACTGCATCCGAATCCATCCCTCTACCTATCGTCTCCATCTACTAGCCTACACCTCTAACCACAATCACCCCCACCATTACTTTACCTACTACTTCATCTCCTCCCCCAACCACGCCTAAACCAAAGAACCTCTTCATCCCACCCACCATCTTCACCACCACCCACAGATATCCACCAACCTCAAACACAAACCTCTCCCAAGTCCAAATACTGATATCTTCCATTCCATCTTTGGGGATATCCAGATGAACTCCCCCTCTCCTAAAACTCCCTCATCCTCCTCTTCGTCTAAATCCTCCTCCAAGGATGAAGACTCGTATAGCCCCCTATCAGCCATTTCCTCTACCTTCTCAAACCTACATAAGAAGATCAATTTAAGGTAGAGAGGCTGGTAGCCAAGCGGACAAAGCACATTATCGTGGCGATCACAGAAACAATGATAGCCAACGTGCAAGTAGTCAAGTCAACATTACCAGAATGTATCTGGAAAATCTAGCTCCGTGTTGGGCCGAGAGTCTCGAGTATTCGGAGGAGGAGGTTAAGCCATCAAGGCTAAGGTGGTTGCAGATAATGCAATAGTGGTGGATGACATCGCTCTCGACAAATCTGACTTTTGAGTACATTGCTCTACTCCTAGAGACTCACTCGAGACCTAACTCGACGAAGTCAAAAAGGGGGAAGCAGTGGGCAAGAAAGATTAGATGCCCTCACAAATGGTGTCAAGGCCAACACCGAGCACTGAATCTCAAGGCGCATATAGCCGAGCCGAGGCGGCTAGGGCGTAAGTAAAGATCAAGTCGGATGAGCTTGCCGCCCTTCAATCGAGGGTAGCCCAGATCGAGGACGCGATAAGGGAGGATGAAGCGAGGAGAAAGAAAGAGGAAGAGGAAAAGACATAAGCCGATGGCCCGAATTAAAAGCCGAGAAAATCCCAGAGGCCAAGCAAAGGGAAAGGAAAGTTGTCTCAAGAGACGCCACTAAAGGTTTATTTGCCAAAGCCGAGAAAAGGAAAAGGGAGCCTGATTACTCCAACTTATCTCGAGGAGCAGATAAGGAGGATAAGGCAGAAAAGGAGTGAGTACGGAGAAAGGGAAAGGAAGAGGATGAAGAAGAAGACCAAAGGGCTGCAGATGGAGCGGAGCCGAGATGTCAGAAATGAGTCATGAAGACTGCAGATGATGAGTCTTTCCGACCTTATCATCGGTCGCTTGCCCCTCCAAAAATGGTCGCAGCCGATTATGCTAAGGAATACAAGGAAAAAAATCTAGATGCCGATGGATGTACTTCTCGGTATATTACGAAGGCATCTAGGACATCACCAAGAAGAAGATCCGAGGTAGCATGAGTGGATGGAGAAAGAAGACGCCGATCTCTACCACAGATCGATAGATGAACCGACAAGATCTTCAATGCCGATCTTTGTGCCCCACCTATGAGATGGCCAGACCCAACATGAATGCTCACTACAAAAAAAAAAGTGTTTTTAGTGGCAATTTTTTTGTCACTATATTCTTATATTTTGTCACCGAAAATAGTTAGTGACGATTTTAGTGGTTGTCGATAGCTTGTGACTATAAATTGTGCCGCTATAAGACAAGTGACGAAAATGTCTTAACTGTCACTATAAATTATATTTTTAGTCACACTCATATTTTGTCACAAAAGCTTATTTTTTAGTCACGTATATTTTTGTCACTATTACTCAATTTTTTAGTGACATATTTTTGTTGTCACTATTGTTCAAAGTTTCAATCACACATTATTGTTGTTACTATTATTTAATGTTTTAGTAACATTTTTTTTTTTTTGTAATCGTTTCTAATTGTTTTAGTCACACATTTTTGTTGTAACTATTACTCAATGTTTTAGTCACATTTGATATTTACCTCTATAATTAAGTTCTATAGTCATGATTGACTATTGTCAGAAAAATATGATATTTTTATCGCAAAGTATTAATTGTAACTATAACTTCATACAATTAGTCACTATTATTGTGTCACTAATAAAAATTACTTATCACTAAAGACTACAAAATCTCATCAAAATATATTAATATTTAAAATAAAATTAAAATAATAATATTATAATATTGTGTTAAAAAAATTTTAACTATAGTCGCAATGTACTTATCACTAAAACCTAAAATTCTCGAGGAAATTTTGTAATTATTAATTTTAAAATAATTAAAATAACATGAAAATATGATATTGTGACAAATACATTTATATATAATTCTAAGATAGTGACAATATATTTAGATATTTTTGTATTCATATAAAATAACCTATTTACGTATTGAAAAAAAAAAGAAGCAAAACTTATGATTAGAACATAAACATACAATTGAAAATACAAATTTAATTAAAATAAATCAATACTTAAACCGGTGTCGATCGTTACAAGACTAAAGTAAACTACTAAACTAAAATCAAATGTCTAAAAGAAATTACATAAATAATAAATTATCGTAGACTCCTACCGCATCAATTGACTCAAAAGTTATCTTTTGGAACGTGAGTTATTTGGTTCAATGTTTGAAGGATTTCAGAATTTTGGCTTCTAAAGACGTCAATCGTAAAGCCATCTTCTTTTCAATATTTCCACCTCTTCTTTCTCTTGACCAAGCTCATTCTTTAAGTTTTCATTTTCTTTTTGCAGTTTATTATTAATCCTTTCTTTTTTTTGAAGGTGGCTTCAAACCATCCCCACACCCACGTAGTCGATTAGGTTTTTCTTTCCCAAGCGCCTCCACAAATGCTTCGTCTTCAGGAATTGCATCATCTCCATCTTGTAATTCAAGAATCTTATCCTGTAAAAAATATTTAAAAAAAAAAAAGAGATAATGAAACGGTGGAATTGTTACAATGGAACCAAAAATTAAACAAAAATAAAAAAGAGTAGCAAACGAATCTTACCCTGAAAAAATTATAAAAAAAAAAAGAGAAAATGAAACGGCGTAATTGTTGCAATGGAACGAAAAATTAAACAAAAATTAAAAAGAGTCTTAGCAAACCAAAGGATGAATAAATATAAATTTTTTATTTGATGAAAATACTTACATATGTTTCTTTTGAAGGTTCATCAACCCATTCTTTTTCTTTTTGCTATATCGAGTTTTTTTCCATGTAGATGTCCGTGTTGGCTCTTCTCCACTATCGTGATCACGCCGTCGTATATATAAACAAAATATAATTGTAGTTATAAATGTATATCAAATTTCAGTATAAAAGAATAATATTAAATTCACTTACATCTTCATAACAAGACGCATAATAGATTTTGTCCCACGGGTATGTTTCATTTTCAATTGTTGGCGATTTTGCTTGTTTCGTTCACTAATTTTCTACATGTAAATTTAATCGAATAAATTAATTATTGATTCAACCGTATAATAGAAATCTATAAAGAGACATACCGCATATGAATATAATTTAGCATATGACAAATTTATATGTAAACTTAATATATATAATTTTTTCACCTTACATAATACGAAATAGAACAAGATTTACGTACCTTATATGCATCACTCTCAAAATAAGTGACCAGCAGCTCCCAATCGTCTTGGTCGGTCGATATCATCAGACACTCTTTCTTCATCAAATATAGATTAACTTCTATATTGTCGATTTAGTTGGCCATAAACAACCTTCTTAACGTGATGTTCCTCTTGGAGATTGAATTTTTGCTTGATCATACCAAATAATGTTAATAAATATCAGCACATATTATGAAAAGAAAACAAGTGAAAAAAATATAATTAAAATAGAAATCAATATACCTTCATTCCAAGCCAAATCTTTCTTTTAATATCAATCGGGATGTCCTTCCAGTGATGGTACTCAAGGGGCACATGTTGTCCGAGAAGTACACCGACTTGATTTTAAAATCTTTTGCATTGTCCCCCACAATTCTGTTCCTAAGTGGATGGATGACGATATCTAGGCGTGTACCTCCACGTCTCTTCATCTCGGCAGAAATTCCAGTAGTCTTTCCTCCTCCTTTTCTTTGTACAATGGTGTTGACATCTCTTTCATCAACATCGGCGAGTTGTTGTTCTTCAACCGTGTTCATGTTTGCAATATTGGAATAACAGTTAATGAAGACACGAACACATCTTTATATAAAATTTTTAAAAAAATAAATTGTGGAGGGAATTTAAGAGTATTCAAGGAGGGAAAGTCACACTCATATTTTGTCACAAAAGCTTATTTTTAGTCACGTATATTTTTGTCACTATTACTCAATTTTTAGTGACATATTTTTGTTGTCACTATTGTTCAAAGTTTCAATCACACATTATTGTTGTTACTATTATTTAATGTTTTAGTAACATATTTTTTTTTTTTTTTGTAACTGTTTCTAATTGTTTTAGTCACACATTTTTGTTGTAACTATTACTCAATGTTTTAGTCACATTTGATATTTACCTCTATAATTAAGTTCTATAGTCATGATTGACTATTGTCAGAAATATGATATTTTTATCGCAAAGTATTAATTGTAACTATAACTTCATACAATTAGTCACTATTATTGTGTCACTAATAAAAATTACTTATCACTAAAGACTACAAAATCTCATCAAAATATATTAATATTTAAAATAAAATTAATAAAAATAATAATATTATAATATTGTGTTAAAAAAATTTAACTATAGTCGCAATGTACTTATCACTAAAACCTAAAATTCTCGAGGAAATTTTGTAATTATTAATTTTAAAATAATTAAAATAACATGAAAATATGATATTGTGACAAATACATTTATATATAATTCTAAGATAGTGACAATATATTTAGATATTTTTTTGTATTCATATAAAATAACCTATTTACGTATTGAAAAAAAAAAAGAAGCAAAACTTATGATTAGAACATAAACATACAATTGAAAATACAAATTTAATTAAAATAAATCAATACTTAAACCAGTGTCTCAGTAACACCCCAATTTTTAGAAAACTTGCATTTCATATTTTAAGCGATTTAATTACTTTATTTATTATTAAATTTGTAAATTTTAATTCAAGCTCTTGAAAATTTATGATTTATAAAATTTAAGAACTAATATTTTCAATGAAGTTTAAAGAGTTTTGCAGGGTAGCCTACCGAGGAAATCGAGCTCAATCGTGACTCACTCGATACGAGTAAGCAAAAAAATATATATATATATATATATATAATAATAATTAAATAAAGGGATAAGTTAGATATGAAATAGTTTATAAAATACTTTACTAACAATCATATTATATAGATCAAGTGGTAATACATAAATGTATAAGTTTTATTGAGTTTATGAGGTCCAAGGTTCAATTCCTAGGTATGACTTTTTAATTAGATTTTATTTTTAACTTTTGAGATTATTATATATTTGAGTGAAGAATATCAACTCAAGATTGGAGATTCAAGAGTCTTCTAAGGTAAGAAAAATGCAACATTTTTTCACTCTTTTGCCTAAATGGGTTTTCAAATATATTGGTCATATTTTTGAAATAACTTTTTTTTTTATCTTTTTCTCTCTTATTACCTACAATGTTCTAGTGAGTATATGTGATTAGATACATATGTTAGAAGCCCAAAGATGTTCTTTGGCATTTGGTTGAATGCTATGTTTGATTATATATGTTTAGCTTATGAATATGTAAACTATGTGATCATTTGATGCTATTTAGTGGATTGCATGTTGATTATATGGTTGCATGTGAGTTTTGATGCATTTTTTTAACTAATGATAAATTATTAGGGTTTTCCATAAAGGTTGTTGATGGTCTTTTGATATTTAAAATGAGTTGGGTGCCTCAACCATGCTTCAAAATGTATAAAATTTGTTGTTGGAACTTGCTATGTTATTGCATGTGACTTTTAAGTTATTTTTCCTACTGCATGTCTCTATTTCTTTGGTTTAAGAACTTATTTGGTGATTCTTTGGTGATCAAATCAAGTTGGGTGCCCCAACTATGCTTTGTATGTATAGATTTTGTTGCTGAAATTTATTATGTAATTGCATGTTACTTTCAAAAGTTTTCTGACCTTTTCTGATCAAATTTTCTCAAACCCCTTTACCAAACTGAAGTTCTGGAAGTCTAGAATATGAGGTAAAAATTTCAGATTTTTCAAGCTATTTTCGATTTAATATGATTTTTCTACCAAAGTGCTGTACAAAAGAAAAACGCCCCTGGTTTTGGCGATTATTGCAAAATTTACTGTGAGCAGAAAAATTAATTTTTGAAAGTGATTTTCGAATATGTCATTCTACTATGTCTTATCTTTGATAAGAATTTTACCTTGATACATTTGGAGTTATATTTAATTTTTAATGATTTTTCTAACAAACAGTGTCTTTCTAGTAAAAACGGGCAGTTTTAGAGCTCTAGAATGATGCATGATCAAGTAGGAAATGTGAAGATTTAAAACGTGATCTTTTTACTAGTGATACTACTGGTACTTAGGATATTATATAAATTTTTACTTGATTTTATTTAATTCATATTCATGTGTTACAAAATTTTATAAAAAGATGGAACATAACCTCATTTAGGAAATTGTTTTTATCTAACTTGAAAAATTCATAAGTAACAAAATTGAGATTATTTTCATGTGAAATTTTTATGGTATGTAGCTATATGTGTTGTAAATCTACTATATAAATTTAATAATTTTATGACATGTTTATATTTGTTTATAAATAATCTTCTACGAGCTGTCTTTTTAAAGAGTTTTACATAAAAGGTGAGTTTGTAAATTATTTTCTTTAGTCACCTAAGTAATTGAAAGTAGAGGTATTCCATAATGAATAAATTAGTTTTGTTGTGAGCATGTTATAACTCTTTTATAATTTATTTTACTTATATGAAGAAATTTCATAATTTCTTTTTATGCGTACTTAACTAGTCTTAGTAAATAGAATTTCTTTTCTTTGAAATATGTTTAAGTTTACAAGTAGATATATATTATATACATATATATATATGTATTTGATACTAATTGAAGTTAGTAAAAACACTTTAAGTGCATGGTTATAACTTAATGCTTATAAGACTAAAGACGACTAAATGTATCGAGTGCGATTCGAGACAATTGGATTCCGGGAAGCTATCTTGAAACGTTCAAATACCAAGAAAGTGGGTAACCTTTTAATACATTTGCATTATTTAGAGTAATCTGTGTGTGTACGAGCAGGCGAGATCTTCGGATTATGCTCTGTGTGAATTATAGCTAGTCGACGGACTATGCTCTGTGTGATAAGGCTAGTCGACGGACTATGCTCGTGTGAATCAAGACAGTCTACGGACTATATCTGTGTGAATTGAGTCGGGTCTACGGGCCTGGCGTGTACTCGGTTGACATGCTATTAGTCTTTTTAATGCAACCGTTATTAAATGTTATCCCACCGGGCTTCTCCTCCGGGGAAGACTCATGATATTACTTTAAATTTTTCAGTCCCGCTGACGACGAGGTGGACGTGTGATCGGTGTGTAGACTCCTCTAAATAAATTTACCACAAACTAAGTTTCGTAAGAATTGAAGCTAGTACTAGTAGAACTTATGTTATGGTTTAAGCTTTTAAATTTATGTATGGATTACTAGGTTCCGTGGTCGAGTCCCTTTCAAACTACTAGGGAGTTATGTTCGTTTGTTTTAATATGTTATGCATGCATGACTAGCGTACGTCTATTATATTATATTTTATTATGTTAAACTAGTTATGACTTTTCTCACACGCTTGATGATCTATTTTTACAAATGTCTAATTAAGTAAGTGTTTGACTTAGAAATGTGGGTAAGACACGAGTTAGGCACAAGCACAATTAGACACTTAAATAATTTGATTTGTTTAAAAAAAAATTTACTCGTGTTTTTATGATGTCATCTTCCGTTTGACCCCCTTTAAATTAAAATCTTTTGATCATTCTTGCCTAAATGTACTTTCATCGTGGTGGCGCCACCGGGCGCTACAACATGGTATCGTGAGCCCGAGGTTGGGTTTTTCCTCCTTGGACTCTAGGTCAAATATTTTCAAAATAAATTGATTATGCACAAAAAAATGTGTACATAGATGTTATCATAAGAAGATGACATAAATATGAAAGTTGATAAAAGGGAGTCCACAATCGGCTCACGTCCAAATCGCCTTCTGTAACCATTAATATCTTGAAAAGACATTCACGTTTAACATATTTAAGTTTATGAAACGAAGATGTTTATGAAGATGCCAAATGATGAAGAGAATGAGATATGACATAAGAAATGTCTATGAAATGTGACAAGGAAAGAGATTCAAATGAAAGAATTATTGCAAATATTTTGTTTATTGAAATTGACCAATTTTGATTTGCAAATAATATTTCTTCGGAATTCCATGCATTATTTTTTAAAATGTAACCCCTGAAATTGTGCAAATAGAGAGTGTAGCTCTTGGTATAAACCTAACTTAGAAATAGTTACCTAAGATAAACCGCGTAAAAAGTGCTACAATAGAGAGTGCCGAGACTTTTACCAGAGAAATGGGAACACCATATGAGAGATTGTAGCTCGAATAGGTAAGGCACGTAAGCAAACCTAACTCTTGGTATGATCGACACGAACTATGAGGCAGTGAAACACATGGAAGATAAGGAGTGTTCCAACTATACGACGATGCATTTTACACGCGAGATGTTCAATGATTCATTTTGGGAATTTAGATGCGTCCCGCAGAGGAGCGTGTAGCTCATAAGGTGTATATCACTCAGACTCTAAGGGGAAAGCCAACAAGCGTTGTGACTTGACCGCATCACTTGTGAATAACCAGCCCTTACGCATACATCGATCAAGCTTTACCTCAAGCTAGAGGTGGGTGAAATAGTGTCCTGGGTTAAGGCTACCACACTTCGTAGATGTCTTCGAAAGGGCAAGGATAGTGTCAATGAGCTTGGAGTCCTGAGAACGAACAACGACCAATGTTGAATCGTTTAAAAGAAAGGGTGCACCGCAACCCGGTTCAAAGGGATATACGGTGGCTAGGAATGTCCGACCTTCTCGCGGTCATACCCCAAAGGGACGATTCCACCTCCCAAACTTGTAACAAAAATCACCGAGGACAGTGCTTCCTAGGGATGCGCACCTATTATTTATGCCGGAAACTCTGGTCATCTCTGCCAACGCGTGCCACGAGGCAATGAGTAACCATCTAGAAATGGGAGGAATATTGGACCAAGGCGGCAAAGGTATCAAATCCTCGAGGGCAAACCGGAAGGGTAAGGCCAAGTTGAATGCGATGCCAAATGTTGAATACACCGAGGAAGAAGAGTATCCGGTGGAAGAGCAGTTTGAGGGAGGTGACGGGGCAAATAAAAGCTGCGGCAGATACGATATCTGTCTCAAATATGCCTGCATATGTCTTATTTGATACCGGAGCCTCGCAATCTTTTGTATACGATACTTTTAAGAATAAACTTAGGTTAGATTACATTAAGAATGTGAACCTAGAAGTTAGAGTGTCTTACGGAGAAAATATTAGAATGAAGAGCTTAGCCGGGGGTGTTAGGTTAATTATCGATGGGAAAGACCCTCGGCCGATTTACGTGATAGGGATGAAGGGTTTTGACATCATTTTGGGAATGGGACTGATTGAATAAGCACAAAGTCAGTAATTCGTTGCGTGGAACGGATGTAGACTTAGAAACATCGGATGGTCAACATCTCACTTTCTATGGAACTAATAAACGAGGTTGTGTACCTATCATGTCCGCTATGAAGGCGCTTAAGCTATTGAAGAAAGGAAAGTGTCGGGCGTACTTGGTGAATATTGTAAAGGTGGAGAAAGAAAACTTGGCACTGATGTATCGATAGTGAAAGACTATCCCGATGTCTTTCCGGAGGATCTTTTTGGAATTCCACCGGATCGATCCATAGAATTCACTATCGACCTTATTCCTGGAGCTGCACCGAGGTGTCAAAGGCCCCAATATCGAATGGCACCAAAAGAACTACAAGAGTTAAATAAACAATTAGAGGAGTTGTTGAATAAGAAGTTTATCCGACCCAGTGCCTCGCCTTGGGGAGCGCCGATTTATTTGTGAAGAAAAAGATGGGTCAATGAGAATGTGCATTGATTACCGAGAACTCAATCGGTTGTGACAAGAAAATAAATACCCGTTGCCAAGGATTGAAGACCTTTTGATCAATCAAGAATGCGGGTGTATTTTCCAAGATCGACCTCGTGTCCGGGTATCACCAACTCAAAGTCGTGGAAAGTGATATCCCCAAGACCGCATTTAGGACCCGATATGGTCATTATGAGTTTCTTGTAATGCCATTCGGTGTCACAAATGCACCGCAGATTCATGGATTTGATGAACCGTGTGTTCCATGAGTACCTAGATAAATTTGTCATCGTATTCATTGATGACATTTTGGTTTACTCGAAAGATGCAGGACAACATGAGGCACACTTGAGAGCGGTTTTAGAAGTTTTGCGGCGAGAGAAGTTGTACGCTAAGTTCAGCAAGTGTGAATTTTGGCTCAATAGAGTAGCCTTTACGGGGCATGTGATCACAAAGGCCACGGGGATAGAGGTTGATCCCGCTAAGGTCGAGGTCGTATTAAATTGGAAAGTACCAACCAATGTGAATGAAATTCGTAGTTTCCTTGGTTTAGCAGGGTACTATCGAAGATTCATTCAAAACTTTTCTCGTATTGCGAAACCTCTCACGCACCTTACAAAGAAGAGTGAGAAATTTGAGTGGACAGCCGAGTGCGAAGCTAGCTTTCAGAATTAAAGAAAAAGCTAACAACCGCACTGATCTGACAGCTGCCGAAGGATCAAGGATTTGTGATCTACAGATGCCTCTAAAACGGGATTGGGATGTGTTTTGATGCAACATGGGAAGGTTGTAGCTTATGCATCACGTCAATCGAAGGTGCACGAATAGAATTATCCAACACACGACTTGGAGTTAGCCTGTCGTACATGCACCGAAAATTTGGAGACATTATTTGTATGGTGGGAAGTGTGAAATTTACACAGACCATAAAAGTTTGAAGTATTTCTTCACACAAAAGGAACTGAACATGCGTCAAAGAAGATGGTTGGAATTGGTAAAGGATTATGATTGCACTATCCTTTACCACCCAGCAAAGCAAATGTGGTGGCAGATGCACTTAGCGAGGAAAGAAGAAGGTCGGTTAGCTTTGCTGCCCACTCAACAAGAACGTTTGATTGAGGAATTTGATAAGATAAGATTGACAATCGTCACCCTAGGAAAGTCAACCTCAATGTTAGCTACAATGATAGTTCAGCCAACTTTGAGAGAACGAATAATTGAAGCTCGTAAAAGCGATTGATTCCTCCAGTTAATGAGCAATAAGGTGAAAGAGAATCGACTAAGGACTTTGCCACAACCCTAGATGGGGCATTAATGTTCAAAGATAGAATTTGTGTGCCCAAGGGGGAGGAGTTGAGGGATGATATAATGAGAGAAGCTCATAACACACTCGTATACCGCACATCCCGGTGAAACAAAATGTACCGAGACCTCAAAGGTAGCTTTTAGTGGAGGGGCATGAAACGATCCATTGCGCAATTCATTAAGAAGTGTCTCACTTTCCAAATGACCAAGTTTGAACATCAGCGGCCAGCCGAATTATTAAAACCGTTAGAAATTCCAGAGTGGAAATGGGAACACGTGACAATGGATTTTATGATGGGATTACCGAGAAGTCCAAAACAGAGATGAAGTCTGTGTGGGTCATAGTCGATAGACCTGACGAAAGTAGCGCGATTCATAACCATCAAAATGAACTATCCAATGGATCGATTGACCAAATTGTACATCGATGAGGTAGTACGGTTGCATGGAGTACCAGTGTCAATTGTCTCTTGTCGTGATCCGCGGTTCACTTCAAAATTTTGGGGAGTTTGCGATTAGCTATGGGCACAAAATTGAATTTTAGTATCGCTTTCCATCCGCAAACCGACGGACAATCTGAGAGAACGAATCGAATTTTAGAAGATTTATTAAGGACATGTGTTATGGACTTTGGAGGAAGCTGGGAAGATTACTTGTCCTTAGCGTAATTTGCTTATAATAATAGCTATCATCTACCATGGGGATGGCACCATACGAAGCACTTTATGGACGGAGATGCAGGACACCAATCCACGGGATGAGGTCGGAGTGAGAAAAATATTGGGTCCAGAACTAGTAGAAAAATCATGGAAGCAATCGGTAAAATCCGAGAAAGAATCAAGATCGCACAGATCGACAAAAGTCTTATGCGGACTTACGAAGAAAGGACCTACAATTTGAAAAGGGTGAGAAAGTATTTCTAAAGGTTTCACCTATTAAAGGAATAGTCCGATTTGGTAAAAAAGGAAAGTTAAGGCCTAGGTTTGTGGGACCGTTCGAAATCTTAGAACGGGTTGGAGATGTGGCATATAGGCTCGCCTTAACCCTGCAATTGTCTGCAATTCACGATGTCTTTCACATATCGATGCTTCGGAGATACGTCCCGACCCTAGTCACCACATCAAACTTGAAGATTTAGAAGTTAACAAGGATCCGACCTACGAAGAGCGGCCCCTAAGAATCCTTGGAAGAAAAACAAAGACCTTGAGGAATAGAGACATACCATTAGTCCTAGTGCGGTGGAATAGACATGGAGAAACAGAGGCGACATGGGAGCGCGAGGTAGAAATACTAAGCAAATACCCTGAGCTATTCGAAAATAGGTGCAAATTTCGGGGCGAAATTTTTTAAAGGTGGGGAGAGTTGTAACACCCCATTTTTAGAAAACTTGCATTTCATATTTTAAGCGATTTAATTACTTTATTTATTATTAAATTTGTAAATTTTAATTCAAGCTCTTGAAAATTTATGATTTATAAAATTTAAGAACTAATATTTTCAATGAAGTTTAAAGAGTTTTGCAGGGTAGCCTCGAGGAAATCGAAGCTCAATCGTGACTCACTCGATACGAGTAAGTCAAAAAAATATATATATATATATATATATAATAATAATTAAATAAAGGGATAAGTTAGATATGAAATAGTTTATAAAATACTTTTCTAACAATCATATTATATAGATCAAGTGGTAATACATAAATGTATAAGTTTTATTGAGTTTATGAGGTCCAAGGTTCAATTCCTAGGTATGACTTTTAATTAGATTTTATTTTTAACTTTTGAGATTATTATATATTTGAGTGAAGAATATCAACTCAAGATTGGAGATTCAAGAGTCTTCTAAGGTAAGAAAAATGCAACATTTTTTCACTCTTTTGCCTAAATGGGTTTTCAAATATATTGGTCATATTTTTGAAATAACTTTTTTTATCTTTTTCTCTCTTATTACCTACAATGTTCTAGTGAGTATATGTGATTAGATACATATGTTAGAAGCCCAAAGATGTTCTTTGGCATTTGGTTGAATGCTATGTTTGATTATATATGTTTAGCTTATGAATATGTAAACTATGTGATCATTTGATGCTATTTAGTGGATTGCATGTTGATTATATGGTTGCATGTGAGTTTTGATGCATTTTTTTAACTAATGATAAATTATTAGGGTTTTCCATAAAGGTTGTTGATGGTCTTTTGATATTTAAAATGAGTTGGGTGCCTCAACCATGCTTCAAAATGTATAAAATTTGTTGTTGGAACTTGCTATGTTATTGCATGTGACTTTTAAGTTATTTTTCCTACTGCATGTCTCTATTTCTTTGGTTTAAGAACTTATTTGGTGATTCTTTGGTGATCAAATCAAGTTGGGTGCCCCAACTATGCTTTGTATGTATAGATTTTGTTGCTGAAATTTATTATGTAATTGCATGTTACTTTCAAAAAGTTTTCTGACCTTTTCTGATCAAATTTTCTCAAACCCCTTTACCAAACTGAAGTTCTGGAAGTCTAGAATATGAGGTAAAAATTTCAGATTTTTCAAGCTATTTTCGATTTAATATGATTTTTCTACCAAAGTGCTGTACAAAAGAAAAACGCCCCTGGTTTTGGCGATTATTGCAAAATTTACTGTGAGCAGAAAAATTAATTTTTGAAAGTGATTTTCGAATATGTCATTCTACTATGTCTTATCTTTGATAAGAATTTTACCTTGATACATTTGGAGTTATATTTAATTTTTAATAATTTTTCTAACAAACAGTGTCTTTCTAGTAAAAACGGGCAGTTTTAGAGCTCTAGAATGATGCATGATCAAGTAGGAAATGTGAAGATTTAAAACGTGATCTTTTTACTAGTGATACTACTGGTACTTAGGATATTATATAAATTTTTACTTGATTTTATTTAATTCATATTCATGTGTTACAAAATTTTATAAAAAGATGGAACATAACCTCATTTAGGAAATTGTTTTTATCTAACTTGAAAAATTCATAAGTAACAAAATTGAGATTATTTTCATGTGAAATTTTTATGGTATGTAGCTATATGTGTTGTAAATCTACTATATAAATTTAATAATTTTATGACATGTTTATATTTGTTTATAAATAATCTTCTACGAGCTGTCTTTTTAAAGAGTTTTACATAAAAGGTGAGTTTGTAAATTATTTTCTTTAGTCACCTAAGTAATTGAAAGTAGAGGTATTCCATAATGAATAAATTAGTTTTGTTGTGAGCATGTTATAACTCTTTTATAATTTATTTTACTTATATGAAGAAATTTCATAATTTCTTTTTATGCGTACTTAACTAGTCTTAGTAAATAGAATTTCTTTTCTTTGAAATATGTTTAAGTTTACAAGTAGATATATATTATATACATATATATATATATGTATTTGATACTAATTGAAGTTAGTAAAAACACTTTAAGTGCATGGTTATAACTTAATGCTTATAAGACTAAAGACGACTAAATGTATCGAGTGCGGTTCGAGGCAAATTGGATTCCGGGAAGCTATCTTGAAATGTTCAAATACCAAGAAAGTGGGTAACCTTTTAATACATTTGCATTATTTAGAGTAATCTGTGTGTGTGTACGAGCAGCGAGATCTTCGGATTATGCTCTGTGTGAATTATAGCTAGTCGACGGACTATGCTCTGTGTGATAAGGCTAGTCGACGGACTATGCTCTCTGTGTGAATCAAGACAGGTCTACGGACTATATCTGTGTGAATTGAGTCGGGTCTACGGGCACGGCGTGTACTCGGTTGACATGCTATTAGTCTTTTTAATGCAAATGTTATTAAATGTTATCCCACTGGGCTTCTCCTCCGGGGAAGACTCATGATATTACTTTAAATTTTTCGTGTCCCGTTGACGATGAGGTGGACGTGTGATCAGGCTGTGTAGACTCCTCTAAATAAATTTACCACAAACTAAGTTTCGTAAGAATTGAAGCTAGTACTAGTAGAACTTATGTTATGGTTTAAGCTTTTAAATTTATGTATGGATTACTAGGTTCCGTGGTCGAGTCCCTTTCAAACTACTAGGGAGTTATGTTCGTTTGTTTTAATATGTTATGCATGCATGACTAGCGTACGTCTATTATATTATATTTTATTATGTTAAACTAGTTATGACTTTTCTCACACGCTTGATGATCTATTTTTACAAATGTCTAATTAAGTAAGTGTTTGACTTAGAAATGTGGGTAAGACACGAGTTAGGCACAAGCACAATTAGACACTTAAATAATTTGATTTGTTTAAAAAAAAAAATTTACTCGTGTTTTTATGATGTCATCTTCCGTTTGACCCCCTTTAAATTAAAATCTTTTGATCATTCTTGCCTAAATGTACTTTCATCGTGGTGGCGCCACCGGGCGCTACGGCGTGGTATCGAGCCCGAGGTTGGGTTTTTCCTCCTTGGACTCTAGGTCAAATATTTTCAAAATAAATTGATTGTGCACAAAAAAAAATGTGTACATAGATGTTATCATAAGAAGATGACATAAATATGAAAGTTGATAAAAGGGAGTCCACGGTCATTTCACGTCCAAATCGCCTTCGGGTAACCATTAATATCTTGAAAAGACATTCACGTTTAACATATTTAAGTTTATGAAACGAAGATGTTTATGAAGATGCCAAATGATGAAGAGAATGAGATATGACATGAGAAATGTCTATGAAATGTGACAAGGAAAGAGATTCAAATGAAAGAATTATTGCAAATATTTTGTTTGTTGAAATTGACCACTTTGTTTTGATTTGCAAATAATATTTCTTGAATTCCATGCATTATTTTTTAAAATGTAACCCCTGAAATTGTGCAAATAGAGAGTGTAGCTCTTGGTATAAACCTAACTTAGAAATAGTTACCTAAGATAAACCGCGTAAAAAGTGCTACAATAGAGAGTGCCGAGACTTTTACCGGAGAAATGGGAACACCATATGAGAGATTGTAGCTCGAATAGGTAAGGCACGTAAGCAAACCTAACTCTTGGTATGATCGACACGAACTATGAGGCGGTGAAACACATGGAAGATAAGGAGTGTTCCAACTATACGACGATGCATTTTACACGCGAGATGTTCAATGATTCATTTTGGGAATTTAGATGCGTCCCGCAGAGGAGCGTGTAGCTCATAAGGTGTATATCACTCGGACTCTAAGGGGAAAGCCAACAAGCGTTGTGACTTGACCGCATCACTTGTGAATAACCAGCCCTTACGCATACATCGATCAAGCTTTACCTCAAGCTAGAGGTGGGTGAAATAGTGTCTCAAGTTAAGGCTACCACACTTCGTAGATGTCTTCGAAAGGGCAAGGATAGTGTCAATGAGCTTGGAGTCCTGAGAACGAACAACGACCAATGTTGAATCGCTTTAAAAGAAAGGGTGCACCGCAACCTCGGTTCAAAGGGATATACGGTGGCTAGGAATGTCCGACCTTACTGCGGTCATACCCCAAAGGACGATTCCACCTCCCAAACTTGTAACAAAAATCACCGAGGACAGTGCTTCCTAGGGATGCGCACCTATTATTTATGCCGGAAACCTGGTCATCTGCCAACGCGTGCCACCGAGGCAATGAGTAACCAGTCTAGAAATGGGAGG
This sequence comes from Paraleonurus japonicus, assembly GCA_030762865.1. NCBI lineage: Eukaryota > Viridiplantae > Streptophyta > Magnoliopsida > Lamiales > Lamiaceae > Paraleonurus > Paraleonurus japonicus. Next base: position 29,878,301 of record CM061054.1, read on the forward strand.
AATATTGGACCAAGACTGGCAAAGGTATCAAATCCTCGAGGGGCAAACCGGAAGGGTAAGGCCAAGTTGAATGCGATGCCAAATGTTGAATACACCCTGAGGAAGAAGAGTATCCAGTGGAAGAGCAGTTTGAGGGAGGTGACGGGCAAATAAAAGCTGCGGCAGATACGATATCTGTCTCAAATATGCCTGCATATGTCTTATTTGATACCGGAGCCTCGCAATCTTTTGTATCGATACTTTTAAGAATAAACTTAGGTTAGATTACATTAAGAATGTGAACCTAGAAGTTAGAGTGTCTTCTCGGAGAAAATATTAGAATGAAGAGCTTAGCCGGGGTGTTAGGTTAATTATCGATGGGAAAGACCCTCGCCGATTTACCCGTGATAGGGATGAAGGGTTTTGACATCATTTTGGGAATGGACTGACCGAATAAGCACAAAGCTGTAATTCGTTGCGTGGAACGGGATGTAGACTTAGAAACATCGGATGGTCAACATCTCACTTTCTATGGAACTAATAAACGAGGTCATGTACCTATCATGTCCGCTATGAAGGCGGTTAAGCTATTGAAGAAAGGAAAGTGTCGCGTACTTGGTGAATATTGTAAAGGTGGAGAAAGAAAACTTGGCACTGCTGATGTATCGATAGTGAAAGACTATCCCGATGTCTTTCCAGAGGATCTTTTTGGAATTCCACCAGATCGATCCATAGAATTCACTATCGACCTTATTCCCGGAGCTGCACCTGTCAAAGGCCCCAATATCGAATGGCACCAAAAGAACTACAAGAGTTAAATAAACAATTAGAGGAGTTGTTGAATAAGAAGTTTATCCGACCCAGTGCCTCGCCTTGGGGAGCGCCGGTTTTATTTGTGAAGAAAAAGATGGGTCAATGAGAATGTGCATTGATTACCGAGAACTCAATCGGTTGACAAGAAAATAAATACCCGTTGCCAAGGATTGAAGACCTTTTTGATCAACCGAAGAATGCGGGTGTATTTTCCAAGATCGACCTCGTGTCCTGGGTATCACCAACTCAAAGTCGTGGAAAGTGATATCCCCAAGACCGCATTTAGGACCCGATATGGTCATTATGAGTTTCTTGTAATGCCATTCGGTGTCACAAATGCACCCGCAATATTCATGGATTTGATGAACCGTGTGTTCCATGAGTACCTAGATAAATTTGTCATCGTATTCATTGATGACATTTTGGTTTACTCGAAAGATGCAGGACAACATGAGGCACACTTGAGAGCAGTTTTAGAAGTTTTGCGACGAGAGAAGTTGTACGCTAAGTTCAGCAAGTGTGAATTTTGGCTCAATAGAGTAGCCTTTCTCGGGGCATGTGATCACGGCCACAGGGATAGAGGTTGATCCCGCTAAGGTCGAGGTCAGATTAAATTGGAAAGTACCAACCAATGTGAATGAAATTCGTAGTTTCCTTGGTTTAGCGGGTACTATCGAAGATTCATTCAAAACTTTTCTCGTATTGCGAAACCTCTCACGCACCTTACAAAGAAGAGTGAGAAATTTGAGTGGACAGCCGAGTGCGAAGCTAGCTTTCGGGAATTAAAGAAAAAGCTAACAACCGCACTACTCGACACGCCCGAAGGATCGAAGGATTTGTGATCTACACAGATGCCTCTAAGACGGGATTGGGATGTGTTTTGATGCAACATGGGAAGGTTGTAGCTTATGCATCACGTCAATCAAGGTGCACGAACAGAATTATCCAACACACGACTTGGAGTTAGCCGGCCGTACATGCACCGAAAATTTGGAGACATTATTTGTATGGTGGGAAGTGTGAAATTTACACAGGACCATAAAAGTTTGAAGTATTTCTTCACACAAAAGGAACTGAACATGCGTCAAAGAAGATGGTTGGAATTGGTAAAGGATTATGATTGCACTATCCTTTACCACCCAGCAAAGCAAATGTGGTGGCAGATGCACTTAGCGGGAAAGAAGAAGGTCGGTTAGCTTTGCTGCCCACTCAACAAGAACGTTTGATTGAGGAATTTGATAAGATAAGATTGACAATCGTCACCCTAGGAAAGTCAACCTCAATGTTAGCTACAATGATAGTTCACCAACTTTGAGAGAACGAATAATTGAAGCTCGAGAAAAGCGATTGATTCCTCCAGTTAATGAGCAATAAGGTGAAAGAGAATCGACTAAGGACTTTGCCACAACCCTAGATGGGGCATTAATGTTCAAAGATAGAATTTGTGTGCCCAAGGGGGAGGAGTTGAGGGATGATATAATGAGAGAAGCTCATAACACATCAGATAATCGCACATCCCGGTGAAACAAAATGTACCGAGACGTCAAAGGTAGCTTTTAGTGGAGGGGCATGAAAGCGATCCATTGCGCAATTCATTAAGAAGTGTCTCACTTTCCAAATGACCAAGTTTGAACATCAGCTGACCAGCCGAATTATTAAAACCGTTAGAAATTCCGGAGTGGAAATGGGAACACGTGACAATGGATTTTATGATGGGATTACCGAGAAGTCCAAAACAACATGAAGCCGTGTGGGTCATAGTCGATGGACTGACGAAAGTAGCGCGATTCATAACCATCAAAATGAACTATCCAATGGATCGATTGACCAAATTGTACATCGATGAGGTAGTACGGTTGCATGGAGTACCGGTGTCAATTGTCTCTTGTCGTGATCCGCGGTTCACTTCAAAATTTTGGGGAGTTTGCGATTAGCTATGGGCACAAAATTGAATTTTAGTATCGCTTTCCATCCGCAAATCGACGGACAATCCGAGAGAGAACGAATCGAATTTTAGAAGATTTATTAAGGACATGTGTTATGGACTTTGGAGGAAGGCTGGGAAGATTACTTGTCCTTAGCGAGAATTTGCTTATAATAATAGCTATCGGTCTACCATGGGGATGGCACCATACGAAGCACTTTATGGACGGAGATGCAGGACACCAATCCACCGGGATGAGGTCGGAGTGAGAAAAATATTGGGTCCGTAACTAGTAGAAAAATCTGTGGAAGCAATCGGTAAAATCCGAGAAAGAATCAAGATCGCACGGGATCGACAAAAGTCTTATGCGGACTTACGAAGAAAGGACCTACAATTTGAAAAGGGTGAGAAAGTATTTCTAAAGGTTTCACCTATTAAAGGAATAGTTCGATTTGGTAAAAAAGGAAAGTTAAGGCCTAGGTTTGTGGGACCGTTCGAAATCTTAGAACGGGTTGGAGATGTGGCATATAGGCTCGCCTTAACCCTGAATTGTCTGCAATTCACGATGTCTTTCACATATCGATGCTTCGGAGATACGTCCCCGACCCTAGTCACCACATCAAACTTGAAGATTTAGAAGTTAACAAGGATCGACCTACGAAGAGCGGCCCCTAAGAATCCTTGGAAGAAAAACAAAGACCTTGAGGAATAGAGACATACCATTAGTCCTAGTGCGGTGGAATAGACATGGAGAAACAGAGGCGACATGGGAGCGCGAGGTAGAAATACTAAGCAAATACCCGAGCTATTCGAAAAATAGGTGCAAATTTCGGGGCGAAATTTTTAAAGGTGGGGAGAGTTGTAACACCCCATTTTTAGAAAACTTGCATTTCATATTTTAAGCGATTTAATTACTTTATTTATTATTAAATTTGTAAATTTTAATTCAAGCTCTTGAAAATTTATGATTTATAAAATTTAAGAACTAATATTTTCAATGAAGTTTAAAGAGTTTTGCAGGTAGCCTCTTGAGGAAATCGAGCTCAATCGTGACTCACTCGATACGAGTAAGCAAAAAAAAAAATATATATATATATATATAATAATAATTAAATAAAGGGATAAGTTAGATATGAAATAGTTTATAAAATACTTTACTAACAATCATATTATATAGATCAAGTGGTAATACATAAATGTATAAGTTTTATTGAGTTTATGAGGTCCAAGGTTCAATTCCTAGGTATGACTTTTAATTAGATTTTATTTTTAACTTTTGAGATTATTATATATTTGAGTGAAGAATATCAACTCAAGATTGGAGATTCAAGAGTCTTCTAAGGTAAGAAAAATGCAACATTTTTTCACTCTTTTGCCTAAATGGGTTTTCAAATATATTGGTCATATTTTTGAAATAACTTTTTTTTTTATCTTTTTCTCTCTTATTACCTACAATGTTCTAGTGAGTATATGTGATTAGATACATATGTTAGAAGCCCAAAGATGTTCTTTGGCATTTGGTTGAATGCTATGTTTGATTATATATGTTTAGCTTATGAATATGTAAACTATGTGATCATTTGATGCTATTTAGTGGATTGCATGTTGATTATATGGTTGCATGTGAGTTTTGATGCATTTTTTTAACTAATGATAAATTATTAGGGTTTTCCATAAAGGTTGTTGATGGTCTTTTGATATTTAAAATGAGTTGGGTGCCTCAACCATGCTTCAAAATGTATAAAATTTGTTGTTGGAACTTGCTATGTTATTGCATGTGACTTTTAAGTTATTTTTCCTACTGCATGTCTCTATTTCTTTGGTTTAAGAACTTATTTGGTGATTCTTTGGTGATCAAATCAAGTTGGGTGCCCCAACTATGCTTTGTATGTATAGATTTTGTTGCTGAAATTTATTATGTAATTGCATGTTACTTTCAAAAGTTTTCTGACCTTTTCTGATCAAATTTTCTCAAACCCCTTTACCAAACTGAAGTTCTGGAAGTCTAGAATATGAGGTAAAAATTTCAGATTTTTTGAAGCTATTTTCGATTTAATATGATTTTTCTACCAAAGTGCTGTACAAAAGAAAAACGCCCCTGGTTTTGGCGATTATTGCAAAATTTACTGTGAGCAGAAAAATTAATTTTTGAAAGTGATTTTCGAATATGTCATTCTACTATGTCTTATCTTTGATAAGAATTTTACCTTGATACATTTGGAGTTATATTTAATTTTTAATGATTTTTCTAACAAACAGTGTCTTTCTAGTAAAAACGGGCAGTTTTAGAGCTCTAGAATGATGCATGATCAAGTAGGAAATGTGAAGATTTAAAACGTGATCTTTTTACTAGTGATACTACTGGTACTTAGGATATTATATAAATTTTTACTTGATTTTATTTAATTCATATTCATGTGTTACAAAATTTTATAAAAAGATGGAACATAACCTCATTTAGGAAATTGTTTTTATCTAACTTGAAAAATTCATAAGTAACAAAATTGAGATTATTTTCATGTGAAATTTTTATGGTATGTAGCTATATGTGTTGTAAATCTACTATATAAATTTAATAATTTTATGACATGTTTATATTTGTTTATAAATAATCTTCTACGAGCTGTCTTTTTAAAGAGTTTTACATAAAAGGTGAGTTTGTAAATTATTTTCTTTAGTCACCTAAGTAATTGAAAGTAGAGGTATTCCATAATGAATAAATTAGTTTTGTTGTGAGCATGTTATAACTCTTTTATAATTTATTTTACTTATATGAAGAAATTTCATAATTTCTTTTTATGCGTACTTAACTAGTCTTAGTAAATAGAATTTCTTTTCTTTGAAATATGTTTAAGTTTACAAGTAGATATATATTATATACATATATATATATATGTATTTGATACTAATTGAAGTTAGTAAAAACACTTTAAGTGCATGGTTATAACTTAATGCTTATAAGACTAAAGACGACTAAATGTATCGAGTGCGATTCGAGGCAGTGGATTAGGAAGCTATCTTGAAACGTTCAAATACCAAGAAAGTGGGTAACCTTTTAATACATTTGCATTATTTAGAGTAATCTGTGTGTGTACGAGCAGGCAGATCTTCGGATTATGCTCTGTGAATTATAGCTAGTCGACGGACTATGCTCGTGTGATAAGGCTAGTCGACGGACTATGCTCTGTGTGAATCAAGACAGGTCTACGGACTATATCTGTGTGAATTGAGTCGGGTCTACGGGCCCTGGCGTGTACTCGGTTGACATGCTATTAGTCTTTTTAATGCAACTGTTATTAAATGTTATCCCACTGGGCTTCTCCTCCTGGGAAGACTCATGATATTACTTTAAATTTTTCAGTCCCGTTGACGACGAGGTGGACGTGTGATCGGCCGTGTAGACTCCTCTAAATAAATTTACCACAAACTAAGTTTCGTAAGAATTGAAGCTAGTACTAGTAGAACTTATGTTATGGTTTAAGCTTTTAAATTTATGTATGGATTACTAGGTTCCGTGGTCGAGTCCCTTTCAAACTACTAGGGAGTTATGTTCGTTTGTTTTAATATGTTATGCATGCATGACTAGCGTACGTCTATTATATTATATTTTATTATGTTAAACTAGTTATGACTTTTCTCACACGCTTGATGATCTATTTTTACAAATGTCTAATTAAGTAAGTGTTTGACTTAGAAATGTGGGTAAGACACGAGTTAGGCACAAGCACAATTAGACACTTAAATAATTTGATTTGTTTAAAAAAAAATTTACTCGTGTTTTTATGATGTCATCTTCCGTTTGACCCCCTTTAAATTAAAATCTTTTGATCATTCTTGCCTAAATGTACTTTCATCGTGGTGGCGCCACCGGGCGCTACGGTGTCGATCGTTACAAGACTAAAGTAAACTACTAAACTAAAATCAAATGTCTAAAAGAAATTACATAAATAATAAATTATCGTAGACTCCTACTGCATAAATTGACTCAAAAGTTATCTTTTGGAACGTGAGTTATTTGGTTCAATGTTTGAAGGATTTCAGGAATTTTGGCTTCTAAAGACGTCAATCGTAAAGCCATCTTCTTTTCAATATTTCCACCTCTTCTTTCTCTTGACCAAGCTCATTCTTTAAGTTTTCATTTTCTTTTTGCAGTTTATTATTAATCCTTTCTTTTTTCTCAAGGTGGCTTCAAACCATCCCCACACCCACGTAGTCGATTAGGTTTTTCTTTCCAAGCGCCTCCACAAATGCTTCGTCTTCAAGAATTGCATCATCTCCATATTGTAATTCAAGAATCTTATCCTGTAAAAATTATTTAAAAAAAAAAAAAAGATAATGAAACGGTGGAAATTTGTTGCAATGGAGCGAAAAATTAAACAAAAATTAAAAAGAGTCTTAGCAAACCAAAGGATGAATAAATATAAATTTTTTATTTGATGAAAATACTTACATATGTTTCTTTTGAAGGTTCATCAACCCATTCTTTTTCTTTTTGCTATATCGAAGTTTTTTTCCATGTAGATGTCCGTGTTGGCTCTTCTCCACTATCGAGGATCACGCTGTCGTATATATAAATAAAATATAATTGTAGTTATAAATGTATATCAAATTTCAGTATAAAAGAATAATATTAAATTCACTTACATCTTCATAACAAGACTGCGCAATAGATTTTGTCCCACGGGTATGTTTCATTTTCAATTGTTGGCGATTTTGCTTGTTTCGTTCACTAATTTTCTACATGTAAATTTAATCGAATAAATTAATTATTGATTCACCGTATAATAGAAATCTATAAAGAGACATACCGCATATGAATATAATTTAGCATATGACAAATTTATATGTAAACTTAATATATATAATTTTTTCACCTTACATAATACGAAATAGAACAAGATTTACGTACCTTATATGCATCACTCTCAAAATAAGTGACCAGCGGCTCCCAATCGTCTTGGTCGGTCGATATCATCAGGACACTCTTTCTTCATCAAATATAGATTAACTTCTATATTGCCGATTTAGTTGGCCATAAACAACCTTCTTAACGTGATGTTCCTCTTGGAGATTGAATTTTTGCTTGATCATACCAAATAATGTTAATAAATATCAGCACATATTATGAAAAGAAAACAAGTGAAAAAAATATAATTAAAATAGAAATCAATATACCTTCATTCCAAGCCAAATCTTTCTTTTAATATCAATCGGGATGTCCTTCCGGTGATGGTGCGAAGGGGCACATGTTGTCCGAGAAGTACACCGGCTTCGGTTTTAAAATCTTTTGCATTGTCCCCCACAATTCTGTTCCTAAGTGGATGGATGACGATATCTAGGCGTGTACCTCCACGTCTCTTTATCTCGGCGAAATTCCAGTAGTCTTGCCTCCTCCTTTTCTTTGTACAATGGTGTTGACATCTCTTTCATCAACATCGGCGAGTTGTTGTTCATCAACCGTGTTCATGTTTGCAATATTGGAATAACAGTTAATGAAGACACGAACACATCTTTATATAAAATTTTTAAAAAAATAAATTGTGGAGGGAATTTAAGAGTATTCAAGGAGGGAAAGTCACACTCATATTTTGTCACAAAAGCTTATTATTTTAGTCACGTATATTTTTGTCACTTTGTTACTCAATTTTTAGTGACATATTTTTGTTGTCACTATTGTTCAAAGTTTCAGTCACACATTATTGTTGTTACTATTATTTAATGTTTTAGTAACATATTTTTTTGTAATCAAGCTTCTAATTGTTTTAGTCACACATTTTTGTTGTAACTATTACTCAATGTTTTAGTCACATTTGATATTTGCCTCTATAATTAAGTTCTATAGTCATGATTGGCTATTGTCACTAAAATATGATATTTTTATCGCAAAGTATTAATTGTAACTATAACTTCATACAATTAGTCACCTATTGTGTCACTAATAAAAATTACTTATCATTTTCAAAAAGCACGTACAGATACTTTTGTGTTTTCGAGCCAAAGTTCTAGCGCAAGAAAGTCGAAGTATATACTTTATTCGATACAAACTCTTTTTTTGGAAGATCCACTATGATAACGAGAAATATTTCTGCATATACGCGTAAATCGGTCAATAATATTAGAATCGATAAATCGAGTCGAATCGGCTTACTAACGGGATGCCACAATACGTTACAAAATTTGTCTTTAGCCAATGACGCAATCGGAGGAATAATTGGAACAAGAGTCTCAAACTTCTTAATAGCATTATGGATTAGAAATGAATTTTCTAGAATTTGACTCGCGTACTAGGGAAGGGTTGATTCGCACACTTACTACAAAATCTCATCAAAATATATTAATATTTAAAATAAAATTAATAAAAATAATAATATTATAATATTGTGTTAAAAAAATTTAACTATAGTCGCAATGTACTTATCACTAAAACCTAAAATTCTCGAGGAAATTTTGTAATTATTAATTTTAAAATAATTAAAATAACATGAAAATATGATATTGTGACAAATACATTTATATATAATTCTAAGATAGTGACAATATATTTCGATATTTTTGTATTCATATAAAATGACCTATTTGCGTATTGAAAAAAGAAGCAAAACTTATGATTAGAACATAAACATACAATTGAAAATACAAATTTAATTAAAATAAATCAATACTTAAACCGATGTCGATCGTTACAAGACTAAAGTAAACTACTAAACTAAAATCAAATGTCTAAAAGAAATTGCATAAATAATAAATTATCATAGACTCATACCGCATCAATTGACTCAAAAGTTATCTTTATGAACGTGAGTTATTTGGTTCAATGTTTGAAGGATTTCTCGGAATTTTGGCTTCTAAAGATGCCAATCGTAAAGCCATCTTCTTCTTCAATATTTCCACCTCTTCTTTCTCTTGACCAAGCTCATTCTTTAAGTTTTTATTTTCTTTTTTGCAGTTCATTATTAATCCTCTCTTTTTTTCGAAGATGGCTTCAAACCATCCCCACACCAACGTAGTCGATTAGGTTTTTCTTTCCCAAGCGCCTCCACAAATGCTTCATCTTCAGTATTGCATCATCTCCATCGAATTATTACAATGGAACCAAAAATTAAACAAAATTAAAAACGAGTCTAAGCAAACGAATCTTATCCTGAAAAAATTATAAAAAAAAAAAAAAGAGAAAATGAAACGGCGAGAATTGTTACAATGGAACCAAAAATTAAACAAAAATTAAAAAGAGTCTTAGCAAACCAAAGGATGAATAAATATAAATTTTTTATTTGATGAAAATACTTATGCTTCTTTTCAAGGTTCATCAACCCATTCTTTTTTCTTTTTGCTATATCGAGTTTTTTTCCATGTAGATGTCGTCTTCTCCAAGATCAAGATCACGCTGTCGTATATATAAACAAAGTATAATTGTAGTTATAAATATATATCAAATTTACGTATAAAAGAATAATATTAAATTCACTTACATCTTCATAACAAGATCGCTAATAAATTTTGTCCCACATGTATGTTTCATTTTCAATTGTTGGCGATTTTGCTTGTTTCGTTCACTAATTTTCTACATGTAAATTTAATCATAATAAATTAATTATTGATTCACCGTATAATAGAAATCTATACAGACATACTGCACATAAATATAATTTAGCATATGACAAATTTATATGTAAATTGAATATATATAATTTTTTTCACCTTACATAATACGAAATAGAACAAGATTTACGTACCTTATATGCATTACTCTCAAAATAAGTGACCAGCAGCTCCCAATCATCTTGGTCGGTCGATATCATCAGGACACTCTTTCTTCATCAAATATAGATTAACTTCTATATTGGTGGATTTAGTTGGCCATAAACAACCTTCTTAACGTGATGTTCCTCTTGGAGATTGAATTTTTGCTTGATCATACCAAATAATGTTAATAAATATCAGCACATATTATGAAAAGAAAACAAGTGAAAAAATATAATTAAAACAGAAATCAATATACCTTCATTTCAAGCCAAATCTTTCTTTTAATATCAATCGATGTCCTTCCGGTGATGGTCGAAGGGGCACATGTTTTCTCATAAGTACACCGGCTTCATTTTAAAATCTTTGCATTGTCCCCCCTACAATTCTCGTTCCTAGGTGGATGGATGACGATATCTAGGCGTGTACCTCCACGTCTCTTCATTTCGACCGAAATTCTCCTTTTCTTTGCACAATGGTGTTGACATCTCTTTCATCAAAATCGGTGAGTTGTTGTTCTTCAACTATGTTCATGTTTGCAATATAGGAATAATGCTTAATGAAGACACGAACACATCTTTATATAAAATTTTTTAAAAAAATAAATTGTGGAGGGAATTTAAGAGTATTCAAGGAGGGAGTTGAAAATATTATGGAGGGAATTGAAAATATTGTAAATGTGAAACGAATACTTAAAGAGAAAGTGGACGTATGTTGATAGACGTGGGTTGGAACCGCTAATCTTACATGTCTTCTTTTTAACATTAGAATTTGTATATTATAATTTTTCATTTATTTATTTTTCTAAATTGTATTTTAAATATAACCATTTGAAAAAATAAACTTAATTATATATCGGATACAAAAATTAATATAAACAGAAAATTAATCAAACATTGTGTATGTTTTTAAAGCTTCAACTTTTTCTGCTAATATACTTTAAAAATATTTAAAAACAAATAAAAATCTTATATTTTTATTTTTTTATATAATTTTCAATTTTGTATATGTTATCTTATAAATAATTTAAATAAATCAGAATATGTAAAAAGAAAATGAAATAATTAAAAGAGGGAGTGGGAGAACCTCATTTCATGCCACCTTTGTCCATTTTACACTGCTTTAAATATTAATAAACTTAACGTGAGTTGAGTTATTTTATTTTTTATTAATATCTTTTACTAATATGTAAATTTTTATGAAATAAAATATATGAATATCTCACAATTATTAAATTAATTATATATATTTTTAATTATACAATAAATTTATTATAAATATTATTTTGGAAAATAATATTAAAAATATAATAAAATTATAAAATAAAAAATTTATTTACTTTCAAAATTTTGAATAATAATAGTTTTATTGGATATTTGATTACTTTTTAGATGATTTACTAATTAAATATTTACTTCTATTTATACAAGTTCAAATCATAAATGAATGGTGACGATTATTTTAATTTAATAGATGGAAATGATTTCTAACATTTCACAATTCTCTACACAAAATAAAATATTTAATAATCATTTCAAAATGTTACAAAATGTTATATAATATTTTATATTTATGTGTATTCAATATTTTAGTTAATTTTGCCCATAAAAAAAAAAAAATATATTTTAGTTAATTTTTTTTTATATTTTATGTTAATAATAAATCTAATTTGTTTTTACATTTTTTATATTGATTTTTCTACTTAGTTAATTTATTTTTAAATTAAAAAAAAAAACAATCTTAAAGTAGGATTCCTTCTTTAACAATAAAATAAAGTTAACAAAATTTAAATAACGTTTATATTTTTATAAGGATAACGTAGTCATTTTTCATATATCTATTTTTTATTTTTAAAGTATGGAGTGTGTTTAGAGAATTTTAGGGTGTGAGTAGTAGTACTCTATTTTAATTAATGTTGCGGTTTATAGTCAATTAATCAATTGCAATTAAAAAAGATGTCACAAATAATTATAATTCATGAAAAATCAAGAATTCTAGAATTCAATTGGTGTTATTCCAAAAATTAATTTGCAATTAAAAAGGATGTCACAAAAACCAAATATCAAATCTCTCTACTCATCCTCGTTTTCTTCTTCTTCTACTCATCCTCATTTTCTTCTTCTTCTTCTTCTTCTTCTTCTTCTTCTTCATTTGCACATTCTAGGGGTGTTACTTCATTTGCATCAATTGTAGTTGCTTTGGTATATCATTTCTATACCATTAAATGCGTGATATCATTGAAACATTCAGCCATACCAAATGTATCGTGCAATTGATCTTGTTGATATGATTCATCAATACCCATGTCTTCAATGTCGTTGTTCTCAAGCACACTCCATAGGCTTCGAGCTTGAACCTCAATAACAATTTTCCAATTATTACCTAGTTTCATCTCATTCACATAAAACACTTGTTGAGCTTGAGATGATAACACATATGGTTCTTTCGTCTTCCACGGTCGTGACACATTATTACTTGTGCAATTGTGCTTATCCGTTTGAACTGACCTACCTTCATATCAATCACACTTAAACAACACCACCACGATGGCTTCCCAAGCGGTCTAACTTAACAATGTCTTGCAAGATACCATAATAATTTTGAAAGTTGGATGAATCCTCAACTTTTACAACTACGCCTGAGAATTTTGAGTTCTTTTATGCATCTCACGTTGTTTAGTGTGGAAACGAAATCCATTTACAATGCAAATCTCATAATGAGTCACCCGTTTATCGGGACCATATGCCAAGTACAAAAGTTCTTCATTAGTAGGATGATTTTCTCCAACGTCCAATTTAACTCGTTAATTATTTAAAATGTATGAAATATTTATGCAAACAAACATTATTGGCAAATTCGTTATAAGATTGAAAAAGAAATTACCCTCTCTTCAAACCACTTCGCAAAAGACTCCTCATGCTTCTTTTCCACATCCACATAGCCCTTTTGCTTAAGTTCTTCTTTGTGTTCACTTTGAATATCAAAACAATTTTGCTTAAACTTGATAGGTAATAGTAATTTTATCATTAATTACCGTATTTAAAAAACTTATAATAACATAAATACATCTCCCACCTCTTTATGATTCCAAATAAATTTATAAAATAAATGTGGGTATATTTTTTCTAGGAGAAATTTTAATATAATAAAGCATTAAAATACAATGACTACTCATATTAATCTAATATACAAGATCATTATGTTTATCGGCCAAGTGCATAAACTTTAAATTATAAACATGATTTTTTTAATTAAAAACACTTGTTAGTGAAATACCTTATGAATGGCATCACTTCATCACAATTCTTCAAAATATAATGACGAACTCGCTTTAATGATTTTTCATCAAGAAAAGCGTATGTACCTTTCCCGTGAGGCGTGAGGTTTTGAAAACACCGACAAATTATTTTCAGAAATTTCTTGGCTTAATTCACGATTACGTTCTATTTTATTAAATTGTGTCTCGATATCATTCATGTACATTGAGCAAAAAGTTAAGCATTCTTCGCAACATAACCCTCGGCCATTGATCCTTCAGAGAAGCTTTATTTTTTACATATTGTTTTAATTTGTGCAAGTACCTAAAACAAAAATTAACCAATTAGAAAAATTAGATGATAATATAAATTAGATATTGTAAAAGAATCTAAATTATAATGTATGATAAATGTTACCTCTCAATGGGATACATCCATCTATATTGTACCGGTCCTCCCAAAATTATCTCTCGTGCAAGATGAATAGGCAAGTGTACCATTATGTCAAAAATGTTGGAGGAAAAATTCTTTCCAATTTGCACGTGGTCAAAGCAATTTGATCTTCAAGACTTTCCAAATCTGCTCTTCTCAATGTTTTTGAACATATTTGTTTGAAGAATGTGCTGAATTCATATAATGCCTCATTCACGTTATCATTCAAAATGCCACGCATCGAAATTGGCAACAAATGTTGCAAGATGATGTGACAATCATGAGTCTTTAGACCCGTAATTCGGCAATCATTAATGTTCACACGTTTTGGCAAACTTGCAGCAAATGCATCTGGATACTTCACCGAGGCTAAGAATGCACACACCTTTCTTTTTCAGCCTTGGATAAAGTATAGCATCTTTGGAGGTGCCGAATAAGTATTCCCAACTTTCTTTGGATGTAATTGATGTCTTATTTGTAATTTTTTCAAATCAAATCTGGTCTTGATGTTATCCTTGCTTTTGCCATTCATATCTAATAATGTCCCCAAGATATTATCGCACACATTCTTCTCTATATGCATGACATCTAAGTTATGTCGCAATTTTAGTGTTCTCCAAAACGACAAGTTAAAGAAAATGCTGCATTTTTTCCAGGTTCAAATCTTCATCAAGTTTTCGTTTCTTTGATTGCGACTTTCCAAATGTAACTAGATGCAAAGAGCTTAACTGTTCAATCACATCATCCCCTCGTTAAAAGAACTGGTTTACCTCGATATTCTTGTGTGCCATCAAAAGCACTTTTCGTATCACGCCACTTATGATTATGTGGTAAGAATCGACGATGACTCATGTAACATATTTTTCTTCCATTTGGTAACCAAAGGCTAGTTGTTTCTTTATTGCATATAGGACAAGCTAAATATCCTTTTGTGCTCCAACCCGATACTAATCCATAAGCCGGGAAGTCGTTTATCGTCCACAATATTGCTTTGCACGTAAGTTAAAACTAGTACGAGATGAGGCATCATAAGTTTCTACTCCATGATCCCATAAGTCCTTTGCTTCATCAATTAAAGGCTCAAGAAAGACATCTATATCATTACCGGTGATGTTGGACCTGGAATAAGCATTGATAGAATAAAAAAGGAGCTTTCAAGTACTTCCATGGTGGCAAGTTATACGGTAAAATAATTACGGGCCATGTATTGTAAGACGAACTCATATTTGAGAATGAGTTAAAACCATCGATGGCTAACCCAAGCCTAATATTACGAGGATCTTGAGCAAATGACTCATGTCTTTTGTCGAATTCTTTCTACTCTTGAGCATCTGCGGGATGCCTTAAAACTTCATTATATGTGCGTTTTTCTTTGTGCCATCTCATATCTTCAGCTGTCTTGTTAGATATAAATAACCTCTCGTAGTCTTGGTTTCAACGGAAAATAGCGTAAAATTTTTGTGGAATTTTCATTTGCTTTCTTTTACCATTTCCACCATTACCAACCTCTCGTGAATTTATATCGAGGGGTTGAACATTTTGGACACTCTTCTTCTTTTGCATATTCCTTTCTCGAATAACACACAATCGCTTTTACAAGCATGTATCTTTTCATAATCCAATCCAAGGTCTTTAATCATTTTTTTGCCTCATAAAAGGAGCAAGGGAGGGTCTCACCATCAGAAGTGCCTTTTTCAACACCTCAAGTAACATTGAAAATGATTTATTACTCCATCTCGCTAGCAATCTTTATATGCATTAATGTGACAACAAATGACAACATACCTGAAACTTTTGCATCCGGGATATAATTCTTTATCAAGATCTTTCAATAATCGATAAATCTATTAGATTCTCACTCAGGTATTGCATTCTCATTTCTCATAGACTCAGCTTCTCCCGAAGCATTTGTTGTTGCAGCTACAAAAGAATCTTCTAGCATAGTTTGCATGCTCACAAAATCATTTTGGTTCCCATGACTATCATCACTTCTAGTAGATTCATCTAAGTCGACTTCATCACTTTCTTGTTCATCCAAATCAAACTCCTCGCCATGAAATATCCATGTAACATAATTCTTATGCATTCCGTTCACAAACAAATCAGCTTCAACATCTTCTCGACTTGAAAATAAATATTGTTGCATTTTTTACAAGGACATCCGATCTTTCGGGAAGATTCAATTGATGAATACACAAAATTTAAAAACTAATTAACTCCATTCTCATATTGAGGTAATGTTCTATCCTCAAGAAATATCCAACTTTCGTCCATTTCAAATCCTACGGATGAATAATTTGATCTTTTTTATTATACATAAATTTAAATCATATATTGATTAAATTATTTTAAGGTGAAATTTTTGGCTCCAATCTTTCCTCCATTAATTTTATGATAAAATTCATAAAGAAAATAAATTAGGAAAATTAATCCCTCCATCACTAATTTGGTTTGGTGGTAAAATCATCACTCTTCTATCTAATAAAAGGTTACAAGTTCGATTCTTTGGGGTAATATTTTTTTCTTATTTTTAATATAATTTTTTTAATTCCTTATTATTCATACTAAATCATGAAATTATCCATTTTTAAAAAAATGGTGGTATGATATTAACTTAAATGAAATCCAAAGGTTCGATTTTTTGGGGATAATAATTTTTTTCTTACTTTTAATATAATTTTTTAATTCCTTATTATTCATACTAAATCATGGTATGATATTAACTCGATGAAATCCAATATTAACTCGGATGAAATTCAACGCCCACTACCATTATACCGTACTTTTCAAATATTCAATTATTGATTCATTAACCAACCCGACGATTGTATATATTTCCCTTTGGATGGATCTTATTGATAAATATTAGTATTTTTTTGTGCGATACACGGTTTGAATATTGATAAATTTAATGTTTGGGGTTAGTAATTTTTTTCTTACTTTTTTAATATAATTTTTTTAATTCTTTATTATACATACTAAATCGATATGATATTAACTCGTATAAAATCCAATATTAACTCACATGAAATTCAATGTCCACTACCACTATACCATACTTTTCAAATACTCAATTATTGATTTATTAACCAACCCGATGATTCTTATTAATAAATATTAGTATTTTTTCCGTGCGATACACGGTTTAAATATTGATAAATTTAACATTTGGGGTAATAATTTTTTTCTTATTTTTTTAAATGATATTAAGTCGGATGAAATCCAATATTAACTCGGATGAAATTAAACGCCCACTACCACTACACCGTACTTTTCAAATACTCAATTATTGATTCATTAACCAACCCGATTGTATACATTCCCCTTTGGATGGATCTTATTAATAAATACTAGTATTTTTTCGTGCGATATACGGTTTGAATATTGATAAATTTAATGTTTAGGGTAGTAATTTTTTTCTTATTTTTTTAATATAATTTTTTTAATTTCTTATTATTCATACTAAATCATGGTATGATATTGACTCGAGATAAAATCCAACGTCCACTACCACTATACCATACTTTTCAAATACTAATTATTGATTCATTAACCAACCCGATCATTGTATTCCCTTTGGATGGATCTTATTAATAAATACTAATATTTTTCCCCGTGCGATACACGGTTTGAATATTAATAAATTTAACGTTTGGGGTAGTAATTTTATTTCTTATTTTTATTATAATTTTTTTAATAATAAAACATAGCCTTCTGCATTTACATTTTTTAAATTCTAATTATGCGTTCAGCTCCCTTTAATTCCTTATTATTCATACTAAATCATGAAATTATCCATATTTAAAAATATTGGTATGATATTAACTCGGATGAAATCCATCGCCCACTACCGCTATACCATACCGTACTTATTTTTCAAATACTCAATTATTGATACTACTAGATTTAGCTCCCGCGTATTACGCGTATTTTCGTTAAATAAATTTTACAATATAATATATTATATATAATATTTTCAAATAATATATATATATATATATATATATTAAAATAATGTATATTTTTAAAAAATTGTATTATAATATTAAATTTAAATAATAGTAGTATTAATTGTATGACAATTCATGCTATGTATTAGAATTATTATAATTATGTGAAAGAATTTACTATAAAATTTGTTTCAAATTTATTTTACAATTAATAAAAAAAAGACGATTAATAGAATTTTTTATATAATTGATGCATAAATATTACTCCGAATAATATATATATATATATATATATATATATATATATATATATATATATATCGTATATTTACAATAAATATCATATATGATTATGTTAAGTTTTTTTAATAAAAGTTGATATATCCACAATTTTTCTTACATATATTTATAGGCTTAAGTTAAATATAAGTTTATGTTTAAAATTTGTCATATGATAACACTTTTTTAGATATAAAATAAATATTTAAAATATTTAAAGATTTATATATTAACTTATTTATTAAAAATATACATATTGTGCAAGAGGTCTAAGGTTCAAACCTCCTTAGAAATATATATTTTTAATTAATTTATATATTTAAATGTCACATAGATGTCATATATTAATTATAAATCAATAGGAAAATGACACATAGATTATTAACATATATATCCATTTAATAAGAATGTGACACCTCATTCAATTTATTCTCATTACCACACCTAAGCAAAAACAAACTCCCTATTAGTAATATAGGGATTGTATATATTCTTCTTTGGATGGGTCTTATTAATAAATACTAGTATATTTTCTCGATATACGGTTTGAATATTGATAAATTTAACGTGAGATAAATTATTTTGTTCATTATTAATATTTTATTAAAACTTTTACTAATATATAAATTTTATGAGATAAAATATATGAGTATCTCACAATTATTAAATTAATTATACATATTTTTAATTATACACTAAACTCATTATAAATATTATTTTTTAAAAATAATATTAAAAATTTAATAAAATTATAAAATAAAAATTTTGAGTATTTTAAAATTTTTGAATAATAATAATTTTATTGGATATTTGATTACTTTTTAAATGATTTACTAATGAAATATTTATATCTATTTATACAAGTTCAAATTATAAATGAATGGTGAACACTATTTTAATTTAATACATGGGGATGATTTCTAACATTTCATAATTCTCTAAACAAATAAAATATTTAATTATCATTCAAAAATAACTTCATTCTATATGTATTCAACTCGATTAATCATATTCAACTAAAAATAAACAAATTATAATATTATTTTTTTATTAAAAATAAAATATATTTGAACTATATCTATTCACCAATCAAATAATATATATTTTTTTAACAATTGTATTTTTAATACAATTATTTCAATATTATGCTAAATCTTTTAAAAAACTTCACCTATCAAAAAAATTAATTTAATATTTTTAATTTTCACAATTATATTTTAAAAACATATATTTGAATTTTATTAATTAATGTACAATTTATTATTAATACTTATATTAAATATTATTAATTATTAGTATTAATTAATGTAGTAACTTTTAGAAATCCTTTACATATTTAGTAATAAACTATTTGGTCAAAATTTTTACTTTTATATTTAGTAGAAGATTTTATTATTATATATGTATAGATATGAACTAATAGCAATGTAAACAAGTCATACATACGAGACACGTTAAAGATTTTAAGGTCTAACACATAATAATTGTATATAATTCTACACCTAACATAAACATGATCCAATTATAAACATAAACATAAACATGATCCAATTATAAACATAAACATAAACATGATCCAATTATAAACATAAACATAATCCAACACATATTATAAGCATAAGTTCTCATGGAAATTTAGTAATGAACAAGTTAAAAGAAAATGAAAAAGATAGCAAAGTGAAGAAAATACCGTATAATCTCCTCAAGAAGAAGAGGAAACCGTGTACAAAAAAATTGGTATATTTATGAATATAAAATTTTTAGGGGTAAGATCTCATATAAATAGATTTATTAAGCATAAGTTTGGACTAGGGGTTGAGATTAAATTTGAATTTTGAATAAGATAATGACTAAGATTTAAATATTAAAGAGTGCTTTATCTCAAAAGATTTAGAAATTAGTATAAGAAAGAAAATATATTTTCTAATTAGAAAAATTAAGTATTTGTATCTCTCATAAAATCTCAATATTATTTTTAAATAATATATTTTTAAAATAATAATTCACGTATATAATATTATATATTTTAAAATTCCATAACGTATGGCATGAGCTTCTTAACAAACTCAATGAATTGAATATATATATATATATATATGATGCGTAAAAATTGACCTAGGCCCGTTTTCCCACCCGAGTTCACGTGGGTAAAGCCTTTACGCACTAAGATCTTTAGCTTCCCTCGAACAAACGTACTGCAAAACACGCCGGAGGGTTCTCCAACAGAGGCACTCCGACGCTCAAGTCGGATCACCGGAAAACACTCAAGAAAGTACGTATAGAGTAGCTAAGTGAGAGTGATAGTGATTCGATACCGTTACCTCCCTCCTGGATGTGTTACTTACACGTAAGTTAAGAGCAAGAACTCCATCACGGTCTCTGTGCATTATCCCGCACGCTCGCCATGATGTCGTGCGTGGATAACTAATCTCTCAAGAAATCAGATATACCTACGAATTCCCCCGAACGGAGGTTGGACTCAGTCAATGAGGAATATAGAGAATATTCCTTGACTTGGGCCTCAATTATCTCAACTACTCGCCGCTTCTCGATCTTATCGGATAGATAACCGCTATGGGCTTGGTCAAATACTCGTCTGTTCTCCGGATCTCGCTTGGGCCTCTCGGCCCACTCGCAGCTAGGTCTGGGCCTCGCAGCCCACCTGTAGTTGGGTTTGGGCCTTGTGGCCCGTCTCCATCTGAGCTTAGGCCTCGCGGCCCCTCTGTAGGTGGGTTTATGGCTTCATAGCCTTATTATGGCCGATTTGGGCTCGAGCCCACCTCGGGTTTTCCTCCCTCTACCTAGGGTATTTGGTGACGCCACCGGGCCCTATTGGGCTGGTCGTGCCTTGGGCCCTACGCAGTTGGGCCTGTCATTTTATCCGCATCAACCACTCCCCTACTCCGGTGAGCGATCTCGGAGCTCCCTAGAGTAAGAAAGATTTACGCAGTCCTCCCCGCAGATTTAGCTTCGGGATATCCTCCTGTGATCGACTCTGGGACACCCTCCTCGCAGCCTTTAGCTTTGGGATATCCTCCCTGCAGCCTTTAGCTTTCCAAGATGCATCCCCATCGCCGATCGTTGGAGTCTAGTGACCCTTCGGCTCCTCGGGCCGCCACTGCCGAGCATGTATCTCGCCCTTCACTCGTTCGCCGGGTACAAGTCCCATCAATTTCCTTCTTTATTTCAAATCGCCCGCTTCTTCTTCTCTTTCTCTAAATTCTCGCTCCATCAGACTTCTTCTGCAAAATCCTCCGCGATCACACTCTTCCATCCTTACTTGGACTTTTTTCCACTATCCGTAATCTTTCTTTCCTTTCTCTTGCTTGCTCATAAAAACATTTTTGGTCGGTTCTTCTCGAACCATCTCCGATGCCCAAAACTTATCTCACAGCTTCTCATCACTCTCCAATCCCCACTCTTTCTAGGGATTCCCTCTTGTTTCTTCTTCCTCTCCGGAGGTAGATAGGGTTAGGTTCTGGGACTCCTTCGCTGGTCCCTAAAAATTTCTGATAAAGCCCTAAACGACCTCATCTCCTGGCGACTATATTTCCTCGGGATATAGCTTATCCCTTCCCGATCGGGGCGCGCCTAACTTAGCAACTCCCCGACTCTAGCTTTCTGGCAGCCCGGTTCGAGGTCAAGTTGCGTCTTCCTCCTCCAAAATTTCGTGTCAACTTTTGAATCTCTATGGCATTCCTCTTAACCAATTCGTATCGAATGCCATTAGGATGATGATCTCCTTCTATGTCCTCCTCAAAGGCAATGGAGGAAGACCCTCTCTTTGAATCATTTTTTTCTCGCCTTAATCAGCAAAATCGCGGACCCTTCTACTATGTGAGTAGTAGGTCAAGGGGAAATGTTCATTTCTTGGCAAAATCCCCAACATCAACAAAGAGTAGGGTGATCACTTTGTTTTCATCACTCCGGATAACCCCTGGCCTTTCCAGAACCAAAAATGGGTTTACCGAAACCCCTCTCCTCCAGCTTCCTTCTAACCTCATCTCTTCTTCCACAAACCATCGGGTTATTCATACCCCGAATGCCCATGTTCGTGCTCACGGGTATTTCGACTTACCCGAAATTTGTTTCAATCCTCGTGTCCTCTCCTATTTTAAATTCAGCTCAATGAAGGTCCCTCTCGAACCAAAGGATGGTAACTATCCCATTGTTATTTCCTCGTACTTATGAGTACCATCGCATCTCGTTATATAACTCATGTCGTTTTCTTTTCGTAAATGTTGTGGTTGTCTAAGGTTCTCGAAGGTCCCACCGACTCGCTTGAATCAGCCCCACCTCCTCCTGTCCCTCAAGGTGATGCTCTTGATGCACCTCCCTCTTCTCCTCCAGCTCCCCGTAAGATCCAGAGGATAATCCTCCCCCTCCGAAGAAATCAAAACCGCCAAGGGCAAAGCCTCCGCCAGCCTGTGGTTCTCTCCATTCTCGGGATACTTTGCGTTGCAAGTATCCCACTAGACCATCAAGGCCTCTCTTCAGCCCCTATTGATGTGGACTCTTATTCCTCGGGTACCTCCGCCAGATGTTTTTCGGAATGATTTCCGCAGAAGACTACGAGAAGCTTACCACCTCCCCTGCACCAACAACAACATTAGGCCGCGAGCCACTTTGCTCGAGTAACCCTACTCCAGCTACCTTAAGTTTTTCATTTTCTCGCTATAGCCTACTTTCTTTGTGCAAGCTTAATTTTCACCGTACTCTGCCGCTTTTTCACTTGGCATCCTCCCGTCTGCACCTAAGCCTGTAATAACCCAAAACCCAATTATAGGATCTTATATTTAATTTTCTAAGTTTGGGGGATCATTTTATTTTATTCCAATTTTTCATATGTGGTTTTCTTAATTTTTCTCCAACCGTGACGGTTTTTCGACCCAAAATCTACCGTTACCTTTTGAACTCACATCCGTAATCCGGATTTGTTTAATAATGATTAATTGAAAATAGTCCTTTAAAGGTGAGAAACACTCAAGAAAACCCTAAGGAAAAATGTTGCTCTCCGTCAGCTGTTTTAATAAATTTTCGAGCCGAAACTCGAACCGAAAATACCAAAATTTCAACATCGAGATCACACATCACATAAAGAGTGGGCTGCCAAATGACAGCCCAATTGCCCAAAAGTAACCGACCATGTGGGAGTTAGAGGGGGAATAGTGTCAATTGTACCTCTTCTCCAAACAAACACTCTAAGTGCCATACTTAGTGTACTAACTCTCCCAAATTTCCTCCCCATCACCCAAGCTGCCGTCCCCTCCCCTTTCCTCCGTTCTATAAATAGGTTGCTGCCCTTTCATTCTTTTCCACACAACAAAAAGCTTGGGGCTCTCAAGAGAAAGAAGAAAATCTCCAAGGGTAAGTCCCAAACCCCTCTTAAGTCTTACTCTTCTTCTTAAGCTTAGAAATTCAGGAAAAATACTATATGAGGCCCTAAGAACTCCTTTTTACATGATATGATCTTATATGGAGTGCTTGAGTTGGAATTTTGGTGTTTGGAGTCAAAATGGTGAAGTTATACTTGATTCATGAAACCGCCGAAATCGAGCCCTACCCACTCGACCCGTTTTTGTAAAATTTATTCGGACCCTTTCCACCCGTTTAAAATGCATGAAAAATTCCTAGATGTATTATTTGAAGTGTAGAATAACATACTAAATTTTCGTGGCCACCGGATTTTTGTAGACCGAGAATAAAATCATGAAAGATTGTGTGTCGAAAGTGATCCGAACTCATTTCTTTTATTTCTTCCCTTTATGATGGTTGTAAAATTCTAGGAAAAATCTGGGGATGTTCCACTTGATGTTTTGTAAATCATAGTCAAAAATCATAACTTTTCGTTTAGTACTTTATGAGATAAAATTCATTTTCTGAGTACCTGGTCGATGTTCGACGCATAGGGTTATTCTGTGTTGCACGAATTTATTTTTCCAGTTAGACTATTGTATAAATCATGGAAAACTTCATGAACGACCTACAACCTGTTTATAACAAGATCCTTAAATTTGGTGATTTTTAAACGAGTATCCAATAAGTTATGAATTTTCTCGTAAGACATGTCCAGTAACCAAGCCAAATGATGGATTGAATGTTCACGATTTTTCTGGACAGAATCCGTAAGTCAAATGGCTTGGGTCCCTCAATGAAAGTTGTTTATACTTGAGTTATGAATCACATGTTTTAATTTCATAATTTTTGGATGTTTCTTCAGAGAGTTATGGATTTTATAAGTTAAGGTCACTGTTTTTGCCGAAACAGAAATTTAGAGTCCTTATTACAAAATCTGCTATAATTCCGTAACTCAAATGAACTTGGACCCTTAATGAACTTTGTTCTACACTGAAATATGTACAACATATT
The DNA here is from genome assembly GCA_030762865.1 of Paraleonurus japonicus. NCBI lineage: Eukaryota > Viridiplantae > Streptophyta > Magnoliopsida > Lamiales > Lamiaceae > Paraleonurus > Paraleonurus japonicus. The sequence goes on from CM061054.1 coordinate 29,903,044, forward strand.
AAAATTTCATAATTTTCCAACGAGTCTAAGTATTTTATTTCATTTATGCATGTATAGGTATCGCTTTCTTCTTTTGACTAGTACTTGATAAATTAAATGGCAAAAACTTTTAATGAGGTGCATGTTTGAATATCAAATGTTATGCATGATACTTTATGAATACATATACTTGAGTGTCTTACGTGTTTTCTTGAAAATGAACGGAACCGAAAGTCCCAAATTCGAACCCACAAACCGTAGTACACTAACAAAGCCGTTAGACATAGGATTTAACCCATAGAAGCTTTTGATAAAATAAAGTACCCCTTCTTCGTTCAAAGCCTTGCACCATAAGATCAAGAACCTAAGTTTCTAATGGACAAAAGAGTTGTCGAACTAAACATACGAATTGTGGTAGGTAGAGTACGGTCGGAACCAGAGACCGAGACTTGCGTACAAGAGGCCTAAACAATCAAAAGTTAGACTTTCTCTGAAAAGTTCTCCGGTGGGTGACACTATCTCGTATAGCTAGTTAATGTTATATGGATCATGTCGGTTTTCCCGAATCAAACATAAACAGCTTTCTCGATAGACGCGAACAACTCAAAAGCATGCAAATGCACAACTCCTAACTATAAGAATATACGAAAACAAGCTTCTTTTACTTTGATTATTTGTTTTTATATGTTACATACGAGAGTTATTATCTCTATTGATCAATAGATCTGCAGAGGGCGAAGCCCTATATAAACGGGAGCAATAAGGTTGTAAGAGGGTTTGGATTGTGTGCGTAAATGCCACTAGTGTCACCTCACGGGAGCAATAAGGATGGTAGAGGGTTTGGATTGTGTGCAAAAATGCCACTAGTGCCACCTCATTTGGGACGGAGAATTACGGGTCTCGGACGTTTTAAACGTGCCATTCCACAATGTGATTACGGGGATCGGACGCACTAGCGTGCCATCTCAAATGTGCTATATATATATACTAACTGCCGCAAAGAAGATGAATCTCTTAATCTAATAAAGTTGAAGGATGAAAATCTTATAACCTAAGATTACCGTGTACAAATGGGCTAAATGCCGCAACGCATAACTAAAGATAAGAGAAGAATAAAAGATTCAATTATATTCGGGTTTTCTGTCAATCTGTGTAATAGCATACATGTTACCCATCGAGATTCCTATCTCACTCTCCCAAACTTAATATTTTCGGGTTGCGAGAATGAGGCCCGGGAGGCTGCGGTAGACGACCGCTTCCCACTCTCTCTTATTTAATAAATAAACCGTCTTCGTAACTTTCAACCTTTTGTAACGAATACTTTAATAACTTTTATGTTATTATCTCCCCCTGTGAGTTGTATTCGCCGGATGATTTGATCAAAGTAGATATTGATCTTTTATTTTTAAAAGAGTTCCTCTTCACTAAGTAAAATGTTTCAAATTTTTCCGCTGCAACTAAACCGGTTGTTATTCAAAAGAAATTTTCTAGCTCAGGTTTTATATTTCACTAAGTGACGACTGGGTTTAGGACGTCGAGACCCGAGGGTTAACTTCGAATTCCGGGCGTTACAGAGCCCCTCCAACCTACTCCCTCTCATCGGTTGAAGGAATTGGAGGACTCTCTCCTGGCAGAGAAGAGGAAAGCCACCCTCGCTTTCCTCCGTATTAAGAAAAGCTGGAAGAGGAGTTGAGAAAAGCCCAAGTGGCTCGTGGAGGCGGCTGAGAAAGAAACGAATGACATGGCTGTTTACCATGCCCCTGCAAGAATCTCAAGTGCACCAGAGGCCATGGTGAAGGGGGCCAGTCCTTCCTGCAGATTCTTTTCTTCTCCGCACTGTCGGCATTTCTTGCACGCCATATGGCCCAGATTACGGGAACAATACCTAGGTCATCCCGGTTTCCTCGGGGATATGGGGCCTTACATTCGATTTTTCTATGACTACGGGTTTGATGCGGGCTGTGCGGCAAGCAGGTGATCCCTCCTTCTCGGGGAGTTTGATAGGAACAGCCCTCTAGCCGCAATGCCTACTCCCCCACACTTCAAGGGCGACCCTTCAAGGTCCATTGAGGAGGACTGTGGTCCCCAATCCTCAACAAGCTGATTGCTGAGCTGGTGCGGACGAAGGTTGTTGCAGAGAGATGCCCCGCCGATTCTCCCTCTATGCTCCCGATCCTGGAAGTTCCCGCCTCCCAAGAGGAGGCATGTATAGCTCGAGCCTTGGAGAAAGAAGCGGAGGTGGCTGCCATCGTTGATGAAGCAGAGGAACCTCCCTATCCCCGTTAATTTCTTAAACAATTCCATATTTCCATGATCTCGTAATGAATTCTCTCCTATCTCTCTCTTCTTATGCCGGTTTGGCACTTTATACTGCTCTCCCCTCTTGTTGGGAGTTTACATTTGTTTTTTGAACTCTGTTGCCCCCTCGCCGGGGCCTTTTCTGCGAAGGAATGGGATCCTCCCTTGCCGGGAGTTATTTTTCGTTTATCCTACGTGTCTTCCCTTGCGGGGAATTAGCTTTCACAATTGATGTTTACCCTCCCTTTTTGGGAGTTTGTCATTGCATGAGTGTTTGTGTTCTCCCTTGCCGGAGCTGCATGTTTTTTTATTTGTACTTCTCGTATTCGATTTTTTTTGCTTGTTTACAAACCGTCCAGCCTTCTAAGTTGTTTAGCTTGCATGCGTGACTTAGTCACTAGGAGCATAATGCTAGTTTGCAGCGTAAATGCATCCTCTCTCTCATAGGTTGATTTTTAATCTGTTTGAAACCCCTTTTTCCTCTCTAGGGTTTTAGGTTTTCCGGGTTTCCCTTGACTTCATAGTTCGAGAGTTTCTCTAGATAGCTTTTTCTAAGCTCGAGGTTATCCTTTCCTTAGGTTTAACGCAGTTTCCTTTCAAGAAAAACTGGTTAAGACCCTTTTCCTCCAATTTAAGTAAGTTCAAACCATTTTTGTAGGTTCAACTTAGCTCCCTCTTAGGAGACCTTTTCCAAGTAAAAACCTCGGTTAAAGCCCCCTTTTGTTCAACCTAGGCCTTCTCTAATCCATGATTTAGATCCTTCTTTCGTGCAATCCCTCTAGGGTTTGCATATCCTTAACAATGGCTTTAACTTTTAACCATGAAACCCTTTTCTTTAGGCTTCGGGTGAATTGAGCTCCTCTATAGGTCTAACTTAGTTTCCTCGGAAAAGACCTTTTCTCGGTTTAGGTAACTTAGTCTCGACTGGAAAAACCTTTGCTAGGTTTAGGTTAACTAAGACCCTTTCTACAAGTCTGTCTTCAAAGCTTCCTCTTAGCCTTTCCCTTTGCAACCCGCCTTGGGTTTGGGTTAGGTAAAACCTCCTTGTAGGCTTCTATTTTATAATTCTTCAACCCTTCTTGGGTTCTAAGCTGACCAAACCTTTTTGTAGGTTTGGCTTGGTTTTCTGAAAAACCTTTTTCTATGTTGGGATTAAACAAACCCCTTTACGCAGATTTAATCGAGCTTTGTCAAAGCTATATCTCAGGTGGATCTCTTTAATCCTTTTTGAGTTTAGTAGAACCCCACTTATAGGTTCCATCTCGCCTTTTTGTAGTTGTCTTTCAATAACTTAAACCTTTTCCGTAGGTTTAACCTAGTCTCTTCAAGCCATCTTTTAACTTTAACTCGACATTTCCCTTCCGGGTTTAGATTATTTAAACTTTTATAAGTCTAACTTGGCATTTTCAAGCTTTCTTAGCCTCAAATTACGTAATTCTTTACGATGGGGGTCTAGTTAAGCCCTTCCTATAGGCTTCGCTAGCTTTTGCTTTGCAACCCTATCTGAGTTTAGGTGGGTTAAACCTTATCTCGCAGGTTTAACTTAGGTTTCAAGCTATCTCTTAGCTTCTTTTCTCGTAACCCTCTCGGGTTTAGGTGGGTTAAACCTTATCTGCAGGTTAAACTTAGGTTTTCGAAGCTATCTCTTAGCTTCTTTTCTCGTAACCCTCTCTGGGTTTAGGTGGGTTAAACCTTATCTGCAGGTTTAACTTAGGTTTTCAAGCTATCTCTTAGCTTCTTTTCTCGTAACCCTCTCTGGGTTTAGGTGGGTTAAACCTTATCTGCAGTTTAACTTAGGTTTTCAAGCTATCTCTTAGCTTATTTTCTTGTAACCCTCTCTGGGTTTAGGTGGGTTAAACCTTATCTCGCAGTGTTTAACTTAGGTTTTCAAGCTATCTCCTAGCTTCTTTTCTCGTAACCCTTCTCTCGTGTTTAGGTGGGTTAAACCTTATCTACAGGTTTAACTTAGGTTTTCAAGCTATCTCTTAGCTTCTTTTCTCGTAACCCTTCTCTGGGTTTAGGTAGGTTAAACCTTATCTGCAGGTTTAACTTAGGTTTTCGAAGCTATCTCTTAGCTTCTTTTCTCGTAACCCTCTCTGGGTTTAGGTGGGTTAAACCTTATCTCGAGGTTTAACTTAGGTTTTCGAAGCTATCTCCTAGCTTCTTTTCTCGTAACCCTTCTTTGGGTTTAGGTGGGTTAAACCTTATCTACAGTTTAACTTAGGTTTTCAAGCTATCTCTTAGCTTCTTTTCTCGTAACCCTTCTCTCTGGGTTTAGGTAGGTTAAACCTTATCTCGCAGGTTTAACTTAGGTTTTCAAGCTATCTCTTAGTTTCTTTTCTCGTAACCCTCTCTGGGTTTAGGTGGGTTAAACCTTATCTCGCGAGGTTTAACTTAGGTTTTCAAGCTATCTCCTAGCTTCTTTTCTCGTAACCCTCTCTGGGTTTAGGTGGGTTAAACCTTATCTCGCGAGTTTAACTTAGGTTTTCAAGCTATCTCTTAGCTTCTTTTCTCGTAACCGGTTCTCTGGGTTTAGGTGAGTTAAACCTTATCTCGCATGTTTAACTTTAGTGTTTTGAAGCTATCTCTTAGCTTCGTTTTGTTTGATGTGAATTCATTTCGTGAATGCTCATCGTATTTCTCATGGAATGCTTCACGTGCATTTTATTTATTCGCTTAACTTTCTCGCAAGTTATTAATTCTCATGTGATCAATCGTGTGTTGTGATGCAATTGTATACAATCATATTATTTCAATCATACTCAATCGAAAGAATGAACTCGTAAACTCATAGATAATGAAAAATCGCTTTCATTAATTGATAAACAAATTTGCCCCATTGACCATAATCGATCAACGCAAGTTAAGGATTAACTTGGCTGGCCTCTTTAAAAACCTCCTCGCGGAAAAACCCGGTAGGAAACCCGCGAGGATGGAAAAATAGAGTACCGAGTGGAGGCGAAATTACACTTTATTCGAAATCAAATGAATAAAACAACTCTTGCATAAAAAGAACCACCTACTTGCAGCAAGGCGGGTACTTTCTTCAGCATAAAACCTCTTCAAATGGCGGACATTCCAAGGTCTTGCCAGGCTGATTTCCTTCCATGTCTTGTAGCTCATAAGCTCCTCCTCGGAGGACCTTGGTCACCTTGTACGGCCCCTCCCACTTGGGATCGAGCTTTCCAATGTTTTTCAACGCATCTGCTTGCCTCAAGACTAGATCTCCTTCTTCAAATCTCCCGCTTATGACTTTCTCGTCATAAGCGGCCTTTATGCGGCTTTTATATTTCTCGGCTTTGAGGTGGGCGATTTTGCGCTCCTCCTCTAGCATGTCTAGGTTCTCCCTCATTAGTTCTTCATTTTTTCCCTCCGGAAGTGGGCTAAACGATGTGTCTCCATCCCCACTTCGAAGGTATGATCGCAATGCCCCATACACTAAGTGGAAGGGACTCCTCTGTTGGTTCCTCGGGGTGGTCCGATAAGCCCACAAAATCGACTCCAGCTCATCGACTCCACCTCCCTCCAGCTTTGTCGAGCCGGGCACGTATTTCGTTCACAATAGTTACATTGGTGACCTCCACCGCCGTTGGCACGGGGTGTGCCACCGATGTGAATCTCTGGACAATCTTCGTGTTATCACACCATTCCCGTACCATGTTTCCCATAAACCGTTAGGAAAAGAAAAATTGTATTTAGTTTTGATGTGTTAAAAGTGTAAAATAGGATGACCAAATGAGCATCTTGTATAGACAGTGAAGTATATTTTTGTAAATAAAACTAAGTATAAATAGTCGAACTAGATCAAGACATCGACAAGGATAAATATCGGATGAGGAGAGGAAATCGACGAGGTCAAGATATCGACAAGGACAACACAGAGAAAACAATTGGGTTTGCGTTACTATAGACAAACACCTAGACAAGGAATGAAGATGAGGACAAGGTGAAGTAAGTATCAAACGATGAGGTGTTAAAGAAATATTACACAAAGATTCAAGAAGCGCTTCAACTAATCAAGAGAAAGTTACAGGATTCGGTTATATTGTTATAAGCCGATCAAAACCGAATTCAAGGAAGTTACAACTACCAAGTGAAGATCTCTATAAATAGGGATATAAATTAGTTTAGAATTAACTTTTGATACTTTGCACTCATCAATATACATTTTGTATTCACAAGTCACAAATATTGTTCACATTCATAAACGTTTATACGTTTTCGCTCTTAGGGTTTATAGAACACTTTTCTCATTAGATCTTCAAGCCATAGATATTCGTAAATTAGGAAGAATACATTGTAAGGCTGAAGATTCAATATTGTAAGTAAGTCGGCGAGAAGGAAGAAAGTAAGTAAGTAAAGGCCCTTCTTCAAGATTGAAGAAGGAGAGTGGATGTAGGATTGTTATAATCCGAACCACTATAAATCCCGTGTTCTTTATCGCATTGATTTACTTGTTTATTTCTTTTCAATTCTTAGTTTATCATCTACATTAATCTCAGATTAAAGTTAAACCTATCTTGTCGATTGCTTTTGATCTTGTTAATAGTTGAGATTAAAATTGTTTTCATTGTGTTCATCTGGTACTTTGAATTGATTTTGAAGAGATTAAAAATTCTACAAAATCTATTCAAACCCCCCTTTCTAGATTTTGTTCAAGAAGGTTAACTCAAGGTTTTAATCAACTTCAACTTTACGGGACCAACATAAACCGGGTCCCATTATCTCGATACCGAGGATTCTAGGTATGCCAAACCTCGCAGTAAATATATCTCCATAAAAATTTGATTATGTTACCTTCTTCTATCCTCGCTAGAGGTACAACTTCGACCTACTTGTCAAGTAGTCCACCGCCACCAATAGAAACTTCCGCCGCCCACCGCAATTGGGAATGGGCCCACCAAATCCATCCCCCACTTCGCGAAGGGACATGGAGAGTGCATGGTCCCCATCTCCTCTGCAGGAGGTGGATGAGACAGCCATGCTTTTGGCATTTCTCGCACTTCTTCACTCGGTCTTTAACGTCCCGGGTCATAGTAGGCCGTAAATATCCGGCCCTCAAGGTTTTCCGGAAAATTGCCCGAGCCCCTCGCATGGTCGGCACAACAACCTTCATGTATATCTTTGATTACGTACCTCCCTTCTTGAGGGGATAAACACCTCAAATAAAGGCTGCGTGAAGGATCGCGGTACATCTTGTCTCCGATCATCGTGTATCGGATTCTCCAATTTTGAGCTTTCCTTTTATAAGGCAGCTCTCCGGGTTACTCTGCAACGCTCGATATATGTTGGTTCTCCAATCATCCTTAGCTCCGATGACCCCTACCGAGGGAATCAAGTGCTTCAGCCTTCGCAGTCACTAGGGTGATCTCCCTCCCTCCTCGCAGTGTTGCGGAACTCGCCAGCCTTTGAAAGGCTATCCGCTCTGGACTTTTCCTCTCGAGGTATTTGCCTAACCTCAAAGGAACTAAACCTTCCTCGTAGCTCGGCTACTCGCCAAGGTAGGCTACCATCTTCTCATCATTGGGCTCGTACCCCCTGTAACCCTCTTGGGTTACAAGTTGGGAATCTGAAAATATGACCACCCGACCTGCTCCCAGCCTCTCGCGGCCATCTCCATTCCTCGAATCGGGGCCTCGTACTCGGCTCCATTGTTAGAGGTAATAAATTCGAACCTTACCGCAACTTGCATTTTCGGCCCTCTGGATCAATAATTACGATCTCGCTCCACACTGCATAGATACAGAGCCGTCAACATATACCTTCCATTCTCCTTCCTCCGGTGCTCATGTACCCTCCCCTGGATAAAGTCGGTAGAGGGCCTCGTGCTTTAATGGTCCTCCGTGGCTCGAAATCCACATCATATTCTCCCGATTCGACGGCCCAATTGACCATCCTCCCCGAAAGATTAGCTCTCCCTATCACCTGTTTCGAGAAGGTAGTTAGTCCGAACAATGACCTTATGTGACAAAAATAAGGTCGTAACCTCCGTGCCGTGACCATTATAGTCAAGGCTGCCTTCTCTATCTCCGAGTATCTCACTTCGACTCCTTGTACGAGCTTGCCGATGTAGTAAATAGGTTTCGGGTCGACCACTTCCTCCCTCACCGACGGAGCTAAGTGAGACCCCACCTACAGAGAGGTAAAGGTAGAGTGTCTCCCCTGGAATAGGCTTCGTTAACGTAGGTAATCTGGGCCAGTCTTTGCTTAAGCTCCTCAAACGCTCGCTGCATTGCTCGTTCCACTCGAACTTGGACCCCTTCCTCAAGATTTTAAAGAAGGGATGGCTCCTCTCTGCAGATCTGGCTATGAATCTGCTCAATGCTGTAATTCTCCCATTTAATCTCTGCAGCTCCTTGATATTGGCGGGAGGCTGCATGTCGAGCACGGCTTTAACCTTAGCAGGGTTAACTTCAATTCCCATGGTCACCATATATCCGAGAAATTTCCCGGACCTCACCCCAAAAGAACACTTGGCTGGATTCAGCTTCATGCCATTCCTCCCGAGCACCGAGAAAGCTTCCTCCGTGTCCGCCACGTGTTTCTCGCCTTTCCCGCTTTTCACAAGTATATCATCAACGTAGACTTCCATGTTCCTCCCTAGCCGGTCTCGGAACATTTTATCAACCATTCTCTCGATAGGTTGCTCATGCATTCTTCAATCCAAAGGGCATTCTAATATAGCAAAAAGTTCCACTAGCAATAATGAAACTAACCTTTGGGATATCTCGGAGGGAAAATTTGTATTTGATGGTAGCCTTGATAGGCATCCATCATACATAGCACCAAATCCAGATGTAGAGTCGACCATCCGGTCAATCCTAGGCAAGGGATAATGATCCTTAGGGCAAGCCTTGTTCGCATCTCGAAAATCTATGCACATTCTCCATTTCCCCGGTTTTGCCACCAACACCGCATTGGACAGCCAGTGGGGAATCTGGATTCGCTTCACATGTCCCGCCTCCAGCAGTTTCGCCTTCAACCTTCGTGATGGCATCTTTTTCCGGTCCAAAGACCCTTAGTTTCTCGCTTCACCGGCTTTACCTTAGGGTCCACGCTCAGGTGGTGAATCGCTACCTCCTCGGGAATACCTCGTCATATCGATGAAGAAAAAGCAAAAACATCTCGCATTTCTTCGCAAGGTCATACCAGCTTCTCTCTCTATTTCTCGCTCCACTGGCTCCGATCCTTGTTGTGTATCCCTTCTTTCCTGGATACAACTCGATCATCATTAGTTCTTCGTCGCCTTCCATTTTTGGAGGATCAATTTCCTCTGTAATCTTGCATCTCTTGGGTTCTCGGTCCACCTCCTTGTCTCTTTTCAAGCTGGTGCAGCTCTTTGTCGGCCAATTTTACCGCTCCACATAGCATTTTCTCGACTGCACTGATCACCGCCTACTTCACCCACCTCATCGCTCACTGAAACTTGAGTTTCATGTGATAAGTTGATATGACCACCTGAAATAAATTCAATACTGGCCTACCAAAGATCATGTTGTAGGATGAGAGTACATCAACAATAAAAAATTTGCCATAATTACCTCCTCCGTGGAGCTTCGCCTAGCCCCACCTCGGAGGGTTACTCCGACCAAGAGGGTGGATCGCCTCTCCGTGAATCCGCATAACGCCGTATCCACCGGTTGCATCTCTATGTTTAGATTCATCTTCTTGAAACATTCCAAGAAGATGATGTCTCATGAGCTCCCCGTATCTACGAAGATCCTTACTACCGTATATCCGGCCACATCCGTTGTGATGACTAGCGCATCACCGTGGTCCTCCCTCCTCGAGGCCTCCATCCTCCGGGCCGAAATGAATCCTAGGTGTACAGCCGACCTCCTTCTCGATCCACGCCTCTTGACATTTCTCTTACCTCTCTCCCGAGGGTCCTCTCTCCAGCCTTTTCTAGCGCGTAAGGAGTCTCCTTCGCTGGACCTCCGACTATCATCTGGATAAGTCCTCTCTTCTCGGGAGGGTCTCTCCTCCCGCTTCCCTTCGATCATCCTCCCTTTTTCCTCGCCTTTGTCATCAGCTTCCTTTCTTTTTGCCCCCTAGAGCTGACCCGATCTCTCAGAATAAATTCTTTAAGATGTCCACTTGGATCATCTTGGGCTTTTGAGGCCCTCTCGACCGTGTCCATGGAAACTTCATTTCAGGATGGTCGGATGCCACCTCCAGTAGCTCTGTCGGCTCAAGCTTCGTGGGGTATACTTGTCAAACCCGGAGCGAGGTCCAGATTTTGCAGCCTTTCTCAGCTCTGCCGCCGAGCTTTTCTTTGATGATTCCTTCTTCTTTTCAGTCCACTTGGTTTGACTCTCTTCGCCTTTCTCACCTCCTCCAAGTGTCACGTACTTCTCTCGCCTCCTTAGCAGCTTCATCGAACGTCTGGATCGGCTTCTTAGCCAGAGAGAAAAACAAGTCTCCATCTCGGAGGTTACTAGTAAAAGCATTAATTTTTACCTCTCGGGGTGGCGGTTGGGACTTCCGGTGCCGCCTGATTGAACCTCTTCATGAAGGCTCGTAGGCTTTCATTTTCCCCTTGTTTCATGTTGAACAATGTTAGTGTAGCTCTAGGTTGCCTCCTTGCACTAGCGAATGATGCAAGAAGAGCTCTCCAAACCGCTCGAAGGAGTTGATGGAATTGGGCTCCAAATCACTAAACCACCGATGAGCCGCCTTGGATAGAGTAGTAAGAAAGACCCCGCACTTTACACCCTACCCATATCGATGGAGGAGGGCCGAATTTTCAAATCTCATCAAACGGTCATAGGGGTCATTCGTACCATCATATTCATAATTAAGAGGTTTAAAATTGCTAGGCAACTCATCTTGTAAGATATTCTCAAGAAATTGACAACCTGTAAAGGTCGAGGCATACCGACCCGATTTTCCATCCGATGCTTCATGTTGTCCATTTGTTTCCTCAAGGATCTGATTTGGTCTTTCATGGCCTCGCATTGGGTGTCTCCTGTACTCTCTTCTTGGTCCTCGGTCTTACTTCCTCGTTGTAGAGGGACTGTCTCCTTCCCCGTGCAGCCTTCCTCCGACCAGCCTCCCGGTAGAGGGATCGCCGACCTTCTCTCCTGGACTCCTTCAGCCTCCCGTGGTTTCCTCCCGGTTCCCGGATTCCACCTCTCTCCTTCGCTCCTCTTGATACTCGCCTTGCCTACTCCCCCAAGTTGGGATCGGGCAGGCGGATTTGCGGGTCCCTGGTTCCCCAATCCTTCCCCGCAGTGGGGGTCCTCCCCTCGGCCATTGCTCAGCCACACTCGAGCTATCATATAATCCAGCCGCTCCCGAGTCGTGGCGACGGAGGTAGCTGGTTCTGGGATTCTCTCGAGGTATCCCCTAGCTGGAGCATTGGCGGCCCCGGGATCCCCACTATAGGTATTCCTTCTCGAATTGCAGAGGAAGAGGGAGGCGGGTTCCCCTCCCTCTCTAACAAGAGGTTCTACTCCCGGATGGCGTTGTCCCAGTCGAGCTCTCATCTCGCACCACCGTAACAAGTGGAGGTCCTTCGGTGTTGGGCACAGCCACCGGAGGCACGGGGTTGGACACGGCTTCGCCCCGCACCGGGTTTGCGGGGTTGTCCTTCCCGAGCTGGTACTAGGGCAATCGGTCTCATGGGTGTACGTTCACTAGTCATGATGTCTTTCTTTCAGATAATCGAAAGAAAAGAAGTTGAAACTCACGCCTCAGCTCTTCTTTCCCACAGACGGCGCCAATTGATGCGTAAAACTGACTGGGCCCGCTTTCCCCACCCGGGTTCACGTGGGTAAATCCTTTACGCACTAAGATCCTTAGCTTCCCTCGAACAAACGTACCTGCAAAATACGCCGGAGGGTTCTTCGGCGTAGGCACTCCGATGCTCAAGTCGATCACCGGAAAACACTCAAGAAAGTACGTATAGAGTAGCTAAGTGAGAGTGATAGTGATTCGATACCGTTACCTCCTCCCGGATGTGTTACTTACTCGATTTTATATTGTTTTATGTTAGCTCGATTTTGTTTAGTCTATGTTTTGTTCAAAGTATAAGTCCTCGTGATGTTAAGTGTTTATTGTTTTTATGTTAGTTTTGGCTAAGTAAAAGATGTCATTTACTTGATATTTATTTACTTATCTCTATTGTGTACACATTCTCGCATTTTGTTGCAACATCGGGTGTGTTCCAAGAGAAAGGCCGAATTGGGGGAGATTGTTGATGTTATGACGAGTGTTACTCGGAATGTGCCAACATTCTGGTCACAACATTAGAATTCGTCCTTCCACTTTCACTAACCCTTAACCCACATTTTGTCTTGTTCATTGACTTGTTCTTTCAGATTGAAGACTTACGGCGATTACCGAAGTCATGCGGTTGAAAGAGGCAAGCAAGAGAAGTTATAAAGATCATGGGGAAGTTACATAGAAGTTACCTATTTTCAAGGGAGATGTGGAAGTTATCTTCAAGCATTAAGAGTCCAGATTTTATCTATAAATACACGCCGCTTATGAAGATTAAAACTTGAAGTTGAGGGAAACACAATCTAGCATAGTCTATTGGCATAGATTATAGAGTTTATTGTTCGTTTCATACTCGATACTTCCGTTGGTGAATGTTCCAACATTTCACTCAACATTGGGTCTTTATATGTATTAGTGATAGGTTAGATTGATCATTGTCTAGTCACTATATACGTAGATCCATTCACGGTGTAGCTTATGTTTTCACCGATTGTATCACTTAACAATTATTAGTGATAATACGCCGTTTGGCAAAGATAGACTTATTTATAGTCTATACGAAAATTTTGATATCCATCTTGCAACGTGTTTAAGACTTCCGCCGTACATTTCGATTATTTATTTGTCTCTGTGTTGCTCTTCGAATGTGCCAACATTCGTGACAACATTCTCGCAAAACACGTCGCACACCTTCAAGTGGCACTGTGAGCCTTAAAACTTCGTTATCCCGAGTTTAGATCCACGTGTTTGGTGTGATTTATTGCAATGGATTATCCTATGACAGCTCCAATTAGACCACCCGTTCTAGATGGTACAAATTATGCAATTTGGAAGCCTAAGATGCGTATGTACATCAAGTCCATTGATGAACATGCATGGAGGAGTATATTGACCGGATGGACTCCACCGATTGTTCCAGTGATGACAATCAAGCTCAAATCAAAAAGGAGTTAGAATGGATAAATGATGAGGTGAAAACGGCCAGCTTCAATTCGAAGGCACTCAATGCCTTATTTACCTCTACGGATGTATCCATGTTCAAAATAATTTCTAATTGTGTATCTGCAAAAGATGCATGTGAGAGATTACAAGAACATTGTGAAGGATACGAGAGTGTAAGAAGGACGAAGTTGAGGATGCTTGGAACCAAGTTCAAAAATTTAAGGATGAAGGAAGATGAGACCATATCCTCCTACATTGAACGAATCACCGAGATTTCCAATGAATCTCAAGCACTTGGTGAAGCTATATCCAATACAAGGTTAGTACATAAAATCTTAAGAACTGTTCCTAAACGCTTTGATGCTAAGATATGTGCTATTGAGGAAGCTAAAGATATCGATGCTATTACTCAAAATGAGTTGGTGAGTATTTTGAAAACGTATGAAATGAATTTTTCCCAAAGAGATAGTGAGAAATCCGAAAGGAAAATTTACTGCTTTCAAAGGAGAGACTTCTTCATGTGTTGATAAACAACCGCTTGTTATTCAAATAGATTCGATGAAGATGTTGGTGACGATTGTGCCGATAATGCTGAAAACATTGCTTTCTTAACTAAGCGGTTTAATGCATTTTTGAAAAAGAGAGCAAATAGACTTAGAAATAATTTGCAAATTAAGAATCAAGAAAGAGAACAGATCGTAGTTCACGCCAATTGCACGATAGAAATCGAAATGTGAATCAACCTAGGCAATTTGATAGAGGTAACAAGATCAAATATGATCCGTAATATAGGAAAAATATTAAATGTGATGCATGTTCTGGTTTTGGTCATTATGCTAATGAATGTGCCAACACTCTTTTGAGAAAAAGGGTAAATTTCAATGCTACCTTAAGTGATGAGTCTGATTGTGAAGAAGATTCTGATAAAAATGAGGAGTTTGCTTTCTCTCGCAAGGATTATATATGATGATACGCTTGATGATTTATCGATGATTCTCGATGTTGAGTCACATGTGCCAACATTTGAGGAAACATTGGAGGTTTCAATTTAATTGTTTCTCAAGTTCTAGTGTAGATGAAGCAGGTACTTCTAATATTGTTTGCAAAGATTTTAAGTCCAGCTATCTAAAGCTTGAAAAGGAGTTGGAATCCACTCGAGAAAGCCTTAAGGGACATGACTATTGAAGAGTCATATCAAAAGATTTGGTGATAAAGCTTGAGGTCATACTAACAAGGAAAGATTTGGAGTTATGCAACCTCAAAGAACATTTCAAAGGAACGACACTTTGAATTTCAAAAGATATTCAAAGTTCAGCCAAACTTGATGAGGCACCCTGACAATTGGAAGTACAAGTAGACATGGTCTGGGTTATAATGGTAATATCACTCGATTTTTAAACAATAACAAACCTGTTGTGTTTACAAAACCTTCTCGTTGAAACTGAAAAGTTGAAAAATGATTACGAAAAGAAGGATGTTTGTCATTATTGTTTTACTTGAGGGTCACAAACGACCAAACTGTTTTAGAATGAGGCAGATAAAAAGTTTTCTAAAATGTCTTTGAAAATGTTGCCACATTCTCGCTCAACATTCAAAACAAACAGTTCGAAATCTTTTCAAAAACCTCGTTCAAAAATCTACTTGGGTGAAAAGTCAAATCTTGTATGTAATGTTGTCTATACATCTTTAAAAGCATGTGTTCCAGACTATGGTATTTTGATAGTGGGTGTTCTAGACACATGACCGGTGAGGAAAGTTATCTCACTGATTATAAGGCATATGATGGTGGAAATGTTACATATGGAGGAGGTTCAAAAGGTAAAATTATTGGTATAGGTAAATTGAATGTTCTGGTTTTCCTAACTTGACAAAAGTCTTACATGTTAAAGGGTTACTTGCAAATTTGATTAGTATTAGTCAATTATGTGATGATGACTTGCATGTGAAGTTTGACAAAAGTTCATGCTATGTGCTAAACAGTGATGATAAATGTCTTATGGTTGGTAATAGATCGGTTGATAATTGCTATTTAATCGATTCAAATCAAGCATGCTTTAATGTTCAAACTGATGAAAGTGTTCTTTGACATCAAAAACTTGGACATGCTCATTTTAGAAACATAATCAAATTGTTAAAATTTGATGTTGTTAAAGGTCTGCCTAAGTTACAAATACGCATGTCGAATGTATGTGGATCATGTCAAAGTGGTAAGCAAGTCAAAATGTCACATGAAATGTTGACACAATGTACTACGAAACATTGCTTTGAACTTTTGCATATGGATTTAATGGGACCAATGGAGACCTGAAAGCATTGGTGGTAAGAGATATTCTTTTGTCATAGTAGATGATTATTCAAGGTTTACATGGATCGAATTTCTTAAGGAAAAATCAGATGCTTTTGAAGTTTTCAAAATTCTTTACAAACGTTTTAAAAATGTTTTTAACACTAAGGTTAAGAGAATAAGGTCCTGATCATGGTAGGGAGTTTGAGAACAGCTTATTCACTAATTTTTGTGAAAACAAAGACATAATTCAAGAGTTTTCTTCTCCTAAAACACCTCAACAAAATGGTGTAGCCGAAAGGAAAATCGAACTCTACAAGAAATGGCTAGAGTAATGCTTTTATCCAAGAAACTTTCAAAAAGGTTTTGGGCTGAAGCTTTGAATACCGCCCGTCATATTTCAAATAGAGTTTATCTTAGACCTAATTCCACAAAGACACCTTATGAATTTTTGAATGACAAAAAGCCTAATCAAATACTTTCATGTCTTTGGATGTGTTTGCTACATTCGAATGATAGAGACCAACTTCATAAATTTGATTCAAAAAGTGATAAGGGTTTGTTTCTTGGTTATGCTAGAAACAGTAGAGCTTTTAGAATTTATAATCTTAGGACTCGATCTTGTTCAAGAATCTATGAATGTTGTTTTTGATGATAATGCAAGTCTTGCAGATAATGCTATTGAAGAAGATGTAATCGATCTTATTGAGCGGATGCAAAGTTCTGAAATTTCGAACGATTGAGAATGTTGCTACAAATGTGCCCACATCTGGAGCAACATTACCGCAACATCCGTAAATTAATAGAACTATGCCTTATCCTCGCTACTGATACCATCTTCCAGATTCTCAAAAATCATCCACAACAACAGATCATAGGTAAACCACAATCAGTGTACAAACAAGGAGAAAATTGAGTTTTGATGCAAGACATGTGGTAAGATCGATTTGTATGACATCTATATGTAACAAGGTGAACTTTGAATGTTTTCATTCTTTCAATGAACCTAAAAATGTTGATGAAGCTATGAAAGATGAAAATTGGATTAATGCAATGCATGAGGAGTTAAATCAATTTGAAAGGAATGATGTTTGGATACTTGTGCCTAGGCTGATGATATGAACGTAATTGGTACAAAATGGATTTTCAAAAACAAAACCGATGAATGCAGTAATGTTGTAAGAAACAAAGCTAGATTAGTAGCTCAAGGCTATACACAAGTAGAAGGAATTGATTTTGATGAGACTTTTGCTCCTGTTGCTAGAATTGAGTCCATAAGACTTTTACTTGCTATTGCATGCTACATTGATATAAAAGCGCATCAAATGGATGTTAAAGCCGCATTTCTAAATGGAATTCTTATGGAAGAAGCATATGTAGAACAACCTAAGGGGTTTGAGAATCATGATTTTCCTGATCATGTTTATAAACTTAAGAAAGCCTTATATGGTTTAAAGCAAGCACCTAGGGCATGGTATGGTAGATTAACCGATTTTCTTGTTGAATTTGGTTTCTATAGAGGTGAAGCTGATAGAACTTTGTTTATTAAACATTCTGGATATGACATTATGATTGCTCAAATATATGTTGATGACATTGTGTTTGGTTCTACATGTGAGAAAATGCTTGAATTATTTGTACATGAAATGACCACTACCTTTGAAATGTCGATGGTTGGAGACTTGAATTACTTTTTAGGTCTTCAAATTAAACAATGCAAAGATGATATTTTCTTTTGTCAAAGTAAATATGCCAAAAATCTTGTGAAAAGGTTTGGTTTAGACAATGCTAAACACATGAAGACACCTATGGGATCGACACAAAAGTTGTGTAAAGACAGTGTTGGCACAAATGTTGACCCAACATTGTATAGGTCGATGATTGGTAGTCTTTTGTATCCTGACTTCTAGTAGGCCGGACATCATGTTTAGTGTTTGTTTATGTGCACGTTATCAAGCTGATCCTAAAGAATCTCATATGAATTCGCTTAAGAGAATAATTCGATATGTGGCGAGGCACATGTGATTATGAAATATGGTATAGCAAAGATACTAATTGTTCTTTGATTGGCTATAGTGATGCAATTGGGCGGGTGATAGTGATGATAGGAAGAGTACAAGTGGTGGATGTTTCTACATGGGTAACAATCTTGTTTCTTGGCATAGCCGAAAACAAAATTGTGTTTCCCTATCTACGGCTGAATCCGAATACATAGCCACGGGGAATTGTTGTACTCAACTTCTTTGGCTTAAGAAGATGTTTGATGACTACGGTTTGAAGAGCAATACTCTTACCGTGTTAGGAATAGAAAATTAGATTTAGTTTTGATGTGTTAAAAGTGTAAAATAGGATGACCATTTGAGCATCTTGTATAGACAGTGAAGTATTTCTTTAAAAATAAAACTAAGTATAGAATATCGACAAGAACAAGATGTCGGACGAGGAAGATTTCCAGATAATGAGAGAATATCGAGACAAGGTCAAGATATCGAGACAAGGATAGCACGAAGATTGTTGAAGAACAAGACAAACACCTAGACGAGAAAAGAAGATGAGGACGAGGTGAAGAAAACATCGACGATGAGGTGTTAGAAAAATATCATACAAAGATTCAAGAAGCCGTTTCAACAACTCAAGAAGAAGTTACGTAATTCAGTTATATTGTTATAACTGATCAAAACCGAATTCAAAGAAGTTACAAGCCCAAGAAGAGATCTCTATAAATAGGAATAGGAATCAATTTAGAATTAACTTTTGACACTTTGCACTCATCATTATACTTTGTATACACAAGCAACAAAAATCATACACATTCAAGAACGCGTTTATACGTTTTTCGCTTCTTAGTGTTTATAGAACACTTTTTCATTAGATCTTCGAGCCATAGATATTCGTAAATTAGGAAGATTCATTGTAAGGTCAAGATTCATCATTGTAAGTAAGTCAGCAAGAAAGAAGGAAGTAAGTAAGTGAAGGCCCTTCTTCGAGTTTGAAGAAGGAGAGTGGACGTAGGATCGTTTGATCCGAACCATTATAAATCGGGTGTTATTTCTTCTTATTGCTTATTACTTGTTTTCATTGGTTATTTCTTGATCGCAAATTCGATATCGACAAAGCTTTAGATCCTATTTGAATTGAGTATAAACAAAAAGCTGTTTCCATTGTAAAATTGATTTTGGAGTTGATAGATCATCTTAGCTTGCAAAAGTTTTTGATAATCTATTCATCCCCCCTTCTAGATTATCACTAGAGGGTATCTTGATTTTGTGTTTAAACTCGTTCTAAAGGGACCCAACAAGTGGTATCGGAGCGGTGTTAAGGCATTACGATAGAGATTTGTAGTCTTGAAATATCCGAGTTTTTCTTTGAAATCGATTTCGTTTCATTGAGTCACTAACATTTCGATAAGTTGTGTTTTAGCATCTTGAATTACAATGTCTTCTCGTTAAAAGTAAGAAATCCAGGAGTTTACCGATTTTTCTATAGAAGAATATGATTATTGGAAGTTCGTAATGGAGAATCATTTAAAGGCCATTCATGACCGTATGGAAGAGGTTCTTGAGGAAGGTCCAATAAAATTCTACCATGGAGTTGTTAGTACTTTGGAGCTGAATCTTCTACTACAAGAAGTCAACAAGAAAAGAAAAGTGCTGATTTGACAAGCAGCGAAAGGAAGATTCATAATTTGGATCGTAGCAAGGACAGTAAATTATAGAGACGTTGAGCAAAGACTGGATAGAAAAGGTAAAGAGATGTAAAAGCGCTAAGGATATGTGGAAGACTCTTGCAAATGTGTGTGAAGGGTCGGAGCAGGTTAAAGAAAACAAGTTGCAATCAGTTTTACGTGCATTTGATACATTCAAGATGAAAGATGGAGAAACGTGGACCAATTGGATGTGAGATTGACTAATTTGGTGAATAAAGTGGCTGATTTGGGTAAAACCTATCTTGAGAAAGAGATTAATAATAAGGTACTCGAGATCATTAAGCAAAGATGGAGGGAAAAAGCAAATATTCTCAAAGCAACACAGACTGTCATCTATATCACATCATACTCTATTTTCTCATCGAAAGCCTTGGAATATGATATACAAATTGAAGATGAAGAAGATGAGGTAGAGTCATCTACTTGGAAAGACTGTGGCATTTCTTCATCAAGAGGATTCTCGATAAGATTTCTAAGGCGCGATTTGTCGATAAAGGAGGAAATGACTTTATTGATCGACGATATGAGAGACTCAAGATGAAGTATAAAAGGAATAAGAGAGACAGGTTTAATCGTCGAATTATAAATCGAGACAAGGAAGAGAAGTATTCGCACAATGACAAAAAGAAGGATCCGGTGAAAAGATTTAAATCACCAATCGGACGAGGTGAGAATAGTCCAAAGTCGAAAGAGGAGATATCTCATATACCTGCAATAAACCTGGTCATTTTAGCTATGATTGTCCTCAACTCACTCCTAGAGAGAGAGAAGAAAAGAGGAAGAAAGCGGGATAGGAGGTATGCGAGATCAACGAGCTCTTTTGGCCGAAAAGGAGGAAACACATGAGACATTATCATCCTCATCCTCATCTAGTTTCGGTTCGCACAATGACATTTGCCTAATGGCTAAGGAGGTAAACTATTACTCATCCTCGGACAATGATAATGATAACTTGTCTGAATCGATTCATGTCTTATTAACAAGCTTCTAAAAGATCTGAAGACGGCTTTATCTCGCTTATAAACAGATAGAGACTGAAAATTTAAGTTTAAAGGATCAAATTCTTAGTCTAACAAAGGAACATCAGACAGGGGACAAGGAAGAATCTAGATTGTACATTCAAGGGGAATGTCAATCAAAGACTTCTACTAGTTCCTTGTGCGAGAAAACCAATGAGTTGGAAAAAGAATTGAGTACTTTAAAAATTAAATTTTCAAATATCAATATGGAGAATGAGAATTTTAAAAAGACTAACAGAGAATTGAATCTCAAATTAGGAAATCTTAATAATTCTCGATCTACAATTAATAACATCTTCAAGACTTCTCGAAGCCTAGTGATAAGACTGGATTGGGTTTTGATAGGAACACGAAAAATGATTCTATCAAACCTAGAGTTTTTGTCAAAGCCACTAAGACTATGGAAAAGACAGAACTTAGTCCAAAGAAATCAAAGGAGCAAATCACCCCATCCGATATATGAAAAGAAAAATACAGATGAGGAGAAATGTTTCCAAAAGAAATCTAAAGACTAAATCAAAGTCATTTTCAAAGTATAATGGTTTTGATGGAAGAAGCAAGTCATATCCATTCTTTCCAAGATATAAGACAATCACTAGAGATCAATTAAATAAAATTGATCTAGATAGTCTAATATTAGTGGATAGATATGGTTGCAAAATTCAATCATTGGTTCTGAAAAACTTGAATGTTTTTATCTGGATACCTAAGTATCAACTTGACGAGAAAGTACCCAATGCACAAAGGGTACCTAAGAATTAATTTGTGATTGCGAGAAGAATAAGGAGATATTTGAACGAGAAGATGTTCTTGAAGTCATCCGGTATATAGACAGTGGATGTTCTAAGCATATGACTTATGAGAAAAGACTTCTTTCTAACTATCGACGATAGATGGACCTCGAGTAATGTTCGGTGACAACAATTTTGGTCTAACCAAAGGAGTTGGAACTCTAATGATTGGAGATATCCAGGTTAATGAAGTATATTTTGTGGAAGGTTTGAAACATAACTTACCTGTCTGTATCTCAATTTTGTGACAAAGGATATTGTGTAAAATTCACTCATGATGCATGTTATATTTTGGATGGTTTAAACGAAAATATTTTACTTGAGTCGAGACAAGGTAATATCTATATTGCAAATTTCAAGAGTTGCTCTAAGGATACTTGTCTTATTGCTAAGAGTTCAAGATTTAAGTTGGCTATGGCATAAACGTCTTAGTCATTTAAATTTCAAAACTCTTAACAAAATAGCAAGAAAATCTTTAGTCAAAGGACTTCCAGATAAAATATTTTCGAAAAATCATATTTGTGATGCTTGTCAAAAAGGAAAAGCAGACCAAAACTTCTTTCAAAACAATAAATGGTCCTGCTTTCTCGAAAGGATTACGGAACTTTTACACATGGATCTTTTGGTCCAGTTACACCTCTAAGCTTTAGTGGAAGAAAGTATACTTTAGTGATTGTAGATGATTTTTCTAGATTCACTTGGGTTATTTTCTTGTACAAAAAGAATGAGGCAGAACAAAAATTCCAGAATTTCTTAAAAGAATTCAAAATGAAAAAGGACTAAATATTGTCAAGATTAGAAGTGATAAAGGTACTGAGTTTCTAAACTCGTTTGTTACTAACTATTGTCTTGAGAATGGTATAGCACATGAAACATCATCTCGAGAACACCCCGAAAGAAATGGAGTGGTAGAAAGGAGAAACAGAACCACGAAAGAAGGCTGCAAGGACTATGTTATCTCGAGTATGACACTCCACACGGGTTTTGGGCAGAAGCCATTAATACCGCATGTTTTGTTCAAAATAGGTGTTTAATTGTGAAAGATAAATGCAAAACTCCTTATGAAATATGGAAGGGCAGAATACCAAAAATTTCATATATTCATATATTTGGTTGTAATTGTTTCATCCATAATAATGGAAAATCTAAATTAAGAACTTTTGATGCTAAGATTGCAGAAGGGATATTCTTAGGATACTCATCTGTATCCAAAGCATATAGAGTTTTTAATAAGATTACATTATGTGTGGAAGAAACACCACATGTTGTTTTTGGACGAAATTTCTAAGTCCAAAGCACAGATGATGTCACCAAGATAGTGAAGATCTTAGCAGATTAAACATCAAGAAATCAGTCAAGTTCTACTTACAGTCGAGAATCGAGATGAGGAAGACACATCGAGACAAGAATAAAGATAAGGAAGGTGAGAGTTCTTCCATATCATCCGATCGACGACTACAATACCGAGATGGACTAGAAGATACTCCCTGAAGGTAATACGAGAATCAATTGATGAAAATGTCTCGAGATAAGACTTCATATCCAGTAAAAGATAAAGGTAAAGCGAGTATTGACTTATCATCCAAATTGAGCAGATAATCGGAAGTTTAGATTCTCGAGTCCGCAAGGACACAGATAAACCAAGACTATGCTGTTTAGTTGTTATGTATCTTTACTTGAACCTAAAACTATTCTTGAAGCTCTAATCGACTCCAATTAGATAAATGCAATGCAAGATGAATTAAATCAATTTCAAAGACAAGATGTATGGGAGCTTGTTGAAAGACCTCATCATCAAAAAGTTATTGGAACTAAATGGGTTTTCAAAAACAAGAAAGATGAGAACAATATTGTGGTAAGAAATAAGGCTAGATTGGTTGCACAAGGTTATTCACAATCTGAGGGAATTGATTATGATGAAACCTTTGCACCGGTTGCTCGTCTTGAAGCCATAAGATTGTTCTTAGCTTATGCTGCTTATAAAAGATTTCTTGTGTTCCAAATGGATGTGAAATCTGCATTTCTAAACGGAGTCATAGCCGAAGAGGTCTATGTAGAACAACCTCCGTGCTTTGTCAAAGGAGACAAGGTCTATAGGCTGAGGAAAGCTCTATATGGACTTAAACAGGCCCCTAGAGCATGGTATGATACATTATCCGAGTATTTAATTCAAAATGGTTTTGTAAAAGGTAAAATAGATAGAACTTTATTTAGGAAAGAATCTGATAAAGGTCTTTTGTTAGTTCAAATATATGTTGATGATATTATTTTTGGATCAACTAATCTAATCTTGTGTGAAGAATTTAGTCATCTTATGAAGAACAGATTCGAAATGTCCATGATGGGAGAGATGACATACTTTCTTGGACTTCAAATTAAGCAGACAAAGAAAGGAATTTTCATATATCAAGCAAAATATACCAAAGATCTTATTGAGAAATTTGGAATAGGTACCGATCGAGAAGCCAAAATACCTATGATGACAAATTTTTCAATGGATCTATATGAGAAAGGAGAAGACACCGATCGGACGCAGATAGAGGATTAATTGGCTCTCTTTTATACTTAATCGCTAGTAGACCTGACATTTCTTTTGCGGTGGGTGTATGTGCACGTTTTCAAGCTAAACCTAAAAAGAGTCATCTTGAAGCTGCAAAGAAGATTCTAAAATATTTGAAAGGTACAATTTATGTAGGACTGTGGTATCCAAATTGACGATAACTTTGAGTTGTCGGGATACTCCGATTCAGATTTTGGTGGGTGTAAGATAGATAGGAAATCTACATCCGGAACTTGCCAATTTCTCGGGAAGTAAGCTGATTTCATGGTTGTCTAAGAAACAAACCTCTCGTAGCTACTTCTACTATCGAAGCCGAGTACATGGCACCGGGAGTTGTTGTTCACAGCCTTATCTGGATCACAACAGCCTAAGGGACTATAACATTATCACCAAAGATGTACCAATCTTTTGTGATAGTAATAGTGCCATAGCTATTACCCGAACCCACCTTACATACTGTGTGCAAACATGTTGACATTCGTCATCATTTCATTCGAGATCATGTGGAGAAAGGCAATATCGTACTAGAGAAAATTCTTACCGATTTTCAAAAAGCGGACATATTGACAAAGCCTCTTGCAGAAACAAGGTTTAAAGAACTTTCAGTTAGAATTAGGATTATTAGATGCTTCCTTAGTCGCCTTTTGATCAAAATTCTTGAATTTACCTTGTTTTTCTCATCTTGGTATATTATGTCTAGAAAGAATTATCGCATAAGATTGAGTCAAAGGACAATCGTAGCTGATATCATTGATCTCCTTTCATTGGAATCAAGAATCAAGGATTAGTCATATTGACCATATCTCGACTTGATAATTACTTGTCGACATAAGTAGATCGATAAGGATGTGATAGTCAACGCTCTTCTACGTAATCGATGACTATTGAACCTTATCCGACTTACTCTTGTTACTAACAATTTGTCTAAGTGTCTGTGATTTCAGAAAACAAAGTTTACATAATCGAAATGTAAGACAAGGTCAATTTGTCCAAGGGTTTCAAGTAACGCAGTGATGCTATCAATCCGCATAAGGAGAAAAATCAGAAGTTTTCTTACATACTTTTAATTATGAATATTGGGTTCATATAATTAATATATGAATTTAATATCATAATTCACTCTATCATTCATTAAAATGAAGTTACTCAAGAAAATAAAATATTTTGTTTTACAAAATAAAAGGATAAGGGTTCGAATTTGTTTTCTAAAAAAAAAACAATAATATTTTATTTTATCTCTCCAATTAACTCAAAAGTAATTTCTCAAATAAGTAATCGTGTGGGAGAAGTTACTATGGACCCGAAATTTTATTAAATTCAATTTTGAAACACACCGAGTATACTTCACGCGCCGGAAGTGGAGGCGGTTTCAAATATGAACCGTCTCAACCTCACGCGCGACATATTAAATATTATTCTGTGCACTTTTCAAAATAAATGCCATAATTGCATTAATGGCGATTCGAAAGGCTATATTTACACTTTTACAGGCAATTATTATTCTAATAATTGTTTATTATTATATTTTTCCATATAAATAGACATTCGTGTGCATTATTTTCATTTACGCACACAAAAATTACTTCATCTCTTAAAATTTCTCTTTTCCCTCCTAAAAACCTTCAACATTCATCAATGGCGGAATCCAAAAAGAATATCAAGTTCGAATATGATTTGACTTCCATCGAGAGATAAAACAAAGTCCGAAATGTATGTTGATTGGGATACTACCACCGATGTCAAAACCAGAGAAATTTTAAACCTACCGGAATCAAGAGGATTAAAGAGGTATTGCACGATGAAACCAACAAAGAACTTGATAGTGGATGATCTCTGCGGCCGAAGTTTCGACTTGAGCAAAAGCAACCGAAATCGGGTTAGAATCTCGAATCGTGACATTGGGGAAGAAACGACGGATAGTGTTATCTATTTCGAGATTGGTGCAATTTTCAATTTAAGCACCACTTTGGCGACAATCCATTTATGTATAAATCATCGGAATATTTGGAGAGTTTCCGGTTGATGGCCAGGAGGACATACCAAAATACAAGCGAATTTGAAAAGGCCAATGTCAAGAGGAAGTATCGACTTTTGATGCCGATCCGACCAAGTGTATCTTGGGAACAACAAAGTCATGATGGACTAACCAAGCCGAGGATATGCCGTCTCGAGGGCTATCCTAGACGGGGCTGAAATCAACCTGGACCAGATCGGGTGTATTCAAGGATAATGGAGGAGAAAAAGAAGTTCACCAAGACTCCACATGCATTTAGCCGATAAGATGGTCTCGACCAAGATTGCAAGTATGATGGCAAGGATCACCATCATACTTGAACACAAGGTGGAGTACAGACAACCTTGACTGGAGTGTTGGAGTCAAAAATACACCGCATGTATGGTCTCGTTGATAAAAGATGAAAAGCTCTACGGGCCAACCGATTCGAAGGAGATGGAGATGCTCCAGCCTCCACCCCCAGCCTTCAAAGAAAAAGGCTTCAAAAGCCAAGAGGAAGAAGACAAAGACAAGATCTGGTGGATGAGTCCTCGTCTCACGAGACGGAGAAAGACGAAGAGAAGAGGACAGCTTCCCAAGGGGGAAGTGTTCCAGTGAGGAGATTGGTGTATCAAAGCCGGACGGAGACGGAGACAGAGAAGTCTCGTCGGAAGGTGAATCGAAAGAGAAGAAGAAATTAGATCACCTTCATCATCTTCATCCTCATCCGAGGATGGAGTACCTAAATCTCTCTCTTCCCAACTCGCGATGAAGAGGCGCACAAGGCCGCCGCCTCGAGCCTCTAAAACGGTCTACTCCCATAAGTCCAAAACAAACACAATCCTCATACGACCCATTCTCATTCCTACCCTCAACCTCATCCGAACCTCGATCTCTACCTAAACACACCCAATCCATCGGGGAGATGGGACCTACCGAGACCTCTCTTCGAATTCTTGGGAAGAAGTTTCTTTTAAGACAAGAATCTACTCTCAAGGACGAGGCTGAGCTTTTGAAGGAGCTTATCGATGTTTATCTGCTAAGAAGACTCGTGCTAGGATCTTTTGAAGAGACAAATATTCTAATAGCCGAGGCAGAGGCAACAATCTTGCCATCCGGGAGAAGGAGGTTCTCAAGAAGGCAAAATCGAAGTCATTCCAAGATATACTCACCGAAAATACCTTTGTTGATTACATTCTACAACGAGTATATCTTGGAGATGAGACTCTGAGGAGGTGAAAGCACTGAGAAGGGGAAGAGCAGAGGAAAGATGAAGTTGTTATGGAGGAGGAAAGGGTGGAGGAAGTAAGTGGTGGTGCTGCCGATAAGCCAGTGGGATGGATACTGAGGAGGCACAAACGGAGCAGACTGTTGAGGTGCAAACTGAAGCTGAAATTGAAGAAATAGATCTTTCTCGTGAGCAGACCTTGCACTCCACATCTCGCGTCTCGTATCCGAAGTGGAAGCCTTGAAAGTGAAGTT
Source organism: Paraleonurus japonicus (assembly GCA_030762865.1). Lineage (NCBI taxonomy): Eukaryota > Viridiplantae > Streptophyta > Magnoliopsida > Lamiales > Lamiaceae > Paraleonurus > Paraleonurus japonicus. Next base: position 29,930,322 of record CM061054.1, read on the forward strand.
CAAAATCTAAAGATCGCTTGTCTGAATGCTTTCCAACTGGTTCCTAATGTCATCTCATCATCAATCAAGGAGAATGTAGAAGCCGCAATTCTAGAGAAAACCAAGATTGATCTATACTTCTCCGGATTAAGACATGAGGAACGGATGACGGAAGTCAAGAAGAAAGTTGCCTCGAAATGAACTCTCAAGATGAGTGGGTAAAACAGTATGTTCGCTCGGCTTATACCGAAATAAGAGACTCATGAGGATCAAGTGAAAGAAGCCTGGAAAGCAAAAGAAGCCTCATTTCATCAAGTGTCAAGATGCAGCTTGCTCGGAAAAGATAGACAGACAACTATCTTGAAGAAATTCATAGATGATGAATTGACGAGCCGAGGTCGGGCAAAAGAAGAGATATGACCAGCTTGATCAAAAGACAGGGCTTGTAAGAGAAGAGCTCATTGGCCAAATAAATCAAGTAGCCACTATCTGCAATACCCGATTTGGATGTCAAAAAGGGGAAGATAGTGAGCTCAAGAAAAGGGTTGAGTCAGCAGGATGATCAGTTGATGGCATTAAATATAAGAATAGATGAGTTGTTAGAGGAGTTGTTAAAGGTCAAGAAGATAAGAAAAAGGCAGCTGAAGAGAAGTCCCAGAGAGCTTTAAGGAGATTAAAAAGGAGAACAACTGAGTCAACCGAGTCTGATCTCGAGCACGATCTTCCACTCTACCTGGCTGATCCTCGCTCCCATCTTATCAATCAAATCACCTTCATCCTCATCCAAAGCGACTGGGAAAGCTAAGGCTTCGAGCCAAATTCAGAAAACCCACCTAAATCGAAGAAGAAGCAAGGGTGCTTAAGAGGAAAAGGGAGGAGAAGGAGAAGTATAAGAGAAGGGATGCTAAGAAAAGAAGAGAACAGAGAAAGCAAAGAGGAAGTTTTATGACAGATCATTAAGAAGATGGGTTCGTAAAGATCAAGATGAACAAGGCAAGGACATCTTCTGCACCCAAGACATAGAGGTGAAGTAGTTCCCAAAGAAATCCTACCGATGGCGAGATCGTGTGAAATGGAGACCATTTGAAGTAGATTGGGTTTTCCAGTTTCACGTATGCAAGAATATTAAATGGGGTTTGGATGAGAACGCTGCATTTCATAACTGGTTGGAAGAAAGAGATCCTCAGAATGTACCAAGATGTAATCGATCTAGCTCATGTGGAATTCAATTCAGACGTTGTTGCACCTTCCTACTCTCGATGGAACCTCCACTAACAAATGATGGCCAACTAGATCGTGAAAAGATCAAGCGGTTGTTAATCAAGGCTGAATCCATAGCCGACCTTGCTCAAGGTGGAGAAACCATATCCTTAAAGAATAGGGTCTTTGATCGCGTAAGATTCCTAAGGAGGATAGGTGGTATGGCTAGTCTATATATTTTTCTTTGCTCCTTATCCTGATTCTACATGAAATTTGGTCTACTCTGTGAATATACCCGATTACCAAATTTGTCTTCTCTCATAAACTTTGGTATTTTAACCGACTTAATTTGGTTTAGTAACTTGTTAATATTTTCGTAACACTAAATCTTCGAACTCGCCAAAATCTAGCTTAATGTTGTTCTCAAAGTATTTGACCTTAATTTTGATCATCTGCTTATTAACTACATTACTCGATCATGTCTATTGAACTATTGCTCTAATCATCCGGTTATGGAACTATTGCTCCGATTATCCGACTATGTGGCTTAGTTGTATATTTTATTTCATTCTTATTTTTTAAGTACTAACAGCTTTTTCTTTTCTTGAGCTGAGTTTTAACATCATCAAAAAGGGGAAATTGTTAGGAATAGAAAATTGGATTTAGTTTTGATGTGTTAAAAGTGTAAAATAGGATGACCGGTGAGCATCTTGTATAGACAGTGAAGTATTTCTTTAAAAATAAAACTAAGTATAGAATATCGACAAGGACAAGATGTCGAGACGAGGAAGATTTCCAGATAATGAGAGAATATCGGACAAGGTCAAGATATCGAGACAAGGATAGCACGAGAAGATTGTTGAAGAACAAGACAAACACCTAGACAGAAAAGAAGATGAGGACGAGGTGAAGAAAACATCGAGACGATGAGGTGTTAGAAAAATATCATACAAAGATTCAAGAAGTCGTTTCAACAACTCAAGAAGAAGTTACGTAATTCAGTTATATTGTTATAACCGATCAAAACCGAATTCAAAGAAGTTACAATCACAAGAAGAGATCTCTATAAATAGGAATAGGAATCAATTTAGAATTAACTTTTGACACTTTGCACTCATCATTATACTTTGTATACACAAGCAACAAAAATCATACACATTCAAGAACGTTTTATACGTTTTCAGTTCTTAGTGTTTATAGAACACTTTTTCATTAGATCTTCGAGCCATAGATATTCAGAAATTAGGAAGATTCATTGTAAGGCTGAAGATTCATCATTGTAAGTAAGTCGGCAAGAAAGAAGGAAGTAAGTAAGTGAAGGCCCTTCTTCGAGTTTGAAGAAGGAGAGTGGACGTAGGATCGTTTGATCCGAACCACTATAAATCGGGTGTTATTTCTTCTTATTGCTTATTACTTGTTTTCATTGGTTATTTCTTGATCGCAAATCGATATCCGACAAAGCTTTAGATCCTATTTGAATTGAGTATAAACAAAATCTGTTTCATTGTAAAATTGATTTTGGAGTTGATAGATCATCTTAGCTTGCAAAAGTTTTTGATAATCTATTCATCCCCCTTCTAGATTATCACTAGAGGGTATCTTGATTTTGTGTTTAAACTCGTTCTAAAGGGACCCAACATACTGTTTATTGTGATAATACAAGTGCGATTAATATATCTAAGAACCCCGTGCAACATTCGTTAAATAAACATATAAGTATTAGACACCACTTTATTAGGGATCTTGTAGAAAAAGAAGTTGTAAAGTTGGAATACATTTCAACCGAAAAGCAAATTGCAGTACATTTTTACTAAAGCCCTTGATAATGAGAGGTTTTCTTCTCTTAGAAAATCTCTAGGTTTATGCACTAATTAGACCAATATTTGTTGTGTGTTGTAACAAATGTGCCAACATTTGTAACAACACTAGAACAATTTATTTAAATTTTTCTAAGTATTGTAATATTTAGTGTTTTTAAACTCTCTTGTGTAAATAGTATTAGAACCTATGATAAATATAAATTGTCCTGGACACACTTCTCTCAAATGCAATTGAATAAACTCACAATTAGATGCTATGTCATTTAGTAACTATGGGACACGGAGTTGACTACTACGATGATCTCTTTTCAAAAGATGACTTGAATGCATCAATATATTCACAATCCATTGAGTAATTATGGGACACGGAGTCGACAACTACGATGATCTCTTACGGAAAAATGGATCAATGTGAATAAGTGGGTAAAGCAAAATATAGTGCAACACAAATGAATTTATTTCATGTAAAAGCGTGTTCGAAGTGTGTGTGCCGACATTCGGTGAATAACATTACGGTTCTCATATGTATATTTACCTCTATGAGTTTGAAAATTTCCGAATATTATTTTATGAAGATCGATTTATTTTAAATTGTTCCCAGCAATATTATATAGTCTAATTTAATTATTTGTGCGGTTAATTTTTATAAAATCAAAGGCGGTTTTTAGCATGTCATTGAAATAAACTTCCAACATTTGATAATGCCCTAATTTTTAGGGATGTGATTATATCTTATCTTTTAACTTCGATGTGTTCACAACTTCAATCTTTCTATTCCCTATTTAAGGTCCTTAATACTCAAAGTGTTCTATACTTAATATCATAGTTTCAAATTTAAGCACAAAATTTCGAAAGGTATCATTAATCATACTTTGTAGTATTAGTTCTTTCCCTCGGCCTATTTATATTCAAATTCATTATTTTATTAATTTAATTTGAATAGTGTTTACAGTGATTAATATGGCTGATCGAAAAGACCTCTCACCTTCACAATCAAAACACTCAACCTCTCCAAAGATCATCTTCTACCTCCGTAAACCTTCGACTTCTTGCTTCAATGGCCGTCGACAATGTGTCCGAGAATGTTGGCGCATCTCGCCCAACATCACCCTCTTCGATTAGGGTTGGCTCGGTTGATGTTCCTCTCTCGGCCTATGATATTCGTTACAGAAATCTCTAAAACTCCGATTTTGGGCGGAACGCCACAAAATCCGGTTAGAGGCGAAGCTAGCAAAGCCCGATTCTCGAGACTTACCCAGTGGACGGTTGAGCTAGCTGAAGGAGCCACCTCTCGATCAAATCGTCTATGCATTCAAAACCCTCACTAAGCGCAGACGATTTATCCCGTTGTCAAGGTAGACGACGTGGAGGTTGATTTTCAGCAGTACAAACACTTAGTGTTTACACCGCCACAATCACCGCAAGATGCTCCAGTAGAAGACCCGTCGACCGACTCGACCGACACCGGTGAACTCACCGCTCGCTTTGAAACCGTTCGACAAAAGGCAACAAGCTCCAGGACGCGGTCGAAAAGGCATTCTTACCGAACCATGGGCAAAAGGGTGGATTACTCGAAAAAGGGAAAAAGCAGAAACATGATGATGGTGTTGCTTCAAAACCGATTCAAGTGTTTGATTCTCAATCGTCTCAAGAAAAGATGAAGGAAGCTAGTCGGAGAAGGAAACGAGCGATCAAGCCTCTCTGCTCCTTGCTCAGCCCGAGGGGGAGTACCGAGGATCTGAAATGAATCAAACATTGGCTAACATGGCTGCTCGCTTGGAAAAGAGGAGCAAAAAGCGAAATGATCCGCAGGATGTGCCAGAGGATGTTGGCACACCAATGGACACATCGTCCTCGACTCTGAGTCTTCTTCATACTGAAGCAAGTAAGGCTAAATCGATGAGGTACATACCGATTCCTCTCTCGAATATGACTTCATCCGATTCGATGATAGCTATAATGGTGTGGATAGTGATAAGTTTAGGACTTTAAGAACTAGACTGATTGTTGGAGAGAGGATAATTAAAATGGATGACTTTGTTTCTATGAATTTGGTTGGTTATCCGGAAGAAAGATCTTTGATGTTTGCACTTCAATTTGCCACTCCTTATCCGATTGAATGGGTGTATGAATTTTATGCAAACTTAAAGGGCGGTGTGTCTATGGTCGGTTCCAAGAATTATGGAAAGGTCAAGTTTAGAGGAAAGGTTATTGAGGTTACTCCTGCTAAGATTAACAGCTTTTCTTAGAACTAGAGATGATGAGGATCCTTCTATTGATAACTTGGATGAAGTGATTAGTGTTATCACCGGGGAAGGATTACAAAGATGGAGGTATAGGATGAATTCCTCGATTTTAACAAGTCTATATAGTGTCTTGCACAAGCTAATTGTGTACAATTGGCTGCCATCATCCAACACCACTACCCTTACTTCGAACAAGTCTGTACTTATGTACAAAATTGGCCACTTGCAAAGATTTAATCTTGGGAAGACAATTTTTGACAATATGATGACATATTCGAAGGGTGTCAAGTAAAGGACTCGCCGCCGTATCCTAGTCTGATTTTTATGATGATTTCAGCTCTTGGGTTTCAAAGGGAAAATTCGGATATAATAAGTTCGTTTGCTCTGAGTTTAGGGATCTCACATGTACCGAGGACTGGACCACGTGTGATTGATCTCGCCCTACGAGATCCTAATGCACCTGAACTCGAAGTTCCCTCTTGATCAAACAGCCGATGTGCCGAGAAATGTTGGCACACACGCTGCCAACACTCCGCAATTACAGCCGCAATTTATCCGAGATCATGGCTATGACTGAAAACTCAATCGCAAATGCCAAATGTCTGTTGAGCAACCTTGAAATGCACAAAAGTGGTCTCGGGAAGCTATACTTTCTACCGTCACAGGGGAGTAGGACTGATGTTGCTGCTCAAGTTGATGCTCCAGTGCGGATGTTGCTTGATGTTTCTTCTTGAACAGTGAAGATGGAAATGCTAATGATGATGGAACCGAAGGAGGACCGGATGCTGATATTTGGAGGCTGGAACAAGTGCAGCTCCTGATGCGAGGCCAAGCAGAAACCCCGAGAATGCGCCGGAGAATGTGCTCACAAATCTTGACAACAATGATGGACCCAGCAGTTCGAACATGGACGTAGATGCTGAGAAGATAGATGCAACGATGATTGGGATGATGAAGATCTCATTGTATCGTATGATGATTTGGATGATTGGGGACATTAAGCAAGGGGGAGCTTTCGAAGATAGAGAAGCTTGAAGATAGGGGAGTTCGTGCGAGACTCTTGAAGATGCATTTGTTATTCTTCTGACCCAATCCTCTCCTAAACCTTCATTTATAAGCTTTATCTATTTTTGTAAAGACTAAATTTATGTTTGTTTTTATGTTTATGTCTTTTCGAACTTATATTACGTGTTAGCTATATCGATGAACTTAATAGTATTATGGTATTTAGTTAAGTTCGTGATACTATGCTCCGATTTTATTATGTTAAGTGTTTTTATCGTTAAGCTCGATTTTAGTATTAATGTGTTTTTGGTTAAGCTCTGATTTAACTTTTGTTAAGTCTAGTATTTTTCTTTGTTTTATTACTACGATTTTATATTGTTTTATGTTAGCTACGATTTTGTTTAGTCTATGTTTTGTTCAAAGTATAAGTCCTCGTGATGTTAAGTGTTTATTGTTTTTATGTTAGTTTTGGCTAAGTAAAAGATGTCATTTACTTGATATTTATTTACTTATCTCTATTGTGTACACATTCTGCATTTTGTTGCAACATCAGTGTGTTCGGTAGAAAGGCCGAATTGGGGAGATTGTTGATGTTATGACGAGTGTTACTCGAGAATGTGCCAACATTCTCGGTCACAACATCGAATTCGTCCTTCCACTTTCACTAACCCTTAACCCACGTTTTGTCTTGTTCATTGACTTGTTCTTTCAGATTGAAGACTTACGGCGATTACCGAAGTCATGCGGTTGAAAGAGGCAAGCAAGAGAAGTTATAAAGATCATGGGGAAGTTACATAGAAGTTACCTATTTTCAAGGGAGATGTGGAAGTTATCTTCAAGCATTAAGAGTCCAGATTTTATCTATAAATACACGCCGCTTATGAAGATTAAAACTTGAAGTTGAGGGAAACACAATCTAGCATAGTCTATTGGCATAGATTATAGAGTTTATTGTTAGTTTCATACTCGATACTTCCGTTGGTGAATGTTCCAACATTTCACTCAACATTGGGTCTTTATATGTATTAGTGATAGGTTAGATTGATCATTGTCTAGTCACTATATACGTAGATCCATTCACGGTGTAGCTTATGTTTTCACCGATTGTATCACTTAACAATTATTAGTGATAATACGCCGTTTGGGCAAAGATAGACTTATTTATAGTCTATACGAAAATTTTGATATCCATCTTGCAACGTGTTTAAGACTTCCGTTGTACATTTGATTATTTATTTATGCGTGTTGCTCTTCGAATGTGCCAACATTCGTGACAACATTCTGCAAAACACGACGCACACCTTCACTTATCTCTCAAGAAATCAGATTATACCTACGAATTCCCCCTCGGACGGAGGTTGGACCCGATCAATGAGGAATATAGGGAATATTCCTTGACTTGGGCCTCAATTATCTCAACTACTCGTCGCTTCTCGATCTTATCGAGATAGATAACCGCTATGGGCTTGGTCAAATACTCGTCTGTTCTCCGGATCTCGCTTGGGCCTCTAGGCCCACCTGCAGCCTTAGGTCCTGGGCCTCACGGCCCACCTGTGGGCTTGGGCCTCGTGGCCCGTCTCCATACGAGCTTAGGCCTCGCGGCCCTCTGTAGGTGGGTTTATGGCTTCATAGCCTTATTGTGGCCAATTTGGGCTCGAGCCTACCTCGGGTTTTCCTCCCTCTACCTAGGGTATTTGGTGACGTCACTGGGCCCTATTGGGCTGGTCGTACTTGGACCCTACGTACGGTTGGGCACGACATTTTTATCCGCATCAATATATATAATGCATGACGTGAATTTCATCAATTGAATTCACATATAGAACTATCAAGAATTAATATTATTAATTTAGGCAAGCAAATTTTATGGAATAAAAAAACTATAATAATTTTTTTTTGTTTAAATATTTTTATAAATAAATATTTTTATAATACACGATATCCTAAAACTAAAATGGTAATTAAAATAATAAAAAAATTGATTAAATATTTACTTGATAATTTTATAAAATAATAATGAATCCAAAAATTTGATTAATATAAGTCATGAACTTGTAATTATAAATTTGATTAATATTATTTAATTTTAATTATACGTACATATCTTAAAGTATTATATATGAATATACAAACAAATTACAAACAAAAAATTGATTCGATATTTAAATTCAAATATTAAGATTAATTCAATATTAAATTAAATATTATAAGAAGCAAACATATTTGATTTGATATTCAAATTTGAATATTAAAAATCCAATTTGATTAAGTATTTGAATTCAAATATATATAATTCCGTAGTAGAACAGAGATTACGTTTCTATTTGGCATTAGAATATTTGATTTGGTGTTTGAATTCAAAATTAAGATTCAATTGTTATTGAAATTTGAATATTAAGAATCGATCGGTTCGGTTTTGAATTTGAATATTAAAACTTACATATTTGTTCGATTTGATTGCATATTTGAATTCAAATATTAAATAATGATTTCGTATTATAATTTGAATATTAACATTAAATATATTCAATTCGGTTTGATATTCAAATTTGAATATTATGCATAGATTTAGTATTAAAAATTGAATAAAATTATTTAATTTTTGTTTTTATTTTCAAATTAATTAAAAAAATTACATTAATTTTTCTTAGGAATTTTAATTTGTAAAACTCATTGGAATTTGTTTAGGGTAAATGGTATTTTCAATTCCAAGAAAATAAGTTGTTTGTAATTTTTTTTTACACTTTTGGCCCTTTAGTTTTTTTTTTTTTTTTTGATATTTTTAGCTACAAGAGAATGATAAATATTTACACTTTTGGTCATAAAAGAATGTAGTAAAATTATAATTTTATTCTTGAAAAATAATGGTTCCATTTTTTGCAAATCAAAATGGCAAAAAGAACATAGAATCAAAATTATCGTTGAAAAAAAAATCCAAGGGACCAAAAGCTGTAATTGTCGGTATACAAAGTTGTCATTAATTGACATAAGATTATGATATTTTGTAACATAGTGAATTATTGTCACTATATGTATGTTTTGAGTGGCAAACATTAAATAAAACATTGATAATATACTAATTTATGTTTTTTTTTTACATAATGTATTATTGTCACTATATATGTATTTTTATGACAAATATTCAATTAAATATTGACAGATAGAAAGTTGTTACTAATTACATTATTTTGTAACATAATGAAATGTTGTCACTATTTATGTATTTTTAGCGACAAACATTCAATTAATTATTGACAATATAAATATTGTTACTAATTATATTATTTTTGTAACATAATTAATTTTTGTCACTATATGTATGTTTTTAATGACAAAAACTCAATTAAATATTAACAATATAAAAGTTTTCACTAATTATGTTATTTTGTAACATAATTAATTTTTCACTATATGTGTCTTTTTAGTGACAAAAATAAGTTATCACTAAAAAGTTTGTCACTAAACACGATTTTTTTGTAGTGGCACCGTCGACCTCAGTGGATAAAAGGCATTATTACTAAGGGTGAAATCAAGTCCGACTCAAAGATGAAGATGAACTCAAGCCGCTTAGGAAAAGAGTCTTCACTTGGGCCGATAGTTCCAGAAGTGATCAATGGGGTGTCTAGATAGGATCGAGTCTCTTTTCTTATTTCTTTATCTTATCTCGCACCAAAGTGTAAATCTGTAATTTTGTGAATATGAATGAGATCGGGTGAACTTATCCTAACTACCTTGTCTTATGTTTTAAGTTTGTTATCTTGCTTTCTAGGAAAACTTAAAAAAATTTCTAAGTGTTAATCATCCGAGAAAACTTTCTATCTCGATTAAAATTTTCTCTAAAATTTTCTTAAAACCCTTTTGAAATTTTTCTATGTATGGAAGTTGTTTTAATGTGAAAATATCCTTAGTATGAATTAAATGCTCTTATGTGAACTTATACGAGTTAAAGGTGTTTATATGCTTAAATGTGCTTATCGATTGTCTTGAATAATCTTGACTAACACCAACCGTGAGCCTATTTCTTTCTTGCAGTTTTAACTTCATAAAAAAGGGGAAATTGTTAGATTAGGTTTTAAGTTTTGATGAGTTAAAGTGTGTAGACTAGAACTAGCTCATGTAAATAAGATGACCAATCGAGTATGTATAGAACAGTGAGGTAATGAACATTAACACTAGGTGATCAGACTAGGTAAAGCTAATTAAGTCACCGAGATCGAGAAAGACAAGGTCTTCTCAAGACGATCTTGAAGAAGTCATCTGTTGGAGAGAATAATGAAGAGCTCAAGATGAGGTCGAGACCAAATTGAGTAGAATAAGAAAGGCGAGTCTTCACCAAGTCACAGCAGACGACTAACTCAAGATTAGTCAAGTCAAGAAAATTTTCAAGATAAGTTTGTTAAACGGTTTTAGTTTGTTATAACAAACTAACCGTCTTACAAGCTTATAAATAGGAGTAAGCACGCTTTAAAAACACCGAGCACTCATAATTCCCGATACTCACAATTTTCAAAGCACTCAAGTTTTCCAAAAGGCTTTTCATAAATTTCTAAGTGTTTAAAGAATACTTCCTGTATATCTTCAAACACATTCTCGCACCGTATCTTTCTAATTTCTACATAGATTGATAGTTTGAAGATAGGTGAAGAAGAGGATCTTCAAGTTGTAATTGTAATCTCCATTAAGTAAGTAAGTGAGTAAGTAGTCGAGGCCCTTCTTCAAATTGAAGGAGGAGAGTGGATGTAGGATCATTTTGATCGAACCACTATAAACCCCCGTGTCTTTTACTTTCCGAATTTATTTTTCCGTTGATGTTGCTCTCGATCGTTTAGATCTTTATCAATAGATTGAGTATAAATTGTTTCCATTGACTTGTCTCGATTTCTTGAATTGTTAATCTGAATTTTGGGAAAAATTTAGATAATCTATTCAACCCCCTTATAGATTATCTCTAGGAGGTGTACTTAGCTGCTTATAATTACTCAATCTCGGGACCAACACAACATGTCGACAAAGCAAAGAGAACCGCTTGGATCAAGGTAACTCTTCCCGCCATAGAAATGTGTTTTCCACTCCATGAATCCAATCTTTTCTTAATTCTTTGCAGCAAACTATTCCAAACAAAAGAATTATGGTGATTAACTCCTACCTTCACTCGAAGATAATTGATTGACCCAATTCTAATTTCATATATCCCAATTCAGAGGCTTTATTCCTCAAGACAACATGATCAATATTCACTCCATACAAATTGCTCCTATCAAAATTAACTTTAAAACCTGATAATAACTCAAAGATTCTCAGTAGCTGCTTAATCACCTTAATATTTCCCTCATTGCCCGAACAAATAAATATTGTATCGTCCACATCCCGAAGGTGTGATATCACTATTTTTTCCTTTCCAACTTCAAATGCTTCTAGCGAGCCAAGATTAACCACTTTCTTGACCAACAGATTCAATCCTTCTACCACCAGAGGTAGAAAAAGGTGATAAAGAATCACACTGTCTCGGCCCCTTTCCACCCTAAATTCGGCGTAGGACTTCCATTTACCGTAACTAACGGTGATGTTGAAGATACACACTTTTGATCCAGTGTCTCCATTTATAATTAAAATTGAGCCGCCTCATCATCTCATCTAGAAAATTCCAATTAACTCAATCATAAGCTTGCTTAAAATCTATTTTGAAAATAAAGCACTCCCTTTTTCTCCATTTCGCTTCATATATTACCTCATTGAGAATGACTATACCGTCCGCAATCTGCTCCCCCAACAAACGCCAATTGATTCTCTAAATGACTGATTCTATCACTTAGCTCATCCTCCTTGCAAGAACTTTCAAGGTCCGACTCTCGTTGCTTCCGAGAGCCAGAGTGATAGGACATTGTACCTTGGGAACTCGTTTCTCTTGAAGGTCCAAGTATATAGACGAGCAAATCAAGTTTAAGGGCAAGTAGTTTTGCTAATGCCTCGCCCCTGAATTTATTCTAAATTTTATTTTTAGTTTTTATTTCATTATTTTTTCCTAGAAATATAAAAATAAAAAGAACTTCCTTTTACTAACAATCTTAAACTCGATTTTATAAAAGTGAAGATGACGGAGCAATATAAAATGATGTTTTTTGCCCGATTATCATTTCGTAGAATATTGGGAGGCTTTTTTCTTATATTATCTCCAGGACGTTGCATAATTTTTATGTCCAAGAAAAGATGAAGAAAACTAAATTAAGAAAACTAATTTTTTTCTCTAGTTACGAAATTTCAAGGTCCGACTCTCGTTGCTTTCCGAGAGCCAGAGTGATAGGACATTGTACCTTGGGAACTCGTTTCTCTTGAAGGTCCGAAGCATATAGACGAGCAAATCGAGTTTAAGGACAAGTAGGTTTGCTATTGCTTCGTCCCGAATTTATTCTAGATTTTATTTTTAGTTTTTATTTCATTATTTTTTTCTAGAAATATAAAAATAAAAAGAATTTCCTTACTAACAATCTTAAACTCTATTTTATAAAAGTGAAGATGACGAAGCAATATAAAATGATGTTTTTGCCCAGCTTATCGCTTCGTAGAATATTGGGAGGCTTTTTTTATATTATCTCCAGAACGTTGCATAATTTATTATGTCCAAGAAAAGATGAAGAAAACTAAATTAAGAAAACTAATTTTTAACTAAAATATCGTAAGTGCAAGTAAACAGCCATTGCACTTTCTTGCCTCGTTCTTTTCTAACAATTAATATTATTTTCTAAAAGAAATCCACTATAGAAGAAAAGGGATTGTGCTGGAACTACTTTTGGCATTAATGTTTTATGGGATGCGATATTTGGATTTATTTAATTATTTTGCTACTACAGCTTTTTTAATGAGCTTATATTGCATAAACGTATTTTGTGACATCTGATTTACCATTAAAATTTGAACGTCTTTGTAAAAATTAATGTTCATAACTTCGTGAATACTATTAATAATTATTCTTTTTGTGGAGAAAAAATAATGTTTTACTTTACAACCATAAACTTGATTCGGTATGTCATTGAGGATAAACTGAGGAGGATAAGAATGATCCTAAATTTGTTGCCACTGCTCAAGCATGGAATAGCTCGGACAACATGTGACGCCACAATATAATGATGAGGTTAGATTACTCTTTTTACCAAATTTCTTATGAGAAAAAAACTGCAAAAGATCTTAAGGAGTCTATAATTAAGAAGTATATTGTGGACGATGCCGGTGCAAAGAAATTTATGGCCTCACGTTTCCATGGATCTATTATGATCTAGCCGCAGAGGACATGCTGATCAATGAAACACTTCAAGTAGCTTTGTTGATCGAAAAACTTCCTCCTTATTGAGCAAGTCAAGAACTTCAATGGATCTATTATGATTTAGCCGCAGAGAACACGCCGATCAATGAAACACTTCAAGTAGCTTTATTGATCGAAAAACTTCCTCCTTGGAGTGATTTCAAGCATTATTGGAAACACAAAAAGAAGGTCATGTCATTTGAAGATTTGATCTTAAAACTAAGGATCAGAGTGATGTAAGAAAAATGTACCAAGAAGGTAAATGGTGGTGGTTTAATTTCTAAATCAAACATTGTAGAAGTAGAGAGCTCTAATCGGGGCAAGAGAAAACACCCTAATGATTCAAATAAGAAGTTCAATGGAAATTACTTTGTGTGTGGGAAATCAAACCATAAAGCAAAGGATTATCGTAATCGTGTGGACAATCAAAATAATAATCGAAACCAGAGACAAAATGTAAATGGTGGCAATAGAGGGAATGATAGAACCCGTGGAAACAATAAGAGAGTTGCTCAAGCACATATGGCCGAAGACGGGTTTCGAAGTCTCAATTAGAGGATATGCATCCGAGTGCAGAGTAATCGAACTGAATTTGGTTAGAGGGAACTTCAATGAATGGTGGGTGGACACGAGGGCCACTCGACATATTTGTCCCAATAAATGGATGTTCAAGACCTACCAACTGTGGATGAGGAGATCTCATTACATGGGGAATTCTGCATCTTCTAAAGTGGAGGGGAAAGAAAGAAACAAAGTGGTCCTGAAAATGACTTCCTGGAAAAGAGTTGACGCTGATGGACGTGCTTCATGTACCCAAGATCTGCAAGAATTTCATCTCGGGAATTGTGCTAAACAAGAAAGGCTTTAGACTTGTCTTCGAAGCCGATAAATTTATACTCTCTAAGAGTAGGTCTTTTGTGGGGAAGGGTTACTTAGCTTAAAATTTATTTAAGGCCTAGTTTGGTTAATGCAATGAGTTATCATTCTTAAACATGGGTTTATTAATGTGGGCCATCGTTACAAAGGGGCATCATAAACTCACCGATTTTCCGCATTGAGGAAGGGTCATCTCAACAAGGTTTAGTGGCGGACCATATAGAAAAGATGGGCCTCCAAGATGCCAACCAAACTCTAATTCATCCATGACAGATCACAATCTGGGCCTAATCATGAGCTTAACATGCCTAACAAACTATGCCTAAAATGACTGTAATGACTTTACTTCCAAGGAGTGAGCCTGTGGAATAAATGTAACCGAGGCAACCACGAGCTCAACTGGAAAGAAATGTGCCCGTGAGGCAAATGAAAATGTTAATTTTGCTTACTCGCTTGAATTTTTTATAGCATGGTAGACTAGGACACGTAAATTTAAAAAGTTTACAAAGATTAATTACTTTGAATTTACTACCAAACTTTAACATTGATAAAAATTACAAGTGTGAGACTTGTGTGGAAGCTAATTTATGTAAAACTTCTTTCCATCCATCGAGAGAAGTTCAAAACCTTTAGACTTAATACACACAAATGTGCGCAATCTAAAGTATATACCATTAAGAGGTGGAAAAAAATATATTACTACATTTATCGATGATTGCACTCGATATTGTTATGTTTACTTAATGAGAAGTAAAGATGAAACACTTGACATGTTTGTGCATTATAAAACTGAAGTTGAAAATCAACTTGGAAAAATAAAAATTGTTAAGAAGTGATAGAGGTGGTGAATATGAATAGCCTTTTACACAATTGTGTGCCGTAAAGTGGCATCATTCATCAAACAATCGCACCGTATTCTCCACAAAAATAGAATTAATGGAAAAAATAGAACCTTGAAAGAAATGATGAATCCAATGCTAATTAGCTCTGGGCACCCTGAATTTGTAGGAAGCCCTACTTTCTACACATTATATCATTAATAGGGTACCTCATAAAAGACTAGACAAGACACCTTATGAACTATGGAAGAGTGAAGGGTCATGTACCTTCTTACAAATTCATTAAGATTTGGGGATGTCTAGCGAAGGTTTCAATCCTTCCACCTAAACGAATGAGGATAGGACCAAAGATGGTAGATTGTGTGTTCATACGATGTGCACCAGATAGTAGTGCCTATCGATTTCTAATTCACAAATCGGATAACTCTGAAATGCATGTGAATACTATCATCAAGACTCGGGATGCTTCTTTCTTCGAAGAAGTTTCCCCTACACCGATCATTCTTATGTCGATCTAAACGTTGATCGAGAAGTGAAAAATGTAAGGGCTAATGAACCTCAAAGGGAAGATGAAGAACCTAGACGTAGCAAGAGGATTAGGACCGAAAAGTCATTTGGTCCAGATTTTCGAACTACATGATAGTGAAGGACCCTATGACCTATATAGAAGCAATGACTTCTCCAGATTCCAGTCTTTGAAAAGAAGCCATTAATAGCGAGATTAATTCGATTCTTCGAGAATCATACGTGGGAACTTGTGGATCATCCACCTAGTTCTAAACCCTAGGTCACAAGTGGATCTTTAAGAAGAAAATAAGACCGGATGGTTCAATAGATAAGTATAAGGCAAGAGTTGTGGTTAAAGAATACAAACAAACCGAAGGTGTGGATTATTTTGACACATATACTCTAGTGTCTAGAAAAACCTCAATTAGGTTAATCATCGTCTTTGCAACATTGTTTGATTTGGAAATCCGTCAAATGGATATAAAATAGCTTTCCTTAATAGAGACCTGGAAGAGGAGATTTACATGGAACAACCCAAAGGGTTTATTATTTCGGGTAAAGAAAACAAGGTGTGCAAACTTGTAAAATCTTTTTATGGATTGAAACAAGAACCTAAGTAGTGACACGAAAAATTTGATAGTGTGATGCTTTCAAATGGATTTCAAATATATAAAGGTGACAAGTGTGTCTATGTGAAAGGAGGTAATAATGATTACGTAATTGCGTGTCTACGTAGATGACATGATCATTATTGATAACAATGAAAACATCCAAGTTACTAAAAAAATATTGGCACAAAACTTTAATATGAAAGACATGGGTCTTATGATGTAATACATGGAATGAAAATTTCCGAACCATCGGATGGTTATTCACTCTCTCGGTGTCATTATATCCTGAAAATTCTAGACATGTTTGTAAATAGTGATGTAATTGCTAAAAAAATCTATGGAAGTAGCTTCCACTTGAAAAAAATCATGGAGAAGGTGTGAGACATCTTGAATATTCTAGGGTTATAGGCGATCGATGTTTTTAATAGTCTATACTAGACTTGATATTGCAAATTCGTAAAACAAGCTAGCTAGATTTACTAGTGATTGGAGTGAATTGATGCATGATTTTGAGGGGTATTTTAGTGCAAAAAGTGATCAAAAGTGTTAGATTTTGTGCCTAAATGTGTAGAGTATCACTTTTTGCCTAAAAAGTATTACTTAATGCATAATTGACATTTTTCGTCCATTTTACAGGTAAATCGGTGGAATTTGGCCAAACCGAGAGTACCGGCATTCTTAGGATGAAGAGATGAATGAGACGGACGAAAATGGGGGTCGGAGGTCGAGCCTAGGTCGAAAAAATGCCCTGGTCTCGACCTTTGGTTGAGGTCCGCAGGCCTCGACTCGAGGATAAGACATATGGCTAAGAATTCAAAAAATTGGAGCGTTCTCGACTCGAGGGCTGAGCCTCGAGTCGAGGGATTAGGAAAAGGTGGATCCCTCGAGTCGAGGAGGCCCAAAACCGAAAATTTCGGTTTTAAATCATTTTGAGCGAAAAATAGAGCATAATCCTCTTAGCATAGTTTAGAGCAGCTTATTAGACAGCTTTTCTGAGCGAAATTATCATTCCATAGCTTAAATCTTCTTGTAATTGGATTAGATTATTAGTTTTTCATTGAATTCAAGCTTGTATACACTACATTAGTGATTTGATCCATTAGATTTTCATTTCCAAGTTGTAATTAAAGAGGTGGAGATTGTGATTGAAGCATTTGTGAAGACTCAAGCATTTTTATTTTTGTTAATTGAAGACAATTGGTGATGTTCTTCTACTTTTCTCTCTTTAATTCATTGTTTGTGTTGATTAGTATTTTAATTACTTTCCTAGATTTTTCACCCATGGCTTTTGCACTTAGCACCATGGGCTAATAGTTTTATGCTTGGAGTAATTGAAATTGGGGATGATGTGATTACCTCATGCTATGATTGTTTATAATTGTTGATCAACCGAGTAGATTGCTTCCTAATTGTGATTCTCATTGTGCTTCATGCAAAATTATCTCTTTAGATTAATGGTTGAGCACCCTAGCAATAAAGGCGAGTTGAGCTAACGTGACTAGGTGTTAATCGGGTTATAATTTTGCATGATTGTATGAATTGGGGACTTCTTAATTGAGAGATTGGAAGGACTAAGAATACTCACATTAGGCATTGTGTTATTAATGTAGTGATTAATTCATGATGGTTTATGCTTTCTAACTTGATTGATTTGCAATTGGATACAATCATAGCTTGTTAATCATTGATTCCTTGATGGAGATTATCCCTAGCACCCCTATCCCCATTGATTTTAGCTTGTTTGTTATTGCATCCTAGGTGTTTGATCAATTGCTTGCATAGATTTAGAATTTAATTCTTGCCATTATTGTAGATTTTAGTCCAAAGCCTTCTTGCAACAATAGTCATTAATAACTTGTATTCTTAGGGCCTCACTTGAAATCTAATTCCTTCGATATTTTTGATTGGTCTTAATACCGCTTGCCGGATTACTACAAATCAAATGGCGCCGCTGTCGGGAACCAGTTTCTACGCCTATAAGTGATACTTAGGGATTGTTTGACGTGGCTACTTGTTGTTTTTGTTGTTGTGTTTTTGTTTTGTTTGTTTTTGTTGGAATTGATACTTGGATTGGTGGTATTGTAGGTGTATGTTAACAAGGTCAAGTGGTATTCCACCCTTGCCACTCAATCCGAGATAGAAGCTACATTGAGAAGAAATCGTGGTAGAAGAAGAAGGGAAGCAATGGAAGGAGAAGAGCTAAGGAATAAGGAGGGAGTTGTTGGTGAACCTCAAGTTGAGAAGTTGCATGGTAATGGAGAAGGAAGAGTAGACAATGGAGGTCTTGGGAATAATTTTAATACTCAAGTTGGCCCTTATTCTCAAGGGATGCTACCACAATATTTTCCCTACCAAAATCCATACCCCTACCCTCCACAAGCTCACCAATACCCATACTATCCACCTCATCCACAACAATTCCCACCATACTACCCTCAAATGTCATATAATTATGAGCCACGATACCAAGTGCCACCACACATTCCTCATGCACAACCACAACCCATGAATGAGCCACCACCTCAAGGTAGGCCATTGAGAGAGTTTTTTTAGCCATAACTTAGAGAGCACTATGATGGGATAGCAAGGCCGAGGATTGAAGCCAACAATTTTGAGATAAGTCCCGCTCTAGTGAGGATGCTTAGAGAAAAGCAATTTGAAGGCAAGGATGAAGATGAGTGCCCACATCAACATATGGCACAATTTCTAGAGATTTTCGACACTACCAAGTACAACGGAGTGCCCGAAGATGCAAAGAAGTTGAGGCCTTTGCCTTTACACTCAAGGGAAGAGCAAAAGCATGGCTTAATTCACTACCTCCCGGAACCGCACGTACATGGGAGGACCTTTCAAAGAGATTCTTAATGAAGTTCTATCCACCATCCAAAACCGTGCAAGCTAAGGAGGCGATATCTCACTTTCACCAAAAGAATGGAGAAACAATACCGGAGGCTTGGGAGAGGTATGGCATGTTGCTTGTAAATTGTCCTCAACATGGCTTTCCGGAGGAACAAACCATTATGTACTTTTGCAATGGTTTGATGGATGGAGATTATTCATTTTTGAATGCTTGTGTCAATGGATCTATTTGGTCGAAGACGGTGGGGCAAATGAATGAGATCATAGAGAACATAGCCTAAGATTCGCTCCAAGTGTCGGTTAATTGCGGAGCACACCATAGGTGTCACATGTTGAGAAGATAGAGTCAATGAAGAGTATGATGATGACGATGATGAACCGATTGGGAGCTCTTACCACTTCCCAAAGCCAACAAAGTGTGAGTCCATCCATCCCTCAAGTTGATATGTGTGCAAGTTCTATGCCGGTTGAAGAAGTTAGCTACATGGGTAGGCCTCCACTCCAAGGAGGCTATCAAGGAGGAAATTATCAAGGGGATTTTCAAGGTGGAAGGCCTTATCAAATGCCATACCAAAATAGGCCCCAAGGAAGTTATCAACCTCAACCTTAAGCTCAATTTAATGGTAACACTTGGAGGAGAAATGAATATTTTTCTTATGCCAACCCAAGAGCCGCCGTCCAATTTCCTCCCAAATTTGATCCGGTGCAAAAGAGCCTAACAATGAAGGAAAGGCCACTACGGAGGAGCTCCTTGGGATGATAGTGAAGAGGTTGGAGGCAAATGATTCTAGACTTGATGATATAGGCAAGCAAATGGATACAGGGTTCAAGACCATAGAGCATCAAGTGGGACAACTAGCCACTACGGTTGGGAAGCTTTCTTCTATGCTGGACCACTTGTAAAACAAAGGGAAGTATCCATCCACCACCGAGCCTAATCCTAAAGAGTTTTGTAGTGCTATCCAACTAAGGAGTGGTGCTAGTTATGACGGCCCAAAGATGCCCAAGGAAGTGGAGATTGAGAAAGAGGTGGTGAAAGAGGAAGAAGCTAGTGAAGAAAGTGTGGTTATGGAAAAGAAGGCTAGTGAAGAAGAGGTGAAAGCAAAGGGAGAGTTCAAGAAAGATGAAGAGAAATCTAAGAAAGATGCATGGGGAGTTCCTATGAAAGTCACTCCGGTTTCATTTTCTCAAAGACTTGGGAGGAAAAAGCTTGATGATGAATTTGGTAAGTTTTTAGAAGTTTTCAAGAGCTTGCATGTTAATATTCCACTATTGGATGCCCTTGAGCAAATACCCCACTACAAGAAGTTCTTGAAAGAAATCATTTCTAAGAAGAGGAGTTGGGATGAAAAGGGTATGATCAAGTTAGTGGAGGAGTGCAAGGAGATATTGGAGAGGCACTTACCTCGAAAGAGAAAGGATCCGGGAGCTTCATAATTCCATGTGAGATAGGTGAGAATGGGAACATCCAAGGCTTGTGTGATTTAGGAGCGAGTATAAATGTCATGCCTTTGTATGTATTTGAGAAGTTGGAGCTAGGAGAGGTGACTCCTACAAATATCAATCTTCAATTAGCGGATCAATCATATGCTCATCCATTTAGGATCATTGAAGATGTCTTAGTAGGAGTTGGCAAGCTTATCTTCCCGGTTGATTTCATTGTTCTTGACATGAAGGAAGAGCTTGAGGCACCGATCATACTTGGTCGACCTTTCCTTGCCACCAGCAAAGCTATGATTAACGTGGAGAAAGGGGAGCTTAAGTTGAGCTCTAATGGAGAGGAGGTGACATTTACAAGAGCTCATGTGGAAAAAGTTGCTCCAAGCAAAGTGGAGAAGAAGACGTGTGGATACATAGAGATTATCGATTTATGCCCTTCCATTGAGAGGAAGATTCTACACCTTCTACTTCTTCTATTTCTTTAGTTGATGAGCAGTTCATTACCTCTTGTAAAATAATTGCTAACAAGTCTTGCGTTTCTTTAGATGATTCAAGGAAGGAGAAAGAACTTATGGAGCCTTTGCTTGACCCAGGTGATAAGAAGATGGAAGGATGTGAGAAGCATTTGACCAAGCTTGAGCATGGCTCAAGTTTGGGGGTGTTAGTGGAGAAAAGGACACCACTTGAGAAGAAGGAAGTGAGCTTTGAAGTTGGAGATCAAGTGGTGTGGAGTGAGTCAAATTGGCGCCGTTTACTTGGAGTTGAGAGACTCAAGGAAGTGCTAACGGTGAAGGAAATAAAAGAAGGAGGAAAGCTACTTCTAGAGGACAAGTGGGGATGTTGCCTCTTTGCAAAAGACAATCTAGTGAGGCATAAGGAGGATCCTCATGTCTTCGATGAAAGGGAAGTATGAACTCCTTGAGTTCCGTCCGGCAAAGGACGTTAAACCTAGCGCTAGATGGAAGGCAACCCATCCTTTTTATTGCTTTGGTGTTCTTGTTTTAGTGCTTTTGTTTTTGGTCCTTTTACTTGAGGATTTGCTATGGATTGTTAATTGCTTAAGCTTAGGAGGTTGTGTTAATTTGCTATGGGATAGGTTTGGAGTATTGAGCTTAGTGTTGATATCATTTGGAGTTGCATGTATTTGTATCACTCTTATTCTAACCTTTGAATTCATGTTATCATTCAATTTTGGGGGTGTTGATCATTTATTGGTTGAAATGCATCTCTTGATGGTAATTAATTGATGATTGTTATGCCCGATTATAGGTACACTCACTACTTTATTTGGAAAAGAGATCGAAAGTGCAAGGGAATTCAAGATCGAAAAGGAGGAAAAACTTAAAAGTTGGTGAAAATGAGCAAAAGGGAGAGACCCCGGTCTCCTCGATCGAATGAGCGACCGGGCTTAAATCGAGGGACCAAAACGGTAAATTCTTTCATATTTAGGTTCGTTGGGGTCGTATAGGTCATTTTTAGGAGTTTCGGGGTCGGACCGAATCCGTAAACTGCAAAAATTCACTGGACTCGACCCCGGTCGAGGGGTCAACACTTAGTCAAAATTAGCAAAATAGCATATCCCTCAAGTCGAGGGTGGAACCTCGAGTCGAGGAGGTCAAATTTTCTAATCTCTCGAGTCGAGGTCTGGCCCTCGAGTCGAGGCCGTTGATTTTTCGGTCCCTCGAGTCGAGGCCTGAGCCTCGACTCGAGGCTAGTGGCAATTTTAAATATCGCGATCCAGCTTTCGTAATTCAAATTGCACGACTCGAGGTATCCTCTATTTGCCGATCCCTTTTCTTCCCCAACACATTTCCGGCCACCCATTGCTCATTTCACCGATCATTCACCGTTTAATCACATCAATTTATCATCATTTGCATCATTCTCATATTTTGAGGGTTTTGGAAAGTCAATTTGGGGATTTCTTTGGTATTGTTTTGGTGTTCTTCACCAATTCGTTCTAGGCGAAATTAACGACACAAGAAAAGATGTTCGAGAGGAGTAGATGGCCACAATTTTTGGATGAGGAATTCCGTAAGAGAGAGGAGGCTATTCGGTTTGCTCACAAGATGCCCGCCGAGCTAGGGATACAGTGGGACGACTTTAAGTGGAGGAAGCACATCATACTATATGCAGAGATCTACAACAAGGTGGTCAAGAGCCGCCCTGTCGACCACAACCGCATGGTGTCCATGGGCATCGAGGATGATATCCCACGTCTTTTCGAGCAGATTGGGATGGGCGGCTTCTTAGCTAAGAGGCTGAGGACATATTTGGGACTAACTCTCGAGTTCCTCTCGCACCGTCAAGTTTGACAAGGCCAGAAGGCAAAATTTCCCGGGCCATTACTTTTGAGTTGATGGGACGAGAGTACACCTTGACCGTAAACGAGGTTAATGAGATCATAGGAGCACCCACAGACCCCGATGGATCCCTCCTTAACATCCAGAAAGAGTACAATGCCAAAAGTTCTGAGGAGGATTTCAGACTCTAGAGCACCTGGATCGCCTCGATTCATTCCCGAAAAGTTGAAGAGCACTAGGATCAGAACCCGGTTGTTAGGTATCTCGAGAAGATCCTCTTGAGCACCATATTTGCTAGATCGGAGGGAGGTGACGTGGTTTCGAGGAGTTATATGTACTTTGGTGCTTCTTACATGGTGTCGATTTAATGCCACCGCCTACCTCTATTACTTGTTCGAGCGGGTGATGAGCACGAAGTTTAAGAAGATACATTTCGGAGGGATGATCACACTCATTGTCGAGCACCTCAGCGTACTCCACACATAATCCGAGAGCACCGGAGGGCCCAGATCTTACTACGATACCATGCGACGATGAGGACTCTCGACCGCATTGGTAGAACGTGGTGCTTCCAAGAAGACCTAGGTGGCCGATTCCCTCTTTCCAACAAGAGGTTGACGACTATTTTCGGGGCTCCAGCTTTTATGACCATCAACCTCCGAGATGTGGTCACAGAGACACACAGAGGTGATTGATGCCTACTCCCGTGAGCATGGAGATGTCCTCCAGACGATGATGATGAGGGAGGGAGGACAAAGCAGGCCGGTTCTCATGATGAGGCCGAGGGTGAAGCCGAGGAGCCGATGCAGGAGGTGACGATGAAGAGGAAGTCGATAAGGAGGAGCAGCAGGAGCGCATGCATGGATGAGGATTATTTGCCGTAGATCAACATGTACCGGCAGGACGAGATGCGGAGCCGGAGTTCGAGGCTGGTAGCTCAACACAGAGACAAAGTGGACCCCGATCAAGAGATGTGGGCCGACAATGCAGGATGCACTTGAGTGCTTGACACGGCAGGATGAGTACTACCGTATGATGGAGGAGTCCCTGAGGATGCAGGAGGAGTCACTCAAGACTCAAGCAGACATGTATGCACTCCTCCAGCAGATGAGCTCGTGGAATTTTGGGCCGGGACACTACCCTCCTCCACCGCCGTCGATTATTAGGGCTACTCTCCTACTTCCTCATCCCTTCCCTCTAGTCTATTTAGCTCTCTATTCCTTCGAGTGATTTGTATGGATTGAGTATTATTGTCTGGATTGTACTTGATGACTTGATGTAGATGGATTTGATTTGATGATGATGTCTGCTGATGCTTTGTATTGATGATGATTATGATGATTTTGATCTTATTGAGGCTTATTGTCCTAAGATGATTATTCTCTATTGATCTTTTAGATTCCTTACATATTTTTGGGCTAGTATTATCATGAGCTTAATTGTGGATTTATTGCATATCTTTTAGTATCATTCTTGATATAGTGAGTGTGCTTGAGATTATGTACATGTGCACTTATGCTTGATTTGCAAGACTTATTGAATTTTGATTTGATCATGAGTAGATATATAGCTTGATGCTAGCATTCTTGATAATTGTGTAAAGATGAATGTGATTGAAGATATTTGATTCATTGCTCAATTTAAGCCCGTGAGCTTTTGTGCCTTTATAATCGTACATCTCATACGGTTGATATGAATTCTTTGTGAGTGCATCATTCATGGATTTGTATGCTAGAACTTGCCACTAGACTTGTTGATATTGATTTTGTGTGATGTCATGAAAGTGATACGAGGCCATGTTTGATATGATTAGTCACTTTGCCAAAGTTTTCCCCACTATAGACATTTGATTTCCTTAGTGAGCCATGTTGAGCCTATATTCCTTATTCTTTGGCAAGCCAAGTGAAATTGAAACCATTTAGCCTATTTTTATGAACCTTCTTGTCCTATATTTAGTAGAGCTTGATTGTTGGTTATAGATGGTGATTTGATTGTTAAGTGTGGTGGAAAATGATGAGTTAAGTGATGATGATTGAGAAGAAAAGAAAGGTTGTGAAAAAAATTGAATTGTAAAAGAATGTGAAGTGAAAGAAAAGAAAGATTCAATTTGTGAGCTTTAAAAAAGAAAGCTCAAGTAGATGGTGGTGATTGAACTCTAAATGCTTAAAGGAGAGTGGATTATCAAAGTTTGAGGAGATGTGTATTGTATTGATTAGCTATCATTCAAGTCTCTACTATGTTAGTCACTCTTATCCAAATACATCTCACCTTTCCAAAGAGCCTACATTACAACCTAGAAGAAAGACCTCTTTGATTCTTGATTGAACACAAATGATTTTGATTGAGATTAAGTCTATTGGCAAGCATATGGTGTGCAAGTTTGTGAATTTGATGATTGAGTGCCTTATACCTTGATACACTTGAGTGAAGAGTGAAACACTCCATGGAAGGAGCAATGTTTTGAGTGTTTGATTGAACATTTGTTTAAGCATGATCTATCATGATTGCTAGTGGATAGTTTGCATTGATACTTATGATCATTGATGAGTTCGATTGTCTTATTTATCTTCTATGGTGCCATGTGACATAATAGCAATCAATTCGATCATTTGTGCTTATTTGCTACGTTACTTAAGGACGAGCAACACTTCAAGTTTGGGGGTATTATGATTGGAGTGAATTGATGCATGATTTTGAGGTGTATTTTAGTGCAAAAAGTGATCAAAAGTGTTAGATTTTGTGCTTAAATGTGTAGAGTATCACTTCTTTGCCTAAAAAGTATTACTTGATGAATAATTGATGTTTTTCGTCCATTTACAGGTAAATCGGTGGAATTTGGCCAAACCGAGAGTACCGGCATTCTTAGGATGAAGAGACAAATGAGATGGACGAAAATGGGGGTCGGAGGCAGAGCCGGGTAAAAAAATGCCTTGGTCTCGACCTCTAGTCGAGGTCCGCAGGCCTCGACTCGAGGGATAAGGCGGATGGCTAAGAATTCAAAAATTGGAGCTGCCTCGACTCGAGGGCTGAGCCTCGAGTCGAGGGATGAGGAAAAGGTGGATCCCTCGAGTCGAAGTCCGAGCCTCGACTCGAGGCAGCGAAAACCAGAAAAGCATGATAGCGACTCTTCACCTCGACTCGAGGGCTCCAACCTCGAGTCGAGGGAGGCCCAAAACCGAAAATTTTGGTTTTAAATCATTTTAAGCGAAAAACAGAGCATAATCCTCCTAGCATAGTTTAAAGCGGTTATTAGGCGGTTTTCTAAGCGAAATTATCATTCCATAGCTTAATTCTTCTTGTAATTGGATTAGATTGTTAGTTTTTGATTGAATTCAAGCTTGTATACACTCGGATTAGTGATTTGATCCATTAGATTTTCATTTCCAAGTTGTAATTGAAGAGGTGGAGATTGTGATTGAAGCATTTGTGAAGACTCAAACATTCTTATTTTTGTTAATTGAAGACAATTGGTGATGTTCTTCTACTTTTCTCTCTTTAATTCATTGTTTGTGTTGATTAGTGCTTTAATTGCTTTCCTAGATGTTAGGATATATATTTATATTGTTTTGATGATGTGTTTAAAACCTTAGTGTAGTAGGACCAGCTGAACCTCGTTAGTCGGTGATGGTCTAGTTCAAGTTAGATAGTCTTTTGTTAAGGGGGAAACCTTTCTAGACTAGACAAGAAGACTTGAAGACCAAGTGAGATAGAAGACTTCGTGCCAAGAAGATAGAAGGTCCGGAGTAGAAGGGTTCGTCTAGAAGACTTGGCACGGAGTAGAAGGGTTCGTCTAGAAGACTTGGCCAAAGCAGACTTGAGGTAGAAGACTCTGTGTGACAGACAAGAAGACTTGATGTCGGCAAGGTTGAATTATGGAAAGTCCGATCAGCAAAGTTGAGACAAGCCGAGTTCAAGAGTTGACCAATATCCGATTCCAAGATTCAAGGAAGACATGATTGGCAATCAATGATTAAATCAAGATTCAATCATAAAGATTAGATTGCAATCAAGGAAGATATGGAAGACCAATCAAATACCAATCAAGGGAATCAATGCGGTATTGAATCAATCAAGACTTGATTGATGGGAATCAATCAAGCCAATCAAGAAAGTCAACCAATTGATGGGAATCAATCAAGCCAATCAAGGAAGTCAACAATTGATACTTTCTAAACTATAGAGGATTTGATTGCTAGCTTTTCCAACGGCTAGTTTTTCAATCTCTATGAATATTGGTGATCACTACAAGCTCGCGCATGGAATACACGCATATTCAAAACAGGACACAAAAATACGACGAGCTAACGAACAAGAACGGTCACCATTCCAAGAGCTTTAAATGCATTAACACAAGCTTAGAGAAATAATCCATTGCTATCTTAGAGCAACTAATAAATTAGGATTATTTCTTAGTTGGAATTGTAAAATCACCTTTCATTATCTCTCGTACGATTAGCTTTTGATCTAAGAGTTAACACTCGAAGATCACCACTTTGTACCAAGGGCGGGAACTTGTAAAACATTCTGTGGTTGAATCCTCAAGGGGAACGAGGATTGAAGACCAAACAAGGGCAGGAACTTGTAAAACCTCCCGTGGTCAAATCCTCAAGGAGAACGAGGACAAAAGATTGTTTCGTTAGTAAGGCCCCCGTGGAATCGGGGAGAGTGGACGTAGGATCGTTATATTCGAACCACTATAAAAATCTTTGTGTCTTTACCAGCTTTTCGCATTCATACTTATAATCGCTCATTCATCGCTTTAATAAACTCCGCATCAACCTTGCTGTAGAAGACTCCAAAGTCTTCTAACCTCAAGAAGGTTTTCTTTAAAAGGGTTTTTCTAATACACACGAGATTAGCTTCCGCACCATCGTAAGACTTCGAGTTTCCAAAGTCTGCTGATCTCACTTAGCACACTCGAGTACCTTGCTGCAGAAGACTTCAAAGTCTTCTAACCTCACACTCAAACTCACGAAAAGTTGTAAAGTTTTGAGTGTGGTAAAGTCTATTCAACCCCCTTCTAGACTTTCCACCTCCTTGCACATCTCGTCCGGGACCAACAAGTGGTATCGGAAGCGGTGGTTCAACCGACCAGCGGCTTTGGTTACCAATAGTCTTTGAGGAAAGACTGTTGTGGTCACTGAATGCAGATCCGTTTTTGAAAAACCGCTTTCATAAAACTCATTGCATTCATTGCATAATTGTTTTTATTGCTAACATGAGTTTTCTCAAGAGCGAGAAGTCCGAAAGCTACCAAGTTCTCTATAGAAGACTATGATTACTGGAAGTTGCGCATAAAAACCACCTCGAGAACCTTTCATGATCGTATGCTAGATATTTTGGATGATGGACCAATGAAGTTCAATTGGGATCCAGTAGAGACTACTAGAAGAGAACCTGATGGCCCACATTTTCAAAGAGAAGAAGAAGAGATTGGAGAGAGATAGAAGTTTTCTTGACAAGAAAGCTTTGATGGCGAGGCAAGAAGAGTCTACATCTAGTTCATCAACCTCATCGATTTCTCTCCCGATAATGATCTATGTTTAATGACAAACACGTAAGAGGTATCTTCGACTCTTGTTCTTCTTCTTCTTCTTCTCGCACCTCTCTAGCAGTAAGAGTTTGACCATAACTTTGTTGATAAGTTAATGGGTGATCTCAAAACCGCTATACACGCTTACAATTGTGTGGAAAAAGAGAACACTAGCTTAAAGGCTGAGATTGAACTACTTACTCAAGAATCTACTAGCAAGCCTTCTGAATACTAGCGAGACTCTAATCAGCACAACTTCGTAAGAGTTAAACACTCTTAAGTCAAGTGTGTTGAACAAGGTCCGCTGGTAGAAAGGTTGCACGAGAATATTGAGAAGACAAGATCAATTAAAGATTCTACAAGCAAAGTTCGATGAACTTTTCCATCAACATGAACGTGTAAAATCAAGTGAGGAACGTTTAAGTTTGAGGTTGGATCAACTGAACAAAGCTTCTCATGCGGTTCAAACAATAGTTGAATCGTCTCAAACACCTAACGTAAAGAAGGGAATTGGTTTTACCATTGCCCAATCCTCACAAGTTCAAACAAGTGTACTTAAGAAACGTACACATGTTAAGGGTAATGATTTGGTAGGAGAGGGTTCCAAACCTAAACCTCTTGATAAGGGTAAAGGTTGTTGACCCAAAGAAATCAGTTGAATGGGAAGAAGAGTAGTTATACTCAACAACCTAAACAACCGATGAGGTATCAAAAGAAGGGGGAATCCCAACTTAAGAAACCTCGGCAAGGTCGGAAAAGTAGACATCAAATTTGAAACCATCTCTCGAGGAGACAGCCTCGGTGAAGACTACACAACTTAAGCAAACTTCAAAGCTTGCTAAACGATCTACTAAGCCTTCTATGCCTCGTGAGATATGAATATTTTGATGGCTCAAGTAGAACGTACCCTTATCATCAAAACCCTCGGACCATTGCACCGGCCGATCACTCCATCCGAGAGGACCTCGGAAGGGTCAAGTCTTCTCGGAAGGAACACGGCCAACACTCATAGACATGCATCCAAGAAGGCACCAAAAGATGAAGTTGTCTATGTTGATATGTATGGGAGAAGGATGAGGTCTTCTAACCTTGATAAGAACACCTTATTCCTGTGGATCCCTAAAAGTTGTGCTAACCCTCAAGGACCCAACACCCAAAGGGTACCAAAAGTTTAATTATTTTGCGGAGGTCGCGTGGGTCCCTGCTGGGAGAAGAAGTTTGGATAACACTGTCTTGTACATCGGCGGTGGGTGCTCGAAGCATATAACTTGTGACAAACACTTCTTAAGTTCCATCAAGCCTCAAGATGGCCCATGCGTAGTCATTGGTGGCAACAACAATGGTATAACCAGAGGAGTTGAAACCTTAGACATTGGAGATGTACGAGTAGAGGAAGTTCTCTACATAGAAGGCCTATAACATAATATGTTGTTTGTGTCCCATTTCTACGACAAGGGATACTCAAAGCAAAGTTTAGAGATCTATTAGTGGAATTAAGTTTGCTAGATCCAAGAGAAGCAAACTTAGCTTAGAAGACTACAAGCCAAGCCGACTTAATTAACCGTAAGAGTTCACCGCTTAAGGGAAGAAGAGTTCAAGGTGGATCGGTTAAGACAATCAAAAGAAGAATCTCATGACATTTTATTGATTACAAATATAAGAGCTTACATGATAAGAAGAGTTCAGTTGTTAAGGGGGAATACCAAATTGACTTACAAAATATGGAGAGTTGATCATTACACACACATAGTAACATTTTCAAGAAGACTTTAAAGAAGGAAGCCAAGTGATTCTTCTCCTTGATGATGTCAAAAAGGGGGAAAGTAAGCTAAGAATTGCAATCATCTCCAGACAACTTCTAGTTGATACCGATTTCTATTGAGATCTATTTAAAGATCTCTGGTCCTTTACCGTATTGCTTTTCTTTATTTCAATTCTTAGAAGGTTTTAACATCATCAAAAAGGGGGAAATTGTTAGGATATATATTTATATTGTTTTGATGATGTGTTTAAAACCTTAGTGTAGTAGGACCAACGAACCTCGTTAGTCACCGATGGTCTAGTTCAAGTTAGATAGTCTTTTGTTAAGGGGGAAACCTTTCTAGACTAGACAAGAAGACTTGAAGACCAGCTGAGATAGAAGACTTCGTGCCAAGAAGATAGAAGGTCCTGGAGTAGAAGGGTTCGTCTAGAAGACTTGGCACAGAGTAGAAGGGTTCGTCTAGAAGATTTGGCCAAAGCAGACTTGAGGTAGAAGACTCTGCGCACAAGAAGACTTGATGTCGGCAAGGTTGAATTATGGAAAGTCCGATCGGCAAAGTTGAGACAAGCCGAAGTTCAAGAGTTGACTAATATCCGATTCCAAGATTCAAGGAAGACATGATTGGCAATCAATGATTAAATCAAGATTCAATCATAAAGATTAGATTGCAATCAAGGAAGATATGGAAGACCAATCAAATACCAATCAAGGGAATCAATGCGGTATTGAATCAATCAAGACTTGATTGATGGGAATCAATCAAGCCAATCAAGAAAGTCAACCAATTGATGGGAATCAATCAAGCCAATCAAGGAAGTCAACAATTGATACTTTCTAAACTATAGAGGATTTGATTGCTAGCTTTTCCAACGGCTAGTTTTTCAATCTCTATGAATATTGGTGATCACTACAAGCTCGCGCATGGAATACACGCATATTCAAAATGCAGACACAAAAATACGACAGCTAACGAACAAGAACGGTCACCATTCCAAGAGCTTTAAATGCATTAACACAAGCTTAGAGAAATAATCCATTGCTATCTTAGAGCAACTAATAGATTAGGATTATTTCTTAGTTGGAATTGTAAAATCACCTTTCATTATCTCTCGTACGAGAAAAGGTTGATTAGCTTTTGATCTAAGAGTTAACACTCGAAGATCACCACTTTGTACCAAGGCGGGAACTTGTAAAACATTCCGTGGTTGAATGCTCAAGGGGAACGAGGATTGAAGACCAAACAAGGGCGTGAACTTGTAAAACCTCCGTGGTCAAATCATCAAGGAGAACGAGGACAAAAGATCGTTTCGTTAGTAAGGCCCCTGTGGAATCGGGGAGAGTGGACGTAGGATCGTTATATCCGAACCACTATAAAAATCTTTGTGTCTTTACCAGCTTTCGCATTCATACTTATAACTGCTCATTCATCGCTTTAATAAACTCCGCATCAACCTTGCTGTAGAAGACTCCAAAGTCTTCTAACCTCAAGAAGGTTTTCTTTAAAAGGGTTTTTCAAATACACACGAGATTAGCTTCCGCACCATCGAAGACTTCGAGTTTCAAGTCTCCGATCTCACTTAGCACACTCGAGTACCTTGCCGCAGTAAGACTTCAAAGTCTTCTAACCTCACACTCACTCACGAAAAGTTGTAAAAAGTTTTGAGTGTGGTAAAGTCTATTCAACCCCCCTTCTAGACTTTCCACCTCCTTGCACATCTCGTCCGGGGACCAACACTAGATTTTTCACCCATGACTTTTGCTCTTAGCACCATGGGCTAATAGTTTTGTGCTTGGGGTAGTTGAAATTGGGGATGATGTGATTGCCTCATGCTATGATTGTTGATCAATTGAGTAGATTGCTTCCTAATTGTGATTCTCATTGTGCTTCATGCAAAGTTATCTCTTTAGATTAATGGTTGATCACCCTAGCAATAGGTGATTGGAGTAGTTTTTTCGGGTAAGCGGTATTAAGACCAATCAACAAATATCGAACCCAAGGGAAAAAGTATGCACATGAGGCCCTAGAAATACAAGTTCTCTATGATTATTGTTGCAAAACGGTATGGCTCTAACACTACAACACTTGCAAAAATACAAACAAAATACAAGCAAGCAAAAATACCACAATAAATGGTGGGATAGAGGTGTTAGGGCTAATATCCATCAAGGAATCATCAATCAACAAGCTACAATTGAATCAAATTGTAAATCAACTAAGATAGAAAGCATAAAACCATCATGAAATTAATCACTCCATTAAAATCACAATGCCTAATGTGAGTATTCATAGTCCTTTCCATTTCTCAATGTAGAAGTCCCCAATTCATACAATCATGCAAAATCGAAACTCGATCAACATCTAATCACGTTAGCTCAACTCTCGCCTATTGCTAGGGTGATCAACCATTAATCTAAAGAGTCAATTTTACACAAAGCACAATTAAGAATCACAATTAGGAAACAAACTAATGTGAGTATCCTTAGTGCAACTAATCTCTCGATTCCGAAGCACCCAATCCATACATTCATACACAATTATAACCCGATTAATCCCGGATCATGTTAGCGCAGCTCTCGCCTATAGCTAGGGTGATCAAACATTAATCTAAAGAGATAATTATGCATGAAGCACAATTGAGAATCACAATTAGTAAGCAATATACTCAATTGATCTCCAATCATCAACAATCATAGCATAGTCAATCAAATCATCATCAATTTCCATTAACCCAACACAAGAGAGTTAGCCCATGGTACCACAAACAATACCCATGGGAAGAAGATAAAATTGATCAAACAATAAGCAAATCACAACAATTAAGAAATTGAAAAGACAAAAGAGGAAAAATATCACCAAATGGTCTTCAATCAACAACAATAGGAATGCTTGAGTGCTCAATACAAATCTCCAAATGAAATCCAAGCTTGAATTAGATGAGATAACACTAATCAAATGCTAATCTAGAGCTAATCTACCAACAATCAATTGAAATCTAAATCTAAATCTAACTCTATTCTACCTACAAGGGAGAAATGGCTTGGGGCCCGAGAAATCGCCCCAAAACCGCTCTTAACCGCTATATTGAATGTTGTATCCGAATGCTCGCTTCAGCTCTCTTAAATATGAATCTCGGAAAAACCTCCCCCTCGAGTCGAGGGTTAGGCCTCGACTCGAGGCCCTTGCTTTTGTCCTCTCCCTCGGACTCCGAGGGTCAGCCCTCGAGTCAAGGCTTCGCCTTTCTTCAATTCTTGTGTTTTCGGCCATAGCTCTCGGACTCGAGGCTCTTGCTCCTCGATCGCAGCTCGAGTCCAAGGCACTTTTCTCGAGCGGGGCTTCAGATTCTAAGCCCACCGGTACTCTCGGATTGGCAAAATTCCACCGAATTACCTGCAAAATGGACGAAAAACATAAAAACTCACAAATAATACTTTTAAGGCAAAAGAGTGATACTTTACACTTTTAGGCACAAAAACTAACACTTTAGCTCACTTTTTTCACTAAAAATCCCCTCAAACATGCATCAATTCACTCCAATCAATAGGCGAGAGTTGAGCTAACAAGATTAAGTGTTAATCGGGTTATAATTTTGCATGATTGTATGAATTTGGGACTTCTTAATTAAGAGATTGGAAGGACTAAGAATACTCACATTAGGCATTGTGTTATTAATGGAGTGATTAATTTCATGATGGTTTATGCTTTCTAACTTGATTGATTTGCAATTGGATACAATCATAGCTTGTTAATCATTGATTCCTTGATGGAGATTATCCCTAGCACCCCTATCCCCCATTGATTTTAGCTTGTTTGTTATTGCATCCTAGGTGTTTGATCAATTGCTTGCATAGATTTAGAATTTAATTCTTGCCATTATTGTAGATTTTAGTCCATAGCCTTCTTGCAACAATAGTCATTAATAACTTGTATTCTTAGGGCATCACTTGCAATCTAATTCCCTTGGGTTCGATAATTTTTATTGGTCTTAATACCGCTTGCCGGATTACTACAAATCAACTAGTAATTCCAATGATGAGCACCGGAAAATGATAGTTAGAGTGCTTAGATATTTACGTTAATACTTCCAACTATGAACTACACAATATGAGATATCTAGCAGTTCCCAAGGTTACAAGGATGTGAATTGGATTTCGGACTCCAAGAACATATGTCCACCAGCGGTTATATTTTTGTTATGGGAAGTGTTGCGGTTCCATGGAAATCACGCAAACAAACGTGTATTGCCGTATCAACTATGGAATCAGAATTCATAGCTATGGATCTAGTGGCGTAAGAGGTTGAGTGGTTGCGTAGTTTCTTGGAAGATATTCCAATGTATTCAAAGGTGATGCCTCCAATAAGTTTACGGTGTGATAATACGTCGGTTATTGGGCGTGCGACTAATAATGTGTATAATGAGAAGTCTTGGCATATACGTCGAAGTCATAAATCTATGATAAATCTTTTAAAATCTGATGTCATAACCTTGGACTTTGTGAAATCCAAAGAAAATATTGTGGACTCATTAACTAAGGCTCCATTTAGATGGAGTTATTTGAAATCAAGGGA
Source organism: Paraleonurus japonicus (assembly GCA_030762865.1). Taxonomy (NCBI): domain Eukaryota; kingdom Viridiplantae; phylum Streptophyta; class Magnoliopsida; order Lamiales; family Lamiaceae; genus Paraleonurus; species Paraleonurus japonicus. The sequence goes on from CM061054.1 coordinate 29,965,166, forward strand.
TTTGAGGATAATACAACATAAATTTACAAATCAAAATGGAGAAACACTAAATGAATGAATTTGGTTCACTCAAATATTACTTATAAGGAGTGGGAGATATAAGGAGATTTGGAGAATATGGATTTGTAAGGAGACTTGGCGAACTAACTTCTAACCTCTAACAACTAACATTTACCGATCAAAAAAAAAAAAAAGAAAAAAATATTACTTATAAGTGAGATGATTTCAAATACCCAACAAAACCTAGTCATTTGAAATCCTCTCACTTCTCCCACTTGTGCTTAATATCTCGAGTGAATCAAATTAATTCATTTAGTTTTTCTCCATTTTAATTTGTGTGAATGCATGGTATATTATCCTCAAATCCCTTGATTTCAAATCCACTCCATCCAAATGGAGCCTAAATGTCTTTCAAAAGACCGAGTAGAAATTTCGTCGTGGGGAATGGGGTTTAAGCTCGTGAAATTGGTTACCACCCATGATGGCAACCCAACCTGGAATTGTAAAACCCAATTTGCAGGTTCAAAGGGATAATCGAATTGTGGGGGTAGTCGAACAAATCACTTGGAAAAAGAGTTCCCAACCTATTCCTATGGTGAAAGAGTGATAGACTTGTCCATTGAAGGATGAGCTTTAACTTTTATTGATCCTTATATGTTGGTACATGGGGTATGACGAGATACTCCTAATAAGGGATCACCTATATCGAGTGTAGAAGGGGCCGCCTCTATGAGATGATTTGAGAGCTAATCTCTAGAGCATTAGATGAATGTTTCCAAAGCAATCCAGGGGCAAAACGGACAACAACAAAAGGACCAATTAGTAATCTTGAGGAAACGTTGTATGTATATCATTATGTCGGTATGCTAAAAAGTCGAACACTTCAAGGCATCACGTCCACTAGGCGGCAAGTATACCCGATGATACATCACTAGGGAAGGTTCAAGGCTCATGTCCACCTATCCCAATGCAACGAATTCTCATAGAACCCTTAATTTGCATCTTAGGTTGCAGGTGCATTTTTCTCAACTTTATCATTCACGTGGGGATTGTTGGAGAATTGGGTCTAACCCAAATTAATGAATTAACTAAAGGTCGATTTTTCTAAAGCTAATTTTTTTGTGTGGTTTCCACCACTCGCTTTTGAGCGTTTATTAGTTCATCGAATAGTGGGTTGTGCGAGCTTCATTACGGTATATAACACAAGAGTAAACCAATTCTCGGTGTGAATGATAAATTAGCATAAAATTATGTATTTTGTAGTATTAAATTTTGAAAAATAAAATTCATTCTTGCCTTTAGATGGAGCTTATTACATTACATGGCTACTATTAAGGAAAAAGTCTCCTCCAATATTTTTGTAACAGAGTGAATGGAGCTCTTGACTAAAGCTAATGAGGAGTAGAATTGAGTCCTTAAGATAATGGGGAGTGAATTGAGACTCCTCACACTTGTAACTAAATTTCAAACTCTCACAATTGAAACACGCAATCATCATTTTACTCACTTAATAATTCCCGCATATAGTTTACAAGAGTTCTAGTTACGAAGGTTTGAAGGTCTCGACTCTCGTTGCTTCCGAGAGCCAAAGTGATAGGACGTTGTACCTTAGGAACTTATTGCTCTTGAAGGTCTGAAGCATATAGACGAGCAAATCGAGTTTAAGGGAAAATAGTTTTACTACCGATCGCCCGGATTTAATCCAAATTTTATTCTCAATTTTTATTTCATTATTTATTTTTCTCGGAAATATAAAAATAAAAAGATCCTCGCTTTTACTAACAAAAACATTGTCCGTCTATCTAACTCCCTTATTTTCTCCTTCTTCGCATCAATATTGGTTTTCATAACAAGAAAGACCTCCTTGTTCCATAATTCTAAGATCCGACTCTAACATTTTGAATTTCTCTTTAAGCACAAAACTAGCCCTACCTGAAATCTCGTAGCTTCGTCATCTTTCTTCCACAAATGTGTCAAAATTCGGATGCATCAACCACTACGTTAAAGAATCTAAACGGTTTAGGTCCTCGCCTTTTGTGCTCAAATCTAATAAAATAGGGCAGTTGATCCGACAAGGATCGATCAATACCTTTCACTACACTATCAAGCCATTTTCCCAACCACTCATCATTCACCAAAATCCTGTCGAGTTTACTTTTATATGTGTCGCGTGGCGATACCATGTGAAAGCCCCGCCATCAATCGATATATCAATGAGGCCACTGCTCAATGAACCCATCAAAATATTCCATGTCCCGCATCGCTACCATTGCCGTTCCCCACTCTTTCTTCAACCTTTCTAATTGCGTTAAAATCACCTACCATGCATAGGCGTAAACCCACATTCTGCTTCAAGAACAATTTTGATAGAATCTCACAATGCTAACTTTTCTTGAGTATCAAACGGAGCATATATGTTTACTATGCAACAATTTGTTCAATCTCTTTTCAAAACCCATTGACAATAAACTCACCTCGCATACGCCACCGCTTATTTTGCAGAACACTTCCTCATCTCACATAGTCAAAATTCCTCGTGATCACCCGCAACATCTCTACATGCCCAATCCAGCTTTTCTCCCACACACACAGATTTACATATGGCTTCTTCAATAATTTCTAACTTCGTTTCTTGGATACAACATACATCAACTTTAAATTTTCCAACCAGCTCTCCCGATCTCCTTCCTTTTTACGCTCTTCCCTAACTCTAAAATATTATAACTCAAGATCTTCATTGGATTAAATCTGAAGTTTTTCCCCTTCGCGTCCCGCTTCCTCTTCCTCTCAATTCTCTTATCCTCCTTTCCATTACCTTAATCTTTTCTTTAATTTCCTCCTCCTCCTCTTCATTTCCGATTAACCCCAAAGACGTACCTAACTCTCATACTTCAATTGCTTCCTTTTCAATCATTGCTCTTTTGGATAAAAATATCATCTCAATTCTTTGACACTTAACACGTTTGTTTATTCCTCCAAACTATCTTTCATCTTCTTCTTCTTCTTCTTCTTCTTCTTCTTCTTTGGATTTGAAGATACTCTTTTTTGGTCAAATCGTCTTTCTTATCTACATGAGAGTCTGAGACTTCAACACCGAATCTTCTATAAAATCAAGTTACTCCCCGAATTTCCTCTCTTTCGCATTCATCTTCTAAACATATGGGTTGGATCACTACAGCTTTCCTCCTACTTATTTTCAATAAATTTAAGTTGGCCCTTAACATGTTTGGCTGAAATAGCCCATCTCTGCTTTTTTAGTGCTATTTGGGCTTCTTCCACATCCATTATATCACTCAAGTCCTCCACTAACGACTCAGCTTGTATTTCACGCGCTAAGATACTCACTTCTCGGTTCTTGGAGCCTCCTATAATTGGTTAGCCGACTCCCCGCCTTATTCGATTCCCTGTGGATCTTCATTCAATTCGTCACCCACGTCACCCTCCAAAGTCAGCGCGCCCGGGTCTTTTTATCTTCCCTAAAATCATGGCCAAGATCTCCCTGATACCCATTCATTTTCTCTGATAATTTTGCCATCCGAGAAATCGCCTCCACCCTCCTCCGTATCCTAGGAGTTATCATCGATATCAACCAGATATCATTTGTAAGGCGCACATCACTATCATGCTCATCCTCTTCCGTAATTTTAATACCGAAAATTTTACCGTTAACGACAACCTTAAGTGGCAATCTAGGAATCTCGGGGTTATCATTTCAATTTATATATATATATATATATATATATATAACTAAATGAAATGAGATAGATTAAGTAGTAAGAACATTATTACCTATTGAAGTCGTGGTTTTGACTCACCTAGAAATATGGTGGAGTTTGAAAAATAATAATTAAAAAAAAATTATACACTTGTATATCAATTCATATATTTTTTTGGTCAATACAAGAATTTAGTCTCTAATTAATAGTTAATCGAGACCAAATCTCCTGCAACCTCTCTTTCACCATCGAGTTGATCCAATCTTGAGAATCAACCGTGAATTTACCACTTTTGCTAGAAGATGAGCCGCTCCATTCAAATCCCTTGGCACGTGTCCAAAGATCCACTCCTATTCTCTCGTGCCGCTTTCTTTATTTTTGTTATAACCAGCCCACTTCGATTTGGCAATCGCTCCATCCTCGCTTATGGTTGAAATGACTTCTTTATTATCGTAAAGGAATAGTACCCTAATTCCTTTCATTTCCTATACTAACTTAACCCTCCGGCAATTGCTTCAACTTCGGCTTCAAATGACGATTCCATCACTCCAAGGGGACCTTCTTCATGTGTGACGAGATTCCCTTTGCAAATTCACAATGACTACTCCATAGGCACTAACAATTTTTCTAAATTGAAGCTAGCATCCGTAAAGGTTATCCAACTAACCTTTTCTCTCGCTTATTAACTTGCAAACATGCATAAGGTCATGATCCTTTCTTAGCCTTACGAATGCTAACCTAAATTGTTCAATCATTCTCAATGCCCATTTAATTGATTTAAAGGAAATCGTACTCATACCCGCATTCAATCTTTGGGGCTCATGACTAATTTCACACCTTTTCTTCCATATTCCCCAAGCTATTGCAATCATTTCTTCAATTTCCCATCCCCTGTTGCTGCATTGTAGACGCTCCAAAAATCCATCGAGGCCTCCTTCTCTCGTACCTCGTTGTGGCAACAACACACCCGCTTCCTTCCACACCTTCTCTATCTTAGGACGTAGAAATATTGCATGTATGGTAGTGGCCCCGTGATATCCACAAAGTACACATCTCGCCTTTACCGGGACATGATGTCTTAATAAATTTTCTTCATTGGCAAGATGTCTCTTGAAACTCGCCACCAAAATATTTTCACTTGACGGCACCCTTGCGGTCCAAATTTGCGTCCAGCACCTCTTGTTTTTCCCCGAACATTCTCGCTTATCTCGACTTTGTAACTTATTCTTAATGTCCAATTTTAATGCATATCCCGTGCTTACCGTATATCTTCCTTTGGGATGAAGCTTCCAATATCTTCTATCTTTAATTCCCTCTTTGGCGATGGTTGTTGCTAAGATCTCCTCCGCCTCGTAAGGTAGAAAATCTCTCCCGATGTCTTCCTTCCTCCAATTACCTTCATTGTCAATATATGCATTAACTTTCTGACTCGTTTTTACAAGTAGACAAAGATGTTAACGCCCATTTTGCAAATCAATCCCTATTGTCCACCTTAATGTCTTTTCCATTCACAATCACCCAACCAAGGCCTTCCTTGAGAAGCTCTCTACCCCAACAAAGAGACCTCCATACAAATGATGGGTTATTCCCTAGTTGAGCCTCCATAATATTCTTATTTACGTAGTATCTAGCCTTAAATACCCTTGTCGCTAGAGTCTCAGGACTTTCTAGTAATCTCCACACTTGCTTCGCCACTAGAGCCTCGGTTAAAACAAATAAAACTTCAACCCCATACCCCCTTCTTCTTTCCTTCGCGCATAAGGCTTCCCGTGATTTCCAATGAATTCCTCCTCTCGTTCCCGAATCTCCCCACCAAAATTTAGCACAAATTGCTTCCATTTCTCTCGCATAACGTTAGGGTAATTCTCAAGCAAGCCATTGTATACGTAGGTATAGCTTGTAGAACCGCCTTAATTAGTACTTCCCTTCCTCCTCTAGAGAACTTTTTATGACTCCACTCCTCAATTCTTCTCATCAATTTATCTCTAAGGAAACCGAATTGGATTCTCTTCTTCTTCATGAGAATGATGGCGCACCCAAATATAACTCATGGCTCCTGCTCTCCTTTATATTCAAGTGTTGCTTCACCGTTTCTTGATTAATCTTCTTAGCATTAGGACTAAAGGTTAGCGCTGATTTCTCATAATTTACCACTTGACACGAGGCCCGTTCATAGGCATCCAAGCATTCCTTAACTCCTTTACACGAGAAAGCATCCGTTCTAAAAATACTAGACTATCATCCGCGAAGAACAAATGCGAAATAGTCGGCCCCCTTGTCGCCATCCTCACTCCCTTAATCACCCCTCGTTTATGATAGGCCTTTAACATTGCCGATAGCCCTTGCGAGCAAATAACAAATATATAAGGTGATAATGGATCTCCTTGCCTCAATCCTCTTGTTGGCGTGACTTTCTTTGTTAACATCCCATTAAATTTGAAAGTATAAGACACCGATTTTACGCACCTCATTATCAAGTTGATCCATCTCTCAGTAAAGCCCATCCTTACCATAATCGCCTCAATGAACCTCCACTCCACCCTGTCATATGCTTTACTCATGTCTAGTTTAAGCGCCGCATAACCTTCCTTACTTTTATAATTCCTTAACCAATGCATACATTCAAATCCAACTAGGATGTTATCCATAATAAGCCTTCCAGGACAAAAGCACTTTGATTTTCATCTATGACCTTATCCATCACCACCCTTAATCTATTCGTTATCGCTCTCGCTGCAATCTTATAACACACATTGCACAAACCGATCGTCCTAAAATCCTTAACTCTTTCCAGCTTTCTTTACCTTAGGGATAAGGGTAACAAATCGCTTTCATTCCACCTTTGCATAGATCTTCCTTTGTTGAGGATCGCTTTCACATTATCGAATACATCATCATCAATCTTATCCCACATTGCAAGGAAGAAACTTGCCGAAAATCCATCGTGTCCTCGTGCCTTGGAAGGGTTCAGATCAAGGTCGCTCTCTTTATTTCTTTGTCGGTGAAATCTCTATCCGTATATTCATTCATTTGCTCATTCACCCTCTTGTCTATAAAACTTGTTACAAACTCAATTTCCCTCCAATTAGGCTTAGTGGTTCAACAGCTTCCTCATAATATCTGCTAATGCATGATTGGAGTGAATTGATACATGTTTTTAGGGCTATTTTTAGTGCAAAAAGTGAGCTAAAGTGTTGATTTTTATGCCTAAATTTGAAAAGTATCACTCTTTTGCCTAAAAGTATTATTTGTGAGGTTTTGATGTATTTCGCCCGTTTTGCAGGTAAATCGGTGGAATTTTGCCAAACCGAGAGTACCGGATTCTTAGAATGAAAAGACGAACATACGGGACGAACGGGGTCGGGCTCTGAGCCCTTCTCGATAAAAATTCCCTGAACTCGAGTTCGAGTCGAGGGTGCACAGACCTCGACTCGAGGTTCATGCCGGAGGGAAATCATTTCAAAAATTGGCAAGCTCGACTCGAGGGAGGAGCCTCGAGTCGAGGGGGATGAAAAGTGCAGAGAGCTCGACTCGAGGGCGCAGGCCTCGACTCGAGGCAGAGAGATTTTGAAGAAACGTGTTAGCGACTTTAGGCCTCGACTCGAGGGCCTAAAGCTCGACTCGAGGAGTGCCCAAAACCGAAAAATTCAGTTTTTAAGCCATGGAAAGCCAAAACAGAGGGGAGTTAATTCTAGCATCAGAAAGCAGCTTTCTAGGAGTTCCTTTGAGCGAATTTTACATTTTGTAGCTTGAATTTACTTGTAATTGCACTAGATTTTTAGAATTTAGTTAGATTCAACATTTAGATCATTAGATTAGTAGATTGGTGATTGTAATTGAAGTTTGCAGCTGAGAATTGAGAAGAAGTGAAGTTGAATTGAAGCATTGTACAAGATTAATCATTCTTATTTTTGCCTATTGAAGCTTAATTGGTGATGTTCTTAACCTTTGATCTCTTTAATTCATTGCTTGTAGTGATTAGATTTTCAATTGCTTTCTTAGATTTTCTAGCCATGGTTTTTGCTTGTAGCACCATGGGCTAATAGCCTTGTGCTTGGGATAATTGAAATTAGGGATGAAGTGATTGCCTCATGCTATGATTGTTGACAATTGTGATCAATTGAATTAGATTGCTTCCTAATTGTGATTCTTAATTGTGCTTCATGAAAAATTGTCTCTTTTGATTAATGGTTGATCACCCTAGCAATAGGCGAGAGTTGAGCTAACGTGATTAGGTGTTAATCGGGTTTCAATTTTGCATGATTGTATGAATTGGGGACTTCTACATTGAGAGATGGGAAGAACTAAGGATACTCACATTAGGCATTGTGATATTAATGGAGTGATTAATTTCATGATGGTTTATGCTTCCTAATTTGATTGATTTGCATTTGGATACAATTATAGCTTGTTAATCATGGATTCCTTGATGGAGATTATCCCTTGCACCCTATTCCCTCATTAATTTTAGTCTATTTGATCTTGCATTCTAAGTGTTTGATAAATTGTTTGCATAATCTTGCCATTTACATTCTTGCAATTTGTAGTGATTTAGTTCAAGAGCTTGTTGCAACTCTAGCCATTTAGAACTCTTATCCTTGAATTTCATTTGCATACTTTCTCCCTTGGGTTCGATATTTTTGTTGATTGGTCTTAATAACTCTTACCCTATACACTCCAATCAAATGGCGCCGTTGCCGGGAGTTAGTTTTTGCGCCAATAAGTGAGATTAGAGGATTGTTTGAAGTGGCTATTAGTTGTTTTTATTCTTGTTTTTTTTTTTTTATTTGTGAGAAGTTGATACTTGGATTTGTGGCATTGTAGGTGCATGCGAACAAGATCGAGTGGTGTTCCACCCTTGCCACTAAATCCGAAGATTGAGGCTACGTTGAGAAGAAATCGTGTGAGACGACGAAGGGAAGTTATGGAAGGAGAAGATCAACGGAATGAGGAGAGAGTGGGTGATGAACCACAAGTTGAGGAGTTGAATGGACATGGAGAGGGAAGAGTAGACAATGGAGATCATGGGAACAATTTTAATGCTCAAGATAACCCTTTATTTCAAGGGATGCCACCACAACACTTTCCTTACCAAAATCCATACCCTTATCCTCCACAAGTCCATCAATACCCATATTATCCACCTTATCCACCATACTTCCCTCAAATGCCTTACATGAATGAGCCACGATACCATGAGCCACCCCACATTCCGAATGCCCAACCACAACCACAACCACAACCTATGAATGAACTACCACCTCAAGGGAGGCCGTTGAGAGAGTTTTTTTGAGCCACAACCTAGAGAGCACTACGATGGGATAGCAAGGCCGAGAATAGAAGCCAACAATTTTGAGATAAGTCCCGCTTTGGTGAGGATGCTTAGAGAGAGACAATTCGAAGGCAAGGACGAAGATGAATGTCCACATCAACATATGGCACAATTCTTAGAGATTTCGGACACTACAAAATACCATGGGGTACCCGAAGATGCAAAGAAGCTTAGGCTTTTCTCCTTCACTCTTACGGGAGAGCCAAAGCTTGGCTTAATTCTATTCCGCCCGAACCGTACGTACATGGGAGGATCTTAGCAAAAGATTCTTGATGAAATTCTATCCGCCATCCAAGACGGTGCAAGCAAAGGAAGCTATTTCTCACTTTCGCAAAAAGAATGGAGAGACTATTCCGAAGCATGGGAGAGGTATGGTATGCTACTCATCAATTGTCCGCAACATGGTTTTTCCGATGAGCAAACCATTATGTATTTCTACACCGGCCTCAATGATTCCGATAGAGCTTTCTTGAATGCTTGTGCCAATGGGTCAATTTGGTCCAAGTCGGTGATAGAGATGAAACAAATCATGGAAAATATTGCTCAAGATTCGCTTTCAAGCAAGTGTTAGTAGGGGGAACCACCATCGGGTGTCTCAAGTGGAGGAAATGGAGAGTATGAAGTCTATGATGATGGCCATGATGGACAAGATTGGAGCTCTTACCGTGTCACAACAAGGGGGAAATCCTCCACCACATGCTCAAGTTGATAGTTTTCAAAGCTTAATGCCTATGGAAGAAGTGAACTATATGGGGAGGCCTCCATTTCAAGGAGGCTATCAAGGAAGCAATCATCAAGGCAATCTCCAAGGTGCAAGGCCCTATCAAGTGCCATACCAAAATAGACACCAAGGAAGTTATCCACCTCAACCTCACTTCAATGGCAACAATTGGAGAAGTCACGAAAATTTCTCATATGCCAACCCGAGAATCGCCGTCCAAACCCCGTACTAGATCCGGTGCCAAAGCTCCTAATAATGCGGGAAAGCAACTACGGAGGAGTTACTTGGGATGATAGTGAAGAAGTTGGAGGAAAATGATGCAAAATTCAAGACCATTGAGCACCAAGTGGGACAAATTGCCACAACGGTTGGGAAGCTTTCTTCTACGGTGGATCACATGCAAAACAAGGGAAGTATCCATCTACCACCGAGCCTAATCCAAAGGAGTTTTGTAGTGCTATTCAACTAAGGAGTGGTGTTAGCTATGAAGGCCCAAAGATGCCTAAAAATGGGGATTTTGAAAAAGAGGTGGTGAAAGAGGAAGAAGTTATTGAAGAAAATGTGGTTGTGGAGAAAGAAGAGGCAAGTGAAGAGCAAGCAAGAAGAGAGTCCAAGAAAGAGGAAGAGAAGTCCAAGAAAGATGCATGGGGAGTGCCTATGAAAGCTAAGCGGTTCCTTTTCCTCAAAGACTTGTGAGGAAGAAGCTTGATGAGGAGTTTGGTAAGTTTTTAAAGGTTTTTAAAAGCTTGCGTGTTGATATTCCACTATTGGATGCCCTTGAACAAATACCCCACTATAAGAAGTTCTTGAAGGAGATTATGGCTAAGAAGAGGAGTTGGGATGAAAAGGGTATGTTCAAGCTAGTGGAGGAGTGCAAGGAGATCTTGGAAAGACACTTACCACAAAAGAGAAAAGATCCGGGAGCTTTATAATTCCATGTGAGATTGGTGAGAGTGGGAACCTCAAAGGCTTGTGTGATTTGGGAGCTAGTATAAATGTCATGCCTTTGTCCGTGTTTGAGAAGTTGGAGCTAGGAGAGGTGATTCCTACAAATATAAATCTTCAATTGGCGTATCAATCATATGCTCAACCATTTGGGATCATTGAAGATGTATTAGTAGGAGTTGGCAAGTTCATCTTCCCGGTTGATTTTATTGTTCTTAACATGAAGGAAGAACTTGAGGCACCTATCATACTTGGTAGACCTTTCCTTGCAACCGGAAAAGCCATTGTGAATGTTGAAAAAGGGGAGCTTACGTTGAGCTTTAATGGCGAAGAAGTGACATTTTCTAGAGCTCCAATGGAAGAAGTTGCTCAAAGCAAGATGGAGAAGAATAAATGTGGCTACATAGAGATCATTGATTTGTGTCCTTCAATGGATAGGGATGATTCTTCACCTTCTACTTCTTCTAATTCTTTAATTCATGAGCATTGTATTCCTTCTTGTAATAGGATTTCTAATAATTCTTGTGTTTCTCTTGATGATTTTAGGAAAGAGAAGGCTCTTCATGTACCTTTGCTTGATCCGGGAGATAGGAAGAAAAAAAGGAGTGAAGGAAGTGACCAAACTTGAACAATGCTCAAGTTTGGGGTGTTAGAAGAAAGGAAACCACCACTTGAGAAGAAAGTTGAAAATTTTGTGGTTGGAGATCAAGTGGTATGGAGGGAGTCAAATTGGATGAGACTACTAGGAGTAGAAAGACTCAAAGAGGTGTTGAAAGTGAAGGAGATCAAAGAAGAAGGAAAACTCCTAGTGGAAGACGAAATGGGATGTTGTCTATTGACAAAGGAGATTTTGGTTAGGCACAAGGACCCTTCCATCCCAAAAGAAGTGCCTAACATTCTCGTAGATAAAAGGGAAGTATGAACTCTTAGAGTTCCGTCCGGCAAAGGACGTTAAACCTAGCGCTAGATGGGAGGCAACCCATCGCTTTATTGCTTTTGTGTGTTTGTGTTTTGCTCTTTTTGTGGTTTTTGCCTTGGATTCTTAGGAATTGCTCATGCTTAGGAAATTATGCTCTTTGTTTTGAGATTCATAGGGTATTTTGAGCTTGATTGTTAATATCATTTAGAGTTGCATATTTTTATCACTCTCATTCTAAATCTTGAATTCATGCTATCATTCAAGTTTGGGGGTGTTGGTCGTTATTTGGTTCTTGCATCTCTTAGTGGTAATGTTTTGATGATTCTTATGCCCATTTGTAGGTACACTTTCTAGATGAATTGGAAAGCCATTGGAGTTGCAAGGAAATGCAAGAGCAAGAGGAAAGTGCATAAAAGCATGATGAGCCCTACATGTTTAAAGAGAGATGGAGTTTAAAGGCTTATTGGTACAACACTTCCTTTCAAACTTAGACTTGTCTAAGTTTGGGGAGGTGTTTTTCTTACCTTAGCTTATCTTCCTTGCACTTGTATATTTTTTTGGGCTAGAATTTATCTTGAGCTTAATAGTGGATCCATTGACATATTTTTGAGTATCATCTTGATATAGTGAGTGTGCTTGAGATTATGTACATGAGCAGTTGTGCTTGAGTTGTAAGATTGTTGAATTTGTTATGATCATTAGTAGATGTGTAGCTTGATGCTAGTTGCTTGATTAATTATGTGAAGATGAATGTGATTGAAAATTCTTGATTCATTGCTCAATTTAAGTCCGTGAGTTTTGTGCCTTCATAATCGTACATCTTATACGGTTAATTTGATTCCTTTGTGAGTGCATCGTTCATGATTTGTATACTAGAACTTGCCATTTGACTTGTGGATATTGATCTTTGTGTGATTTCATAAAAATGATAAGAGGCCATGTTGATATGATGAGCTACTTTGCCAAATACTTTCCTACCAAATACATTTGATTTCCTTAGTGAGCCATGTTGAGCCTATGATCCTTATTCTTTGGCAAGCCAAGTGAAATTGAAACCATTTAGCCTATTTTGATGAGCCTTTATTGTCCTATGTTTAGTTGAGCTTGAATGTTGGCTAATGATGGTGATTTGATTACTAAGTGTGGGAAGATGATGAGCAAAGTGATGAATGAAGCCTAAAGAAAAGAAAGGTTGTGAAAGATTGAATTGTGAAGAAAATGAGAAAAAGAAAGATTCAATTTGTGAGCTTAAAAGAGAAAGCTCAAGTGAATGGTGGATTGATTATTGAAGTTCAAAAGTAAGAGTGTGCTAGATGAAAGTGAAGTGATGTGTATTGTATTGATTAGCTTTCATTCAAGTCTCTACTACTTAGTCACTCTTATCTATAAATATCCCACCTTTCCAAAGAGCCTACATTACAACCTAGAAGAAAGACCTCTTTGATTCTTGATTGATCACAAATGATTTTGATTGAGATTAAGTCTTGTGGCAAGCATATGGTGTACTTATTTGTGAATTTGATGATTGAGTGCTTTAAACCTTGATACACTTGAGTGAAGAGTGAAACACTCCATGGAAGGAGCAATGTGTTGAGAATTTGATTGAGCATTTATTTGAGCATGATTCATCTTGATGGCTAGTGGATAGTTGCATTGATACAAGTGATCATTGATGAGTTCGATTGTCTTATTTTTCGTCTATGATGCCATGTGACATAATTGCAATCAATTCACTCCTTTGTTCTTAGTTTCTACGTTGCTCGAGGACGAGCAACAATTCAAGTTTGGGGGTGTGATTGGAGTGAATTGATACATGTTTTTAGGGCTATTTTTAGTGCAAAAAGTGAGCTAAAGTGTTGATTTTTATGCCTAAATGTGAAAAGTATCACTCTTTTGCCTAAAAAGTATTATTTGTGAGGTTTTGATGTATTTCGCCCGTTTTGCAGGTAAATCGGTGGAATTTTGCCAAACCGAGAGTACCGGGATTCTTAGAATGAAAAGACGAACATACGGGACGAAAACGGGGTCGGGCTCGGAGCCCTTCTCGATAAAAATTCCCTGAACTCGAGTTCGAGTCGAGGGTGCACAGACCTCGACTCGAGGTTCATGCTGGAGGGAAATCATTTCAAAAAATTGGCAAGCTCGACTCGAGGGAGGAGCCTCGAGTCGAGGGGGATGAAAAGTGCAGAGAGCTCGACTCGAGGGCGAGGCCTCGACTCGAGGCAGAGAGATTTTTGAAGAAACGTGTTAGCGACTTTAGGCCTCGACTCGAGGGCCTAAAGCTCGACTCGAGGAGTGCCCAAAACCGAAAAATTCAGTTTTTAAGCCATGGAAAGCCAAAACAGAGGGGGAGTTAATTCTAGCAGTTCAGAGAGCAGCTTTCTAGGAGTTCCTTTGAGCGAATTTTACATTTTGTAGCTTGAATTTACTTGTAATTGCACTAGATTTTTAGAATTTAGTTAGATTCAACATTTAGATCATTAGATTAGTAGATTGGTGATTGTAATTGAAGTTTGCAGCTGAGAATTGAGAAGAAGTGAAGTTGAATTGAAGCATTGTACAAGATTAATCATTCTTATTTTTGCCTATTGAAGCTTAATTGGTGATGTTCTTAACCTTTGATCTCTTTAATTCATTGCTTGTAGTGATTAGATTTTCAATTGCTTTCTTAGATTTTCTAGCCATGGTTTTTGCTTGTAGCACCATGGGCTAATAGCCTTGTGCTTGGGATAATTGAAATTAGGGATGAAGTGATTGCCTCATGCTTTGATTGTTGACAATTGTGATCAATTGAATTAGATTGCTTCCTAATTGTGATTCTTAATTGTGCTTCATGAAAAATTGTCTCTTTTGATTAATGGTTGATCACCCTAGCAATAGGCGAGAGTTGAGCTAACGTGATTAGGTGTTAATCGGGTTTCAATTTTGCATGATTGTATGAATTGGGGACTTCTACATTGAGAGATGGGAAGAACTAAGGATACTCACATTAGGCATTGTGATATTAATGGAGTGATTAATTTCATGATGGTTTATGCTTCCTAATTTGATTGATTTGCATTTGGATACAATTATAGCTTGTTAATCATGGATTCCTTGATGGAGATTATCCCTTACACCCTATTCCCTCATTAATTTTAGTCTATTTGATCTTGCATTCTAAGTGTTTGATAAATTGTTTGCATAATCTTGCCATTTACATTCTTGCAATTTGTAGTGATTTAGTTCAAGAGCTTGTTGCAACTCTAGCCATTTAGAACTCTTATCCTTGAATTTCATTTGCATACTTTCTCCCTTGGGTTCGATATTTTTGTTGATTGGTCTTAATAACTCTTACCCTATACACTCCAATCAATGCACTCCTCCATCTCCTCATTTGTCTTCCATTCTCTTCCATCATCATCAATAATTTTTTGGATAAAGTTCCTGTTCCTTCTTGCTTTGGTAGCTTGATGGAAGAAAGCCGTATTCGATCCCCGCCTTTAACCATTGCTTCCCGATCTTTGATGCCAATAATATTCCTCTTGCAACAATAACTTCTCCATCTCCCTTTCCTTTTCACCTAGCGTTGTATTCACTTCATTTTCCTCTTCCATCTCGCGCAATTCGTTTATTTCCTTTGTCGCTTTTGGATTTTCTTCTTGACATTCCCTACTTCATTGTCCGCCCATTTTCTCAGCATATTACCGCAATTATGTAATTTCTCAGCAGATCCTTCTTCGAATCGATTGTTTCCAACACTCAATCGCATTCGAGAAAACTATCTTCCAAAAGCCATTTGTTCTCAAAACAAATTGTGTTTTTGCAATTCTTAGGCACCCACTTATACGCGTTTCACCGTATTTTAATAGCTCTATGGTACGAACCATAAAAGCCGCAGATTGCGAGCAATTGCTTTAGGAAAACAAGAAAGCCAATTCTCATTAGCTAAAAATCTATCAAGTTTCTCCTTAATATTATATCTTCCTTTCCTTCTATTCGTCCCACGTAAATAAAGGCCCCGTACTTTTGACATTCTTCACACCAATTCTCTTACAACAATTAAAGAAATTATTAATATGAAAATTCCCTTTATTGTTCCCCAGCTTTCTCGAAACATAGAGAGTTTCGTTAAAGTCTCCCCAATTATCCAACATTCATTCTTACTGCATCTTAAACTATGTAACTTACCAAGCAGATTCCAGAAAGCCCTCTATCCTCGTGTTTTGAGGGAGCATAGCACTGTGAATCTCCATTTGAAAGACTCCCAAAATATCGACACATCAATATGACTCAACGAATAAGAACGCAACACAACATTCATATTATCATGCCAATATAGTAAAAGTCCACCCTTCGTGCCGTTCGCATCGACACCCACAACATTCTTAAAACCTAATTTAGATAGCCACTTCCTAGCAATATTATAAGATATTTTAGATTCGCAAATAAAAAGCAAAAGAGGTTTAAGGTCTTCCACTAGCTGCTGCAACCTTAGGAATGCACGTTTGCAGCCGAGTCCCCGTGCATTCCAAACAACTTTACTCATGGCTCTAGGCGGGGTTGGCTGTCACCAGCCTCCGCCTCTTGATCAACGGCTTCCGTGATAACAAGATTCCCTTGCCCGGCTTTCGCCATACTCTGCTTGAGGTTTTCATCCACAATGGAAATCTCCAAGCTTTCCAACTCCCGAATATCAGCCTATCCTCCGTTCCCCTATCTCATTACCTTTGCCTTCTTCATTACCGTCTCGATCCTCAATCACAATTCCCTTTCCTCTCTTAGCAGCTCTATGCCCTGGGCTTGATATGATCTTAGCTTTCCCTTTTTCCACCCCTTCACCTTCTTCCCCTTCCACGACTCCACCCCTAGTATCTTGCTCTTTCCTTTATTGCTTGATCGAGTACTCATGACCATCCCCCGCTGCCGTCTTGTTCATTCCCTTGCACCCCTAATCGCTCCATTCTTGGGAAATGTTGTGCCGCAAAGAAGTTGCTTGCCTCTGCCTCCAAAGGGATCATAGCCGATCCCCATAAGTTGAGATTAGCTCAATCCTTATCCGTGTTAAGCTGGAAATGAGTCTCCATCTGCATATTAGCATTACTTTCATCATTGGCCTCTATCATTTGCATCGGATTGGAACTCACTCCTCCACCCATTGTCTCATCTGCTCCTCCAAATTTCATTCCTCGTAGCACACTCCCTATTCCTCCACCGATTTCCTTTTTCTACAAAACCCTCTCCCCGCAACAATAAATTCCCCGATAATCCCCTTTGCCGATTCTCCCGCCGCCGATCCACTGCATCACCTCGCATTGCAAACCTTTCTGCAGCCTCCACCTCTTCATTATCTTCCCGACATCTCGAAGGTCCCCATCAATATTTTTCCCCTTCAAGTTCAACCCTCTACCAACCTCATCAATATTAGCCCTTTTGAAACCACCAGCCCTTAACCACGCTACATACCGCTTCTTAACACATGTTAAACCCTTCTATTTCAAACACAATAAGCAAGTCCTATCCAAATGATCTAACCTTCCGCACACAAAACAGAATTCACCCAATTTCTCATATCTAAAGAGCATATATTTTGAAACTCCATTAAATTTAACTTTCGTTCCCCTCATGAGTGGTTTAGTCACTTCAATCAACACTCTAACCGTAATACACCTAGCATATATCATAGAGTTTGCAGACAATCCACCTCAATCACCCTACCAACTCGTTCCCAATCGGCTCTCTTACATACTTCGATTGTAGTTGAATCTCCACCATGGACTTGAATCCAAAATGGTACCTCGTTCAACCCGACTTCCTCTATATTTTCGTTTCCCATCGCCTTTTTGAATGCAAGGAGAGCTCCACTTAGCCGCCACGGCCGCTTAGCATACACTTTGTTACAATCTCCGCTATTTTCGAACGCCGCTATGTATATCCCATCACCAACATTAGAAATGATCATTGGATTACTTGGCTTCCAAATAGAGTTAAGCGCGTTCTCCATATCTTTGATCCCAATGCTCTTCCTTGCTACAAATCGAAAGATCGAGCATTTTTCACCGAACTATGAGTGAATCATCAACCTCAGCCTCTCCGATCTCGAGATCCATAAGTGTTCCACTGCTCCCAAATCTCCTTTAGGGCTTCCTGGACTTTAGACATCTCCATCTCGATCCTCACTGCTTTCGTTTGTGGGGAACTCGAGAGAGAGGAACTCTTGATAAGTGATTAGAAGGGTCACCTCGATCATGGATTTACGGATCAATTAGTAGATTTTGTTGCCTCACCCAATCACCGAGATCCTAATCGATCTCTTCTAAATTACTCGAGATACATCCCGATTTTGCAGCTTAAACCCCAAAATGTAATGATTACGCCTAGATAAACTCGCCGCTAAACCGATTCTTGAGAAGCCGAAAGGTCACCGGATTAGAACTCACACGAGAATAGATTGTCTAGAGAATTCCTAGCCACAAGCTCTAGAGAGAGAAAATCCCGGAGAGAGAGAATTTTACCGTATATCAATTCATATTAATAAGAAAGGTTGTGTTTTAAACGCCGCATTAGAGAAGAGGAAGAATGAAAATTGGATAATTCAATCTTAATTTAAATTTATTTAGAATTTTAAAAAAGGTAATATAAACATATATTTCAACTTAAGCTAAATTAAATATTTTTAAGAATAAAAAAGTTTCATTACAAAATTTAGTATTAAGGGTACTCATCCTAGATAACAGAATACAAGAAACTGTGAGAAATCACTACATAAGAGAAGAAAAACAAGTCATTGGGTTGAAGCACCAATTATGAAGGGAAAAATAAAAAGATAAAAAAATTAAATTTTATACAATAAACACTATTTTTACTATCATGCACATTCACAATCACATCACGTACGTACACTATTATCGACATGTGCATGCATTATTATAAGTAAATGCGATAGTAAATATAATAGTGGATGTGTATAACAGATGATAGTTAATATGCATGACGTTGATAGTAAAAATATAGTTTATCGTATGTCCAATTCATATAAATTTTTGTCCTATAAAATTGGGCATTATAGCAAAAGGAATGTTCTCATTCTTTCTACCCCAAAGACATCTTAAATTTATAATTAATGTTTATGAAATATGTTAATGAAGATAGAATTTTTATCGGTATAAGTCCCGAAAGATATCTTAATTATCAATTCGTGGTCTAAAAGATAAAATTTATCAATTTGGGACCGAAAGATGCTTATATTAAGAGATTTTATCAATTCGGGACCTAAAAGATGTTTATATTAAGAAATTTTATAAATTCGGGACTGAATGATAGAACAATTGTCAATTCGAAACCCATAAATATAAGGATTTGAATAGTAACTCCATATTTTAAATCTAGTGACTAAATCATTTCTCCTTATTTTGGGAGGTATGATTTTCATCTTTTAATAACTTTTTAAAATTTTTTTATCTCATTTTTACATTCTACCAAAAAAAAAAACATAGTTTTATGCAGTATATTTATTCCATTTTTCACTATCACTTACCATTACCATTCATTTTCTCCTTGCAGCACATACTAAAATATTATCAACTGTAATTGCAAAATATGAATTACATTGTAATATAATTTATTTCATATGACGAGAAAAAATAAACTTTCTTCATAAAAATCTTCTATTTTTTGTAAATGGATTTTTTTCCTTTAAAATATTACATTATTCAAATTTTAGTATTTTGTCACACATAACATTTTTGATATGATCACAAGACTTATTTTATTATTATTAATTTATATATATATATATATATATATATATATATATATATTACATTCCACTGCCCTTAATATTCCCTCTGTTTTTTAAGGTTGTTCAAAATTCTAAAATGAATAATTTTTTTATTCTGTTATACTTAAAATGATAAAAAAATAACTCTTAAAAAAATTATATCACCCTCAATAATTATTAAGCAATAGGGTAAAGACTCATACACTTTCACTAAAAATAATTTTACATATCTTAATAATAAACAACTTCTTATAAAAATTCGTATAAATTTGGGTTGAACAATTTAAAAAAGAGTACAAAATATTACTGGTTTTTTAAAATATTTTTTTGCAAAGAGTTATGTTTAATAATTAAAGTTAATTTAGATTATATATATATATATATATATATATATATATATAGTTATTCAAAAACTATTACAGCTCAAAAAATAATGTTTGTTTTTTTTTTTGAAAGGTAGAGATATAATATTTTAGAATTGAATTGAAATGGGCATCATACTGAGTTAGAACCCTTGTCTTTATGTCTGTCTATAGCGTACTCTATACATTAATTACATAAATGTGGAGAGAGAAAAAATAAGAGAAAAAGGGTGCACGTGGGTGTGGAAGGCCCCGCGTTTCCCGGTGCAGCAGGGAGTGCAGCGCAACTTACATAGAAAGAGTTGAATCCTGGACGGGGCGGGGCGGATCCAACAGTTATTTAAAACTCGCACTAGGGCAAAAAAAAAAAAATTCGCCCCCACGTGCTCTCGGGTGAGTTACTATTATGTTAAACGTGCATTACTTTAACAATAAATACGTGTTACTATAAAATAAAAAAATGCATATTTGTCTAAAAAAATCACTCAAATGCAAAAATAAAAATAAAAAATAGTAAAATAAATTTCTAATCTAATTATATGTGTGGACCAAATAAGTCTCTAACCTTCAACAACTTTATTCTTATTAATAGAGTATGATTTTATTAAAATGATGACTTATTTGATCTCAATATTAAAGAGAAATGATTTAAATGTGTTAAGAAAAAGTTCATGGGTCAATTTTATTCTCAAGTGTAAGATTTGGGGGTAAATATGTATTATTGTAAGGATAAATATGTGTATTAAACTCGTGCAAAGGTAAAAATAAATTTTTACTCTCAGTGTGTTATAATAAGGTCAAACACGTGTTCTTGTATGAAGAAAAAAGTGTTACTAATGAACAAAACTAATACAACACATGGATATTCTTTTAAGGACTAGTAATACGTATTTGCTCTTATAGTAACACATATTTATTCTTATAGTAACACATATTTTTTAAAAAATATGTTACTATATGAATACGAGCGTGTTATTGTATGGTGAAAGATGTGTTAATGATACGGATAAAAATGTCGTGCCCAACTACACGCAGGGGCCCAAATGTGACCACCCAATAGGGCCTAATGATGTTGTTAGATATCCTAGATAAAGGGAGGAAAACCCGAGATAGGCCCGAGCCCAGATCGGCCGAAACCAGGCTACGAAGCCCTAAACCTACCTACAGGGGGCCACGAGGCCCGAGCCAGGTAGGGGGCCATGAGGCCCAAGCCCAACTACGAGATAGGCCACGAGGCTTACAATCCGAATACGAGCCGCGAGGCCCAAAGCCCGGCCGCAGTGGGCCGCGAGGCCCAAACTGCTGGTGGGCCGAGAAGCCAGTGAGATGTAAAGAGTACGTAAGGGTTTTTGACTAAGCCCACGACGATTATTTATCCGATAAGATCAAGAAACGCTGTGGAAGGAAGCGAGTAGTTGAGATAATTGAGGCCCAAGCCAAGGAATATTCCCCATATTCCTCATTGGCCAAGGTCTAACCTCCCTCCGGGGGGAATTCATAGATATGATCGATTTCTTGAGGGAAAAGATATCCACGCACGACATCATGGAAGAACGTGCGGGATAGTGCCAGGAGGCTGTTAACGGTTATGGATCTTAACGTACGTATAAGTAAGACACCCCATAGGGAGGTAACTTGGTATCGAATCACTATCACTCTCACTTAGCTACCTTATACGTACTTTCTTGAGTGTTTTCCTGATCCGACTTGAGCATCGGAGTGCCTACGCCGAGAACCCTCCGGCGTGTTTTGCAGTACGTTTGTTCGAGGGAAGCTAAGGATCCTAAGTGCGTAAAGGCTTTACCCCGTGAACCCGGGTGGGGAAATAGGCCCAGTCAGCTTTTACGCATCGGTTACTATATGGAAAAGAAAAAAGTGTTACTATATGAACTTGTATGGAGAAAAATGTGTTACTATACGAACATATCGTAAGCGAGTAATAGTTGCGATATTGTTTCAGATTTTGGGAAAAACATTCAATTGGTAACAAAGATGAATTTCATTATTGTTGAATCTCCTCCAAATTCCATTTTTCCAAGATTCTTTGATGTTTTTCCACCGCGTGTTCTGTGTGCTTGCTGATTTTTCTTCAATATAATGTTGATTGATGTCGGAAATTCGTGATGATTCTCAATGGCGCCACTAAACGTTAACTGTGATGGTTTTACGTGTATTTGTGCGTGATTTTGACCTAATCTGCGCGCTAGGTTGGGCGACCCATTTCCTTTGGTTGACCCGAGATTTATATATTTTTGTCTTTTAGTGATATTTCACGGTGAAATATTTCACAGAGCTCACTCACATAGAAAAGGGCTGCAGCACGTGACCTTTCTTCCTTTACAACCAACATATATACTCCGCCCCCTTCTCTCTCCCCGTCCCCACCCTCTTAATTTTACCCCATCCATCTCAAATTTTTTTTTCCATCAGACCCTGGGTGGTTTCAAATTTTTGTTTTTGATTTTGAAAGTTAAATTTGAAAATAAAACGTGTTCATCCAAAATGGAATCAAATTTAATTTTTATTTAATTTAAAACAGCTTTTGGTCAAATCTCAAAACCATAATAATATATTTTTGGTTTTTAGTATTTGGTTGTAACCCGAATCCGACATGAACCCGGTCTGCGTGAGCGGTCTCGGATGGATTTGAACCCGGTCAAAATTAGGTGGACCCGACTCATAAATTTATATATTTATTTTAATTATATTAATAATACTTATAATATTAATAATATATTATTTTATTATTTGTAATATATTAATAATTTATAATATTATTTTAATATTAATATATATTACTAATAATATATTATCATTTAATATAATATTAATATTATCAGGTAATACTAATAATATTAGTACTATTTATTAATATATTATTATTTAATACTAATAATATTAATACTATTTATTAATGCACCTTCTTGTAATTTGACCTTCTAAATTGTACCTCTATGTTACTAACTCTTAAATAATATAATACTACAATTTAATATATTATTAATAATAGAGCCATTTACAATAAGGTAGAAAAAGGTAAGCCTTATTACAAGTAGGTGTAAAAATTTGCACGGAACCACAAATTTTTTTGCATAAGCACAAAAATTTGCACTTTTACACTGTTTGTAATTTGGCTAATTTTTTACCCTTATTTGTAATTTTCCCTTAATAAATATTATAATATTATCATTTAAAATTATAATATACTTATAATATTATCATTTATAATATTATTTATAATATAATATTGTTATTATTATTATCATTTATAATATTATTATTATTTTTTAAGAAGATTATTTTATCATTTATAATATACTTATAATTTTATTTTAATAAAATGAATAAAAAATTATTTAATACAAAAACTGAAATTCAATTCACAACCAAAATTCAAAACTCAAAACTAAATTTCAAAACTCAACTAAAACTAGTTTTGATTTTTAAAAATTTCAAAACAAAAATCAAAAATTACCCCGAACAGGGCCTTAGGATATGTTCTTTTTAGTTTAAAAATTTTGAATTTGGATTTTAAAATTCAAAACTTATTTCAATTTGGGTTTTAAAAATCTCATACTGCACATCTATAAATAATATATAAAATCTACACACATATAATAACCTAGAAAATTTACACACCTATTAAAAAATACTCTCTCTCTCGCTCTCTCTCATTTTTTTCTCTCTCCTATATCTCAATTATCTACTTATTACAACCACACTCAATAAATTATATAAGTCAAATATTTGTGTGCACATTGTGCACACAAAAATAGTGTGCACAATATTTTTACATAATACTACATCAGAACTAAACTAATATTATACAATGTTGCTAATACTACACCTAACTAAACTAATATTATACAATGTCCGAAATAATACTACACTTGTAACCAAATTAATACTATACATTACCCGAAATAATACTACACCGTAACCAAACTAATACTATACAAAGGCACGAAATAATACTACACTTGTAAACAAACTAATATTATACAAGACCTAAAATAATATTACACAGTAACCAAACTTTGTGCACACAATATTTTATTATGCACAATATGCACACAAATATTACTCATAATATAATAATATAACAATTACTCACTTTTACATTATAAAATGAAATTCTACCCTACTCAAAACCCAAAACAAACAAATTTTTATTTTTTATTTTTTGATTAAAGAAAACAAACAGAAATTTTAAAAATCTCTAGATTTAGAAATCCCCTACATTTCAAAAATTGATTTTTATAAGTCACTTAAAATTCAAAAAGAACATCACCTTAGACTTATATGTTTTGTATACACCTTAAGGTTATGTTATTTTGCAAATATTCTTGGTCAAATACTTGATATTCTTAGTAAAATATTCGATACTTAAATGTTATTTTTAATTTCATCAAACTTTTTATACTCTTGGTCAAATATGATATCATTGACCCTAATTTTTATACTTGGTGAAATTTTTTAATACTCTTAATCAAATATTTGATCTGTAATTTTTTAAAAGTGTATACACCGTAAGCTTACTATGTATATGAAACCCAAGAAACCTACTCAATATTTTAGGTGGAAGTCTTGTGTGATACCATCTTATACCTAAAATGTGATATTTTTACATATTTTTATAATTTTTTTTTTAAATATGAGTATGATAAAAATACACAAAAATATCACATCTTATGTATGAAACCGTGTCACACAAATTTGGTAGTTTTTAACATGCTTCTTCACCTTATTTCGAGTTTTATTGTTGGAATAATTTACTCCCTTAGTCACTCTAATTTAACATTTTTGTCATTTTGAGATTCTATCTTTCAGTTTAACATTTTATTATTTCGGGCGTCTTTTTAAATTGTAGCATTTTATTTTTGAAATTTTGTGGCCCCATATTTACAGTATAATATTCTTTTTTTTTTTTTAACTTTTTTACACTTTCAACCAATAATTTATAATAGAATATTATTTCTTCCGTCCTATAATAACTTGTACACTTTTTTATTTGAATGTCCCAAAATAACTTGCACACCACAAAAATAGAAAATCCATCATAAACTCCACCCTTACATTATCTATAAATTTATATAAAATGACGTTACTTTTGGGGATCACATATACAAACAATTCAACTCATTTCTTATTTTATATATAAATTACCCCTCAAAACTCAAATCATTACTCAATTTCTTATTTTGTGTGCTCATCAAATGATGCAAGTTAATACGGGATGAATGAAGTATATTTATTATAATCCATGTAATTCCTCAAATATTTTTTTAACTGTCTAATCTTTTTATACACAAATTTATTACAAATTTTAAATTCTTTATTTCCGATAAAAAAAAAAGAAGAAGAAGAAAGATAAAATATATATGTGAATAAGTTTTACTGTAAAATTTATTTTAAGAGTATTAAATATTTTAATTATTTTACTATAATTAATAAAATATTTATGTTAACAAGTTTCACCGTAAAAATTATTTTAAGAGTATTAAATATTTTAATTATTTTACTATAATTAATGTATTGATTTTGAATTGTTGCATTAAAGAGTATTAATTGTTTCACTAAAAATTCTCACTTCATCTCGTATTAATTTACATATTTTTGGCACAAAAAAAAAAAAAAAAAAATGCAGTTTATATTTGACTAGATTGTTTTGTGGTGGACAATCTTGTCACAAAAATATATTTTTGTTTTATTGAATTGCTTTATGATGTGGGGATATTGTAAGGGTGGAGTTTGTGAGTAATTTTTCGTTTTGTTAGTGTGCATATTTATATGGGACGTCTCGATGATATAAAATTTACAAGTTAATATGAAAAGAAGAGAGTATTAATTATTTTACTTTTAGATATTAATAAAATTTATTCACATAACACCAAATTTAGTAGGTCACGAAAGATAAGAGGGTGAGTGAATTAAAATAAAAGGACAAAGTATTATGTAAATAAATTTTTGTTAGGAAAAGAAATTTGTATTTAGTTTTGATGTGTTAAAAGTGTAAAATAGGATGACCAAATGAGCATCTTGTATAGGCAATTTGAAGTATTTCTTTGTAAATAAAACTAAGTATAGAAGATCGAGACAAGGTCAAGATATCGACGAGGAAGATTCCCAGATAGAAGAAATATCGACAAGGTCAAGATATCGACAAGGACAAAGACAGATTGTTGAAGAGCAAGACAAACGTCTGCACGCAGAAAAAGAAGATG
Source organism: Paraleonurus japonicus (assembly GCA_030762865.1). Classification (NCBI taxonomy): domain Eukaryota; kingdom Viridiplantae; phylum Streptophyta; class Magnoliopsida; order Lamiales; family Lamiaceae; genus Paraleonurus; species Paraleonurus japonicus. The sequence continues at coordinate 29,991,144 of CM061054.1, forward strand.
GAGACGAGGTGAAGTAAACATCGAGATGAAGAGGTGTTAGAAAAATATTATGAAAGATTCAAGAAGCAGTTTCAACAACTCGGGAAGAAGTTACAAAATTCAGTTATATTGTTATAATCGATCAAAGAAGTTACAAGCGCCAAGAAGAATTCTCTATAAATAGGAATAGAAATCAATTTAGAATTAACTTTGACACTTTGCACTCTTCAAGATATTTTGTATATGCAAGCAACAAAGAATCATACACATTCAAGAACATTTTATACGTTCTTGAGTTCTTAGTGTTTATAGAACACTTTTTCATTAGATCTTCAAGCCATAGATATTCAAAAGTTAGGAAGATTCATTGTAAGGCTGAAGATTCATCATTGTAAGAAAGGTAGCAAGAAAGAAGGAAGTAAGTAAGTGAAGGCCCTTCTTCAAGTTCGAAGAAGGAGAGTGGACGTAGGATCGTTTGATCCGAACCACTATAAATATCCGTGTTATTTCTTGTTTGCTTATTACTTGTTTTCATTAATTGTTTCTTGACTGCAAAATTTGATATCGACAAAGCTTTAGATCCTATTAGAATTGAGTATAAACAAAAATTTGTTTCATTGTAAATCTGTTTTGGAGTTGATAGATCATCTAAACTTGCAAAAGTTTTTGATAATCTATTCATCCCCCTTCTAGATTATCACTAGAGGGTATCTTGTTTTTGCGTTTAAACTCGTTCTAAAGGGACCCAACAAGTGGTATCGAGCGGTGTTAAGGTCATTCTGATAGAGATTTGTGGTCTTGAAATATCTGTGTTCTCATTGAAATCTGATTTCTTATTATTGAGCCACTAACATTTACGATAAGTTGTGTTTTAGCATCTTGAATTACAATGTCTTGTTAAAAGTAAGAAATCCAGGAGTTTGCAGTTTTTCTATCGAAGAATATGATTACTGGAAGTTCGAATGGAGAATCATTTAAAGGCCATTCATGACCGTATGGAAGAGGTTCTTGAGGAAGGTCCGATAAAATTCTACCATGGAGTTGTTAGTACTTTGGAGCTGAATCTTCTACTACAAGAAGTCAACAAGAAAAGAAAAGTCTTGATTTGACAAATGATAAAGGAAGATTCACAATTTGGATCGAGTAGCAAGGACAGAAATTATAGAGACGCGTTGAGCAAAGACTGGATAGAAAAGGTAAAAGATGTAAAAGCTGCTAAGGATATGTGGAAGACTCTTGCAAATGTTTGTGAAGGGTCGAAGCGAGTTAAAGAAAACAAGTTGCAATCAGTTTTACATGCATTTGATACATTCAAGATGAAAGATGGAGAAAGCGTGGATCAGTTGGATGTAAGATTGACCAATTTGGTGAACAAAGCTGCTGATTTGGGTAAAACCTATTACGAGAAAGAAATTAATAATAAGGTACTCAGATCATTAAGCAAAGATGGAGAGAAAAAGCAAATATCCTCAAAGCTACACAACTGTCATCTATTTCACATCATACTCTATTTTCTCATCGAAAGCCTTGGAATATGATATACAAATTGAAGATGAAGAAGATGAGGCGAGTCATCTACTTACGTAAAGGCTGTAGCATTTCTTCATCAAGAAGATTCGATAAGATTTCTAAGGCATCAGATTTGTCAAGAAAAGAGGAAATGGCTTTATTGATCGAGGCGATATGAGAGACTCAAGATGAAGTATAAAAGGAATAAGAGAGATAGATTTAATCGTCAAAATTATAAATCGAGACAAGGAAGAGAAGTATTCAGTAATGACAAAAAGAAGGATCCGGTGAAAAGATTCAAATCACCAATCAGACGAGGTGAAAATAGTCCAAAGTCGGAAAGAGGAGATATCTGTTATACCTGCAATAAACCTGGTCATTTTAGCTATGATTGTCCTCAGCTTACTCCTAGAGAAAGAGAAGAAAAGAGGAAGAAAGCGAGATAGGAGGTATGAAGATCAACGAGCTCTTTTGGCCGAAAAGGAGGAAACACATGAGACATCATCATCCTCATCTAGTTTCGGGTCGACAATGACATTTGCCTAATGGCTAAGGAGGTAAACTACTACTCATCCTCAGACAATGATAATGATAACTTGTGCGAATCGATTCATGTCTTATTAACAAACTTCTAAAAGATCTAAAGACGGCCTTTATCTGCTTATAAAGCAGATAGAGGCTGAAAATTTAAGCTTAAAGGATCAAATTCTGAGTCTAACAAAGGAACATCAGAGGCAGGGACAAGGAAGAATCTAGATTATACATTCAAGGGGAATGTCAATCAAAGACTTCTACTAGTTCCTCGTCTGAGAAAATCAATGGGTTGGAAAAAGAATTGATTTCTTTAAAAACTAAATTTTCAAATATCAATATGGAGAATGAGAATTTTAAAAGGACTAACAGAGATTTAAATCTCAAGTTAGGACATATTAATAACTCTCGAGTCTACAATTGATAACATCTTCAAGACTTCTCGAAGCCTAGTGATAAGATCGATTGGGTTTTGATAGGAATATGAAAAATGATCCTATCAAACCAAGAGTTTTGTCAAAGCCACTAAGACTATGGAAAAGACAGAACTTAGTCCAAAGAAATCAAAGGAACAAATCACCCTATCGATATTTCAAAAGAGAAAATACGAGATAAGGAGAAATGTTTCAAAGAAATCTAAAGACTAAATTAAAGTCATTTCCAAAGTATAATGGTTTTGATGGAAGAAGCAAGTCGTATCCATTCTTTCCAAGATATAAGACAATCACTAGAGATCAATTAAATAAAATTGATCTAGATAGTCTAATATTCGTGGATAGATATGGTTGCAAAATTCAATCATTGGTTCTGAAAAACTTAGATGTTTTTATTTGGATACCTAAGTATCAACTTGACGAAAAAGGACCCAATACACAAAGGGTACCTAAGAATTAATTTGTGATTGCGAAGGATAAGGAGATAGTTGAACAAGATGTTCTTGAAGTCAAATGCAGTATATAGACGGTGGATGTTCTAAGCATATGACTTATGAGAAAAGACTTCTTTTTAACTATCGGACAATAGATGGACCTCGAGTAATGTTCGGTGACAACAATTTTGGTCTAACAAAAGGAGTTGGAACTTTGATGATTGGAGATATTCGGGTTAATGAAGTATATTTTGTGGAAGGTTTGAAACATAATTTCTTTATGCGTATCTCAATTTTGTGACAAAGGATATTTTGTAAAATTCACCCATGATGCATGTTTTATTTTGGATGGTTTAAATGAAAATATTTTACTTCTTTGGAGTCGAGACAAGGTAATATATATATTGCAAATTTCAAGAGTTGCTCTAAGGATACTTGTCTTATTGCTAAGAGTTCGAGAAGATTTAAATTGGCTATGGCATAAACGTCTTAGTCATTTAAATTTCAAAACTCTTAACAAAATAGCAAGAAAATCTTTAGTCGAGAGGACTTCGAGATAAAATATTTTCGAAAAATCATGTTTGTGATGCTTGTCAAAAAGGAAAAGCAGACCAAAACTTCTTTCAAAACAATAAATGGTCCTGTTTCGAAAGGATTACGGAACTTTTGCACATGGATCTTTTTGGTCCAGCTTACACCTCTAAGTTTTAGTGGAAGAAAGTATACTTTAGTGATTGTAGATGATTTTTCTAGATTCACTTGGGTTATTTTCTTGTACAAAAAGAATGAGGCTGTAACAAAAATTCCAGAATTCCTCGAAGAATTCAAAATGAAAAAGGACTAAATATTGTCAAGATTAGAAGTGATAAAGGTACTTGAGTTTCTGAACTCATTTGTTACTAACTATTGTCTGAGAATGGTATAGCACATGAAACATCATCTGCAAGAACACCCCAGCAAAATGGAGTGGTAGAAAGGAGGAGCAGAACCTTGAAAGAAGCGGCAGGACTATGTTATCTCGAGTATGACACTCCACACGGGTTTTGGGCGAAGCCATTAATCTGCATGTTTTGTTCAAAATAGGTGTTTAATTGTGAAAGATAAATGCAAAACTCCTTATGAAATATGGAAAGGCGAGAATACCAAAAATTTCATATTTCCATATATTTGGTTGTAAGTGTTTTATTCATAATAATGGAAAATCAAAGTTAAGAACTTTTGATGCTAAGATTGCGAAGGGATATTCTTAGGATACTCATCCGTATCTAAAGCATATAGAATTTTTAACAAGATTACATTGTGTGTGGAAGAAACACCACATGTTGTTTTTGATGAAATTTCTAAGTCCGAAGTACGGATGATGTCACCAAGATAGTGAAGATCTTAGCAGATTAAACATCAAGAAATCAGTCAAGTTCTATTTACAGTCGAATCGAGATGAGGAAGACACACCAGACAGGGATAAAGATAAGGAAGCTGAGAGTTCTTCCATGTCATCGAGATCGCACGACTACACTACCGGATGGACTAGGAGATATTCCTGAAGGTAATACAGAACTAATTGATGAAAATATCCCAGATAAGACTTCATATCCAAGTAAAAGATAAAGGTAAACGAGTATCGACTTATCATCCAAGTGAGCAGATAATTGGAAGTTTAGATTAAGAGTCAGACAAGGACACGAGATAAACCAAGACTGTCTGTTTAGTTGTTATGTATCTCTACTTGAACCTAAAACTATTACTCAAGCTCTAATCGACTCCAATTGGATAAATGCAATGCAAGATGAATTAAATCAATTTCAAAGACAAGATGTATGGGAGCTTGTTGAAAGACCTCATCATCAAAAAGTTATTGGAACAAAATGGGTTTTCAAAAATAAGAAAGATGAGAACAATATTGTGGTAAGAAATAAGGCTAGATTGGTTGCACAAGGTTATTCACAATCTGAGGGAATTGATTATGATGAAACCTTTGCACCGGTTGCTCGTCTTGAAGCCATAAGATTGTTCTTAGCTTATGCTGCTTATAAAAGATTTACTGTGTTCCAAATGGATGTGAAATCTGCATTTCTAAACGGAGTCATAGCCGAAGAAGTCTATGTAGAACAACCTCCGTGTTTTGTCAAAGGAGACAAGGTCTATAAGCTAAGGAAAGCTCTATATGGACTTAAACAGGCTCCTAGAGCATGGTATGATACATTATCTCGAGTATTTAATTCAAAATGGTTTTGTCAAAGGTAAGATAGATAGAACTTTATTTAGGAAAGAATCGATAAAGGTCTTTGTTAGTTCAAATATATGTTGATGATATTATTTTGGATCAACTAACCTACTCTTGTGTGAAGAATTTAGTCATCTTATGAAGAATGCAGTTCGAAATGTCCATGATGGGAGAGATGACATACTTTCTTGGACTTCAAATTAAGCAGACAAAGAAAGGAATTTTCATAAATCAAGCAAAATATACCAAAGATCTTATTGAGAAATTTGGAATAGGTACCACCGAGAAGCCAAAATACCTATGATGACAAATTTTTCAATGGATCTAGATGATAAAGGAGAAGACACCGATCGACGCAGTATAGAGGTTTAATTGGCTCTCTTTTATACTTAATCGCTAGTAGACTGACATTTCTTTTGCGGTGGGTGTATGTGCACGTTTTCAAGCTAAGCCTAAGAAGAGTCATCTTGAAGCCGCAAAGAAGATTCTAAAATATTTGAAAGGTACAATCTATGTAGGACTGTGGTATCCACTAATGATAATTTTGAGTTGTCAGGATACTCAGTATTCAGATTTTGGTGGGTGTAAGATAGATAGGAAATCTACATCCGGAACTTGCCAATTTCTGGGAAGTAAGCCGATTTCATGGTTGTCTAAGAAACAAACCTCTGTAGCTACTTCTACCATCAAGCCGAGTATATGGCACCGGAAGTTGTTGTTCACAGCTTATCTGGATCACCAATGGCTAAGGGACTATAACATTATCACCAAAGATGTACCAATCTTTTGTGATAGTAATAGTGCCATAGCTATTACCGAACCAGTCTTACATACCGGATGCAAACATGTTGACATTCGTCATCATTTTATTCGAGATCATGTGGAGAAAGGCAATATCGGACTAGAAAAAATTCTTACTGATTTTCAAAAAGCGAGACATATTGACAAAGCCTCTTGCAGAAACAAGGTTTAAGGCACTTTCAGTCGAATTAGGATTATTAGATGGTTCCTTAATCATCTCTTGATCAAATCCTCTTGAATTAACCTTGTTTTCCTTATCTTAGTATAGTATGTCTAGAAAGAATTATCGGACAAGATTGTGTCAAAGGACAATCAGTAGCTGATATCATTGATCTCCTTTTATAGGAATCAAGAATCAAGGATTAGTCATATTGACCATATCGACTTGATAATTACTTATCGACATAAGTAAATCGAATAAGGATGTAATAGTCAACTTTCTTCTACGTAATCGGATGACTATTGAACCTTATCGACTTACTCTGGTTACTAACAATTTTTTTAAGTGTTTGTGATTTCAGCAAGAACAAAGTTGATAAGATTCGAAATACAAGTCAAGGTCAATTTGTTCAAAGGATACAAGGAAGCAGAGAGTGATGCTATCAAATCGAGACAAGGAGAAAAAAAAATCGGGAAGTTTTCTTACATACTCTTAATTATGAATATTGGGTTCATATAATTAATATATGAATTTAATATCATAATTCACTCTATCATTCATTAAAAATAAAGTTACTCAGTAAAATAAAATATTTTGTTTTACAAAATTAAAGAATAAGGGTTCAAATTTTATTTTCTAAGAATAATAATATTTTATTGTATCTCTCCAATTAATCGAAAAGTAATTTCTTAAATTAGTAACTGTGTCGGGAGAAGTTACTATGGACCCGAAATTTTTATCAAATTCAATTTTGAAACAAAGCGAGTATACTTCACGCGCGAAGTGGAGGCGGTTTCGAAATATGAACCGTCTCAACCTCACGCGCGACATATTAAATATTATTCTGTACACTTTTCAAAATAAATGCCATAATTGCATTAATGGCGATTCGAAAGGCTATATTTACACTTTTACAGGCAATTATTATTCTAATAATTGTTTATTATTATATTTTCCATATAAATAGACATTCGTGTGCATTATTTGCATTTACGCACACATCTATTCCTTCTTCTCTTAAAACTTCTTTTCCCTCCTAAAACCTTCAAACACTCATCAATGGCGGACACTGGAAAGAAGCGAGAATCAAATATGAATATGATCTCACATCCATCGGAAGAACGTACAAAATCCGAAATGTACGTGGAATGGGACATTTCCACCGATCCGAAACCAGAGAAATTCTTCAACTTCTACAAGACAGAGGTTTGAAGAAATATTGCTCAATGAAACCATCAAAACCCAAAACCCTTGATGATCTTGCCGCCGAATTCTTAACGAGCAAAATCAACGAATCTTGGACTAGAAACTAGAATTCGGACTCTTGAAAAGTCTAGAAAAATTCATGTTTCAATTTCTGATATCGGCGAGATTTTTGGCTTAAACACCACCGGAGGCAACCCATTTTTGTACAAGGTGAAGAATATTTGGAGAGTTACAAAATGATGGCAAGGAAAACCCGAAGCATAACTCTGCAAATCGAAGAAGGGAATGTTACGGAGAAAGTATAGACTTGATGCTTATTACGACCAAGTGCATGCGGGAGAACAGCAGAGTCACGACGGATTGACTAAGCCACGGATATGCTGTCTCGAGGGCCATCATAGATGGAGCTGATATTAATTGGGCTCGCATGTACTCGTCGATGGAGGAAAGAAAGAAGTTCGTCAAGACAGAGGTATCACCGAAGTGATAAGATGGTCGCCGACCAAGATAACAAGTATGATGGCAAGAATCACTATCATACTTGAACACAAGATTGGGACGGACAAGCTGATCGCAGACGGGGTGAAAAAATTCACAAAACAGAAGGGTTTGCTTGTCGAGGATGAGAAACCTTTCGGTCCAACAGACTCGAAGGAGACACCCCATCTCGATGAGATGAAGAAGGCTTCTAAGGCCAAAGGAAAGAAGAAAGTGGAGACTGTGTTAGCCGATGAATCCTCATCCGAGGAGGAGGAGATTGCAGTGAGGAAGAAGAGGAGGAAAGGACGGCTTCCCAAGGGAAGTGTTCAGTGAGGAGGTTGGTATATCGGGCCAGACGGAGACAGTGAAGTCTCATCTGGAGATGACTCGAAAAGGAAGAGGAAATTAAATCACCCTCATCATCTTCATCCTCATCCGAGGATGGAGTACTGAATCCATCCCTTACCAACTTTGGCGATGAAGAAGCGGACAAGGCCGCCGCTTGAGCCTCTAAAACGGCCCACTCCCATAAGTCCAACACCCACCCAAACCTCATATGATCCATTCTCCTTTCTACCTACAACCTCATCCGAACCAAATCTTTTCTTAAACTTACCAAATCCATCCGGGGATATGGGACCCACCGAGACCTCACTCCGAATTCTTGGGAAAAAGTTTCTTCTCGGACAAGAGTCTACTCTCAAAGATGAGCACGAGCCGTTGAAAGAGCTTATCGATGTCTATCTCATTAAGAAGACTCGGGCTTGGATCTTTTGAGGAGACAAATATTCCGATAGCCGAGGCGAGGAGGAAACAATTTAGCCATCTGGGAAAAGGAGGTGCTCAAGAAAGCAAAACTAAAGTCATTCCAAGATATACTCACCGAAAATAATTTTGTTGATTACATCCTGCAACGAGTATATCTTGGTGATGAGATTCCCGAGGAGGTGAAAACAGGTGAGAAGGAGGAAGAGCGAGAGGAAAGAAGAAGTTGGTATGGAGGCGGAAAGGGTGGAGGAAGTGATAGGTGGAGTCGCCGATGAGCCACCAGGATGGATACAATGAGGAGGCACAAACAGAAGCGGCATCATTGAGGTGCAAATGGAACCTGAAGTTGAAGAAATAAATCTTCTCGGTGAACAGGACCTTGCCCTCCACATACGTGTCTGTATCCAAGTGGACACATTGAAAGCTGAAATTCAAAACCTAAAGATGCTGTCTCGAATGCTTTTCAACCGGTTCCAAATGTCATCTCATCATCGATCAAGGAGAATGTAGAAGCTGCAATTCACGAGAAAACCAAGATTGATCTATACTTCTCCTAATAAGACATGAGAGCAGAGATGGCTGCAGCTTAAGACGACGATTGCTAAGGAGATGAACTCTCAAGATGAATGGGTTAAACAAGACGTTAGTTACGCCTACATCGAAATCAAAGATTCAGTTGAGGAGCAAGTAAGAGAAGCATGGAAAGCCAAGGAGGCATCATTTCATCAAGTTACGAAGATGCGGCTTGCTCTGGAAAAAGATAGGCGAGGCAGCGAGCATTAAGCGGTTCATGGATGATGAGTTTAGACGAGTGAGGTCGGACGAGAAGAAGAGATATGACCAGCTTGATCATAAGGCGGGGCATGTACGAGAAGAGCTTGTAAGCCAAATTGAACAAGTAGCCACTATCTGCAATACCCGATTTCTTTGATGCTAAAAAGGGGAAGATAGTGTGCTCAAGAAAAGAGTAGGCGAGCAAGAAGATAAGATCATGGCTTTGAGCATGAAAATTGAAGAATTATCTGAAGAATTGCTAAAGGCGAGAGGAGAAGAAATCTGAGGAGAAGACAGAGAAAGTTGTAAGGAAGACAAGATCTGAACCCACAAAAGAAGTCCTCTGTGCAAGAACACTGCTCAAATTACATCTCATACGGATCATCTAGAACAGCTCAAGTTTCAAAGAAATCACAAGCTGAGATAGATGCGAGAAGAAAAGATCGAGAAAAAGAAAAAGAGATGAGAAGGAGAAGTATAAGAGAAGGGAGGCTAAGAGGAGAAGAGAAGCGAGGAGAAGGCGGCGAGGAAAATATTATGATCGATCTCTTAGAAGATGGGTTCGAGAAGATAACAGATGAGCAAGGGGAAGAAGTCCTTAGGCCATATCATAGAAGCGAAATAGTCCCCAAAGAAGTGTTATTAATGGCGAGATCGAGGCAAGGTGGAGGCCATTCGAAGTGGGTGGATTTTCCGGTTTCATGTCTGCAAAGTGATTAAGTGGGGACTCGATGAAGACGAAGCTTTCCATAATTGGCTGGAAGAGAAGGACCCCAGGATGTATCAATATCTTGTCAACCTTGCAAATGAAGAATTCAACTCGAGGCGTAGTTGCACCAGCTTATTCTCGAGATGGAACCCCCTCTAACAAGTGATGGTCATCCGGACCTTGAGAAGATTAAGCGGTGATTATCAAAGCGAAGCCACAGGTGATCTTGCGAGAGGAGGTGAAACTATTTCACTTAAAAAGCGGGTCTTTGGTAGGCTAAATGTTCCGAGAAGAAAATAAGTGGTATGACTAGTCTTCTACTTATCTCATCTTATCATTTTTGTGTGACATACATGATGGTGATGCAAATCTTGAATAAATTTTTGATCTACTCTCAATCTTTGTTGTTTTTCTAAAAACTAATCGATTAACCTCTTGATTTTCAAATATATTGTTTCATTTTCTAACTCTTAAATATCGATTATGTAATCAAATTGTTACGATTATCGATTCATGATTTTTGATCATCATTAATAACACTAATTGTTCTAGTTATCGATTATGTGATTTAATTGCTTATTTTACATTTTTAAGATTACTAACATTTCTTTTCTTGAGCTGAGTTTTAACATCATCAAAAAGGGGAAATTGTTAGGAAAAGAAATTTGTATTTAGTTTTGATGTGTTAAAAGTGTAAAATAGGATGACCAGTGAGCATCTTGTATAGGCAGTGAAGTATTTCTTTGTAAATAAAACTAAGTATAGAAGATCGAGACAAGGTCAAGATATCGGACGAGGAAGATTCCCGAGATAGAAGAAATATCGAGACAAGGTCAAGATATCGAGACAAGGACGACAGGATTGTTGAAGAGCAAGACAAACGTCTGACGAGAAAAAGAAGATGGAGACGAGGTGAAGTAAACATCGAGATGAAGAGGTGTTAGAAAAATATTATGAAAGATTCAAGAAGCGGTTTCAACAACTCGGGAAGAAGTTACAAAATTCGATTATATTGTTATAAGCTGATCAAAGAAGTTACAAGCGCGAGAAGAATTCTCTATAAATAGGAATAGAAATCAATTTAGAATTAACTTTGACACTTTGCACTCTTCAAGATATTTTGTATATGCAAGCAACAAAGAATCATACACATTCAAGAACATTTTATACGTTCTTCGAGTTCTTAGTGTTTATAGAACACTTTTTCATTAGATCTTCAAGCCATAGATATTCAAAAGTTAGGAAGATTCATTGTAAAAATTTGAAGATTCATCATTGTAAGAAAGGTAGCAAGAAAGAAGGAAGTAAGTAAGTGAAGGCCCTTCTTCAAGTTCGAAGAAGGAGAGTGGACGTAGGATCGTTTGATCCGAACCACTATAAATCTGGTGTTATTTCTTATTGCTTATTACTTGTTTTCATTAATTGTTTCTTGACTGCAAAATTTGATATCCGACAAAGCTTTAGATCCTATTAGAATTGAGTATAAACAAAAATTTGTTTCATTGTAAATCTGTTTTTGGAGTTGATAGATCATCTAAACTTGCAAAAGTTTTTGATAATCTATTCATCCCCCTTCTAGATTATCACTAGAGGGTATCTTGTTTTTGCGTTTAAACTCGTTCTAAAGGGACCCAACAATTTTGCTGCAAAAATTTATTTTAAGAGTATTAGTTATTTTATTTAAAAATATTAATTATTTTACTAAAAGATATTAAATATAAAAAAAAATGAGAGAGGAAAGAGGATAAAATTGTGAGTATGGATTTGTGCACTAATGATGATGGGTTTTTGTGATACCCGACCTTCTCACACTATTCATTGCTCAATATATTTCATGCATTGAGTGCATTATAATTAATTATGTGCTACTTGTGATTTTGAATTATTTTATCTTGCATTATTTTATTGTGCTTTTTTCGATAAAAAAATTATTTTATTTTGCTTTTAACTACTTAATTAATTATATATGTCTTTATATATTTAATGGTAAAAAAATCCTATTATAAGTGATTAGGATTTTCATGGTGTTTGAGTGCCAGTACAAATTATTTATTAGGAATTATTACTCTAAGATACCATGTTAAGAATTTTATTACTCTAGGATACAATCTCAAAATCCTAATACAATTAGATACAATCAATAATTTCCATTTCCAATATTACCCTTAAAAGTCAAGTTTCTCATTTCTCAATCAATCGAGGTACCGTCTGTCTCCCATTTCTCTCTCTCACTCTTTTCTCCGGTTCCCATTTCTCTCGACCACCGCGAAATCCGACATCCATTCTTTCTAAAAGCCAGACCATACCACCTCTTTCTAAAAGCCGACCAAGCCGAAGCCGCCACAACCCAAGATCGGCGGCGACAGCGACCACCGAGAGACGCGACGACACGATGCGCGATGGCGAAAGACGCGGCGACAACGACCAGACCACCGCGGCGGCGGCAGCGACCACCGCGCTGAGGCGGATGCTCTTGTCATGTAGATCTACGAGCGACGGCGAGAAGAACAAATCCATCAAGAAAAATATCAATTGCAATATCCATCAAGAACAGTTGTGATTTTTGGAATTTTTGTAAGTTTGAAAATCAATCGAGTTCTTTTATAAGTTTTTGGAATTTTTTTCCTAATTGGTGGTTTGATTGGGTTTGATTGGTGGTTTTTTTTTTTTTAATTTTATGTATATGTTTAATTTTTGCACATTTGCAAATACATCGCACATTCGCAAAATTATTTGCACATGTGCAGCCCACAATTCATAGAGATGGTAATTTTGATTACTGCAATGAGGTGATTACGCATATGGAAATAGTGATTTTTATTTTGTGTATTGCGTATTTTAATTTTGAAATTTGAATGAGGTGATTACGTACATTTTATTTTTTTGTTTGCGTATTGAGTCAACTTAGATATGGTGATTACGCACATTTTTTTCATTTATATTTAGAATGATAATTTTGAATGAAAAGGAAAAATGGAAAGTGCATAATGAAAAAATAATGTGCGAACAGGACGCAAATTATGAATTATTTGATTTAAAAAATAAATGTAATTGAATTATTTGATTTCTGAAACAAATGCAATTTTGAATTATTTAATTTACTGCACATTCTCGGTTATGATGATGTTAGCAAAAAATGGACAGGTTACGCACAATTGAAAATGAAGGGTAAAATTGGAAAAAGTAACCAAAATGTTGTATCTCCTAGTAATTAGGAAAAAAGTTGTACCTAAGAGTAATGTGGTTTCCAATATTGTACCTAAGAGTAATGGACCCTATTTATTATTGTTGGTATAAATTAAATGTAGTTAAATTGGTAATTAAGCTGTGTTAATTAAATAGAAGTTAAAGGACTTTTATCGGTCAAGTCTGAAAGATATATTAATTATCAATTCGGGACACTGAAAGATAAAATTTATCAATTCGGGACTTGAAAGATGTTTATATTAAGAGATTTTATCAATTCGGGACTTGGAATTAAGATCCCGAATTGATAATTGTCCTATCTTTCGTGTCCCGAATTGATAAAATCCCTTAATATAATCATCTTTCAGGTCTCGGATTAATAAATTTTATCTTTCGTGTCCCGGATTGATAATTAACATATCTTTCAGGACTTATACCGATAAAAATCCAAGTTAAAATAGATAAATAAATAATTTTTGTACATATACCCACAATTACAGTAGGGCTACGTTTACTTTGCTCATATGGGTTAGGCTATGTAACACAAACTATTTGGGCCCAAGTTAATTTGTGGTAGAATAATCTTTGTTTACTTTGATTAAAATGTCGATGGGTTTGGTTTATATATCAATAGTAACATGCATTTACTTTATTGGTTAAAGATATAGTTTTAGGTGCAATTACAATTTTGTCCTTGACTAATATTTTTAATTATTAGTCCGATGAAGAAAAGCAGTTTTCTCAGCCCTTATTTCTCATCGAATGATAATTTATTGTGAAAGAGTGCGAGTGACCAGGCGAGTGATCATCGAGTGATATATATATATATATATATATATATATACATAATCGCCCTAGTTTCCTCTGGATTCACCCTAATTTCTTGAATTGGGGAACATCAATTCAATAGAGAGGCAATTCATCCAGTAAATTGGGTAAATTGAAGACTACACTCGACGGTTGATTTCTTTAAAAAGTAAGTTAATTTGTTTTGAATGTGTTGGTCCCGAGATTGAGTGTTTAAGAGAAACCAAGTACACCTTCCAGAGATAATCTAGAGGGGTTGAATAGATTATCCAAATTTTTCACAACTTAGATTATCAATTCAATTTACCAAAGATGAACAACGAAAATAGTTTTAGACTCAATCTTTTCAGGATCAAAAGGCAATCTGAAATTAATTTGTTTGAACAATTGATTATCAACAAAAAGATAAATGCAGTAAAGTAAATGACAAGCGATTTATAGTGGTTCGGATCAAAAGATCCTACATCCACTCTCCTCCTTCAACTTGAAGAAGGACCTCGACTCACTTACTTACTCACTCACCGGTGATTACAAATACAATGGTATGATGATCTTCGTCTTCAATTCCTATCTCCAAAATATCAATCTATCTAATAGATCTAAAAAGTACAGTGCAAAATGTGTTTGAAGATATACAGGAAAGTGTTCTTTTAAACACTTAGAAAATTATGAAAAGCTTTTTGAAAACTTGTGAGTGCTTCGAAAATGTGAGTTTGAGAATGAATAGTGCTAAGAGTTCTTCTAAGAACTGTTCTTACTCCTATTTATAAGCACAGTAAGACGGTTAGTTTGTTGTAACAAACTAAAAACCGTTTAACAAACTTATCTTGAAAAATGTCTTGACCTCGGTGATCTTGAGTTAGTAAATCGTCTGCTTTGACTTGGTGAATTCTACTCAGGTGGTCTTGACCTCGTCTTGAACTCTTCATTATTCTCTTCAACAGATGACTTCTTCAAGACTGTCTTGAGATGACCTTCTTCTTCTGACCTCGGTGACTTCATTAGCTTTACCTAGTCCGATCGGCCTAGTACCAATGCTTACTACATCAAGCTGTTCTATACATTCTCGGTTGGTCATCTTAATTACATGAACTTGTTCTAATCTATACAATTTTAACTCATCAAAACTAAAAACATGATCTAACAATTTCCCTTTTTGATGATGTTAAAACTACAAAAAATAAAAAATAACTCACAGTGGTGTCGATCAAGGTTATTCAAAATGATCGGATAAGCATATTAAGCACGTAAGCATTCTTTACTCGAGATAAGTTCACTTAGGAGCACTTAATCACACTTAGAAATATTTCAAAGATTTTGAAAATTTTATATTCGAGAAAAATTTTAAGAAACTTTTTGTTACGAGAAATGGAAATTTTCTCGAGATGATTAACACTTAGTAAAATTTCTTAAAGTTTTCTTAGAAAGCAATAAAGAACTTAAGCTTTGAAAAGATAAGACAAGGTAGTTCAAATAAGGTTCAGATTTCTCATACGAGATGAAGCACGATTACATTTACGGATAGATCGGACAAGATGTGAAGAAAAAGAAAATGAAGCTTATCTAGTCTGTCCATCTATCCTTCTCTGGGAGATACATCCATCGAAGATTTGGTTCCTTAGCTCTGCAATGTCCTTTGGATCGATCAACTTCATCGATTTTGACCGTAGTTGATTGTTGATCGATCCAGTCCTTGTCGATTGAGCCGTCGTCTGTGACCTTAACTTGAATGGTTGAGAAGGCGGAGCTACCGGATCAACGTTGTACCATTCATCTCCATCTGTGATAAGCTTGGTAGAGCTCGGGGTTTTCTTTCTCCATCCAGTCATGTCAAGCTATAGTCTCATCCTCGGGCGTGGCACCAACCCCTTTGCGAGATGTACCAAAAGAACGTCCACTTTGCCTCGTATTTCATGTACTCTCCAGCCCGGGAAGGATGTGCAATCATCTTGGGAGGAGCATCGACCTATCTTTGAGGCCTTATCCAGGCCTTATCGGCTTCTCCAAGAGGACCTCCAGTCTTTGGAATAACCCATCTCTTAGAAGCTCTATCAAAAATCCTCCCCGCCTCCTTTGCTGACTTTATTTTTCTCCTTGCCTCCCTGCGGCCATAGAAAATCTTCTCTTCTTTTATTCTTCTGTCTCTCTTCTCCTCGATTCGGATCTGCTCGGCTGATTTTTCTAAGGATCTCTTGCCAGTTTTGCTTTTGACATTAAGCTGTCGATCTTGAGGATGAGACCAGCTCGAGACCTTTCCCTTTTCCTTCTTTCTCCTTTTTAGCTTCAGCTTTTGCCTTCGCCTCATCCTTTCTCTCCCTTATCTTAGCCATGAGCTTCTCAGGCTTCAAACTCGGCTTCCCTTTTTCTTGCTAGCTCATCCGCCCGATCACTTCCTCGATCTGCTCTATGCGAACTCTCGGGGTAGTGAGTTCATCCGATTGATTCTTGGTGAGAGATTGATAAGATTCAGATCGGCTTGGACCACGACCAAATCCTCCCCCTTTTTAACATCATCAAGAAGCATTTGGAGTTGCTCCTTAACAACGGTAAAGTAGGTGGAAGGCGTGGTGCAGTTCCTCAAGATCTCATAAGCGAGAATCGATTGCCCACCCTTACTTGAACCTTCAGCTCATTAACCTCCCTTTTCACCTCCGCAACCTCCTCCTTGACGAGAAAATTTTACGGACTCGGAAAGCTTAGTCAAGTAATTTACCTCGAGATGCCTTAAGCATGTCCTCCATTGTGACACTCACGGAGTCCACGATATCGGCTGTTTTAGGCTGGAGCATCTGGGTAAATTTCTCCTCTATCTTCTTCTCCATTTGGTTGAGAATGGATGTGAAGGCAGACCACAGGCTGTTGGGACGGACTTCAGTGGAGCCACCGGTAGGCGAGTTGACTTCGATGTGGTCAAGGAGCTGCTCTCCAAGACCACTCTCTCCCAGTCGGCAAATTGTCCCAGCCAACTTTTCGCATAACAGATTCAACTCCTCCAGTCGCTTTGCCCTCGGATGATGAATCGGCTAAATCTCCACAGATTCCTTCATCACTTGATATTATCGAAGTTCGGGAATGAGCTCGGCCACCTCCTCCTCCCATCTGCTCTCGAGAGAAACCTCAAAGCTGCCCATTGAGCTATCTGGCATGGGGGTGTGAATTGGACTAATTTGGGGAAAGCGGGTAGGGTATTTTGTGGATAGGAAGTCTAGGAAGTCGTAGGTTTGAGAGGTGGGTTGAGGGATGATTTCGGGGTGGTTTGATCAAGGGGTATTTGGGTAGATGAGGTTGGTGGGATGGGGATTATTTGTGGTGAAGAGGTTTGTATTTGGACATCGTGGGAGTAGCACAGTCAAGAGGCTCCGAGGTACCAGCCATGAGTACCTCTTCATCGCTGAGTGGGTTGGGAAATAGTAGATGAAAAAGGCTAGAGGTTGTACCTATAGAGATAGGCTTCTCGGCGAGATGATGTTCTTTCTGAACTTGGTTCCTCTAGAACCTCTGCCGGCCACTGCAGTGCTGCCACCTCCAGGAGATCACCTCCTCGGGTAATGAGACTTGAAGGGGAAGCGAGCGACTCCCCTTACTCCTTATTTGAGGCCTTTACTAGCCTCCTCCTAGTCCTCCTCTAGAGAGGCACTACAGCCTCTACTTCTTCGGCCCACGGGGCTGGCTCTGCAGACTCTACTCCTTCGGCTTCGGCGGCCTCGATCACGGCACCGACCTCTCTGCCTCCTCTGCTGCTGTGCACCGTTGGTCCCTTGCCTCATCCAGTCATCATCTCGGTCTGCGCGAGACCACCTATCCTCTCATTTTTTGTAAGCGGCCCCTTCTTTGAGTACTTCTTGGTCCCTTCTTTCATATCCACCACTTTATTCATGCCTTCAATGAGGACTGTAATCTTGTTAAACAAGCTTACGATCGTCAAAGCTCGACCATTCACCGAAAGCGAGGTCGTAGGTCAACTTCTATTTTTCCTCCTTCATCCTTCGGATCGGTACATCCACCCGGTCTACTCGACTCCATCAAGGATCGCCCTCATACAACAGAGTTTAGGTTTTGATAAGCCATCGTGGGAGCTTTGATCACCCTAGATTGACTTGGTGACGATGGTCATCAACAACCTATACTTCCTTCGAGTAGATTTTTCTTCAAATCCCTACGTACTCCCCTGTGAGTTACCCTCGCAACCATCTCAAAAGATTGTTCCCACTCCTCCTCCTTATATGTCATCGGATTTACTCCCTCGGCCGATGTATCAAAGATCCTGGCAATGACATCTTTAGTGAACAACAAGCGAGTCTCATCGACTTCGGTGTCAAAACCGTCATCGGAGAACTTGCAATTAGCCAAAAATTTTGCTCCGATCAAATCAAGCGTCTTGTTACGCTTCGACTTTAATGAATAGAACCCCCTTAACTTTGAAGCCTCCAATAATCGGAGAATCTCCCTAGATTCTCGATCCTTAGTAGTCTCAAAATCTACATACATTTCGGCTTTCAACTTGTTCTTGAAGATATCCGTATTCATTTTGAAGTTGGATTTCGGGGTAGATATAAAGGTAGGTTTGGGGGATTTCGAAGATAAAGCCATTTGGAAACCGAAATGGTAAGAATTTTGGAGAAGAGAGGAATTGCAATAAATTTAGGGTTTGGAATTGTAAAAGTGAATTTTTGAAATGAAGAGGGTAGAGGGAAAACCGGAGAAACCTGCTACGTGGCAAGATTAGGATAAACTTAAACCGTCGATTGTATGTGGCGCGTGGAGTATATCAACGGCTATATAAGATAGTCGCTTCACCTCCGGCGCGTGGCATTACCTCAATCTTGAAATTGTAAAAGTAACCGCCAAGCTACAGATTAGACGGCCAATAGGGGTTACTTTATGCGAGAGATAGTAAGTATACAGACGTAAGCCAAAATATACCTTTCTTTGCATAAAGTTTCCCTATTTCAGGGATTTTATCGAGACTTGGTCAAGAATGACCTTATATTAAATTTTAAAAATTCCTCCAAGTCTGATTATTTTGAAAAACATAGAATTTTTAAGATCGAGTTAATTATATGCCTTTATTTTAAATAAGCCAAGTCTTATATCTAAATATAACTAGTATATAAGAATATTTAACTCAGTGGGGTTTTTAAAAGAACAACTCATCGAAAGATTTTGAAATAGATGAGCCGTGAGAGTAGTTTTTGATAACAATTTTCAAGAAGAAAACATGGAAAGGTTTTGTTCGAAGAGGAAGTCTTTCGGATGAGAAGGTTTATACCGATCTAACAATGCTATTTATAACCTCGTTCCTGAGATACACAAACTTGGGAAACCATTAGTAGCTAAAGTAAGTCGAGGAAAGTTACATATGCTCGTCGATTCTTAAAGAAATCAACCGATTATGTTCTTGTCGATTTACTTAATGTCACATAAGAAATTATCCAAGTCGAGATAAGGTCAATATGACTAATCCTTGATTCTTGATTCCTTTGAAAGGAGATCAATGATATCAGCTCTGCAATTGTCCTTTGACACATACCAAGTCCTGTTAATTCTTTCTAGACATGATTTAAGGAAAAGAAAGAAAGAAAGTGTTAGGGAGAAAGTTGTAGTTAGTTTTGATGAGTTAAAATATAAAATAGGATGACCATTTAAGTCTCTTGTATAGGCAGTGATGTAGTAATAATATGTAATTAAAACTAAGTACAAATATCGAGTATAAGGACAAGGAATTAGATGAGGACAAGGAATCGAGAAGAGGATAAGATATCGACGAAGACAGTGTGAAGAAGACAGGATGAGGTCAAGAATGATAAGCAGACAATCATCAAGAAGAGAGACTAAGACGAAGACAGAGTGAATTAGAGATAAGACAATGAAGTGTTAGGAATCTTCATACAAGTTTCAAGAAGCAATCGAGAACCAACCAAGAAGAAGTTACAAGATTCAATTAGCTTGTTATAACTAATCAAACGAGAATCTACAAGGAAGTTACAAGCGCCAATGAAGATCTCTATAAATAGGGATAGAAACCGAATAGAATTAACTTTTGGAACATCACAATTATTCACTTGCATTCTCTACACACGTTAGCATTCAAAATAGTGTAATCACACGCACAAACGTTCTATACTTTTCCAATTCTTAGTGTTTGTAGAACACTCTTTAAAGAACATCTTCAAGCCATTGATATTCGTAAATTAAGAAGAAATTGTTGTAAAGTCAAGATTCACGTTGTAAGTAAGTAAGAAGGAAGAAGAAAGATAGTAAGTGAAGACCCTTCTTCAAGTTGAATAAGGAGAGTGGATGTAGGATTTTTAATCCGAACCACTATAAACTGTTGTGTTCTTTCTTGTTTCGTTACTTCTTTGTTCTTATTCATTTCTAAATTGTTAGTCAAGTAACATTTCGAATCACAATCAGATCATTATCGCTTTTCTTTTGATCCGGTTAGAGTTGAGTTTGAAAACGATTTCCACTGTAAACTTTGGTGTCTTGAATTAATTTTCTAAGTTTTGGAAAAGTTAGAAAATCTATTCAACCCCCTCCCCCACCTTCTAGATTTTCCCTAGAAGGTCGTTTCAAGTTATCTTTGATATACTCAATTTGTGGGACCAACAAGTGGTATCGGAGCAGTGTTAAGTCAGTTTACGATATTGATTTTAGGTCTTAATAAAGATTCTGAAATTATCTCTTGATTATCTTTGTTTTCTTTATTCCACTAACCTTGCTACTAACAAGTTTTTGTTGAGTTTTTCTTTGCCTTATCATGTCATCCATAAAAGCAAGAAATCTAGAAGCTTGCACGAATTTTCGATCGAGGAATATGATTCTTGGAAATTCAGGATGGAGAACCATCTCAAAGCAATTCATGATAGAATGGAAGAGGTTTTTGAAGAAGGAGCTATCAAGTACTATCATGGAGGAACCCGGCGATAGTGCTACCTGCCAGAGACTAGAGTAAGACAGGAAAAGAAGAGTTCGAACTAACTAGTGATGAAAGGAATTCACAACTTGGATCAAGTGGCTAGAACTGAAATCATAGAAACTCTAAGCAAGGATTGGATTGAGAAGGTAAAGAGGTGTAAATCTGCTAAAGAAATGTGGGAAACTCTTGCTGGAATCGTGAAGGATCGAGATCGTGTCAAAGAAAACTAAGCGCAATCGGTATTACATACTTTTGACACTTTCAAAATGAAAGAAGGAGAAAGCATTGATCAACTGGATGTTAGATTGACTAATCTTCTTAATAAAGCGGTGATTTGGGTAAAACCTATTCGAGAAAGAAATCAACAACAAGGTGTTGAGGTCTTTAAGCAAAAGGTGGAGAGAGAAAGCTAACATTCTCAAAGCCACTCAAAATTTGTCTTCAATTTCACATCACACCCTGTTTTCCCATCTCAAGGCAATAGAATATGATATCCAAATCGAAGACGAAGAGGATGAAGCTGAATCTTCAACATCCGGGAAGGCAGGTTGCGTTTCTTCATCAAGAAGAATCCGAGAAAATTTCTAAAGCATCCGATTTATCAATTAAGGAGGAAATGACACTTTTGATAAAACGCTATGAGAGACTCAAAATGAAGTAAAAGAGAAATAAGAGAGATCGATCAAGCCGAAGGAATTACAAATCGGATAAAGAAGAAAAGAGTTCAGACAATGATAAGAAGAAGGATCGAGACTAGAAAGCAAAAATCACCAATTAGAAGAGGAGATAGTAGTCCTAAGACAGACAGAGGAGATATTTGTTATACATGCAACAAACACAGTCACCGCAGCTTATGATTGTCCTCAACTCACTCCAAGAGAGAGAGAAGAAAAGAGGAAAAAGCGAGATAGAAGGTATGCTGACAGAGCACTCTTAGCCGAGAAGGAAGAAGTACATGTAACATCATCATCTGATTTTGGGTCGAGATAATGACATCTTAATGGCAAAAGAGGTACACTATTACTCATCTTGAGATAATGATTGTGATAACTTATCGAACCGATCCTAGTCTTATTAATAAACTTTTGAAAGACTTGAAGACCGCTCTATCTCGCATATAAACAGATAGAGACTAAAAACTTTAGTTTAAAGAATCAAATTACTCGATCTAACTAAAGTCAATCAAACAAAGGACAGTGAGAAACTAGACTATTCATTCATGGGGAATGTCGACTAAGACTATCACTAACACCTTGTCCGATAAGACAGACAAGTTAGAAAAAGAATTGAATTTTTAAAAATAAAATTTTCATACATCTATTCTCGAGAATGAGAGTTATAAAAGAACTAACGAGAGAATTAAATCTCAAGTTAGGTCTTTTAAATAACACTCGAGACCACAATAGATAAGATCTTCAACACTTCACAAAAGTCTAATGACAAGACTGGATTAGGTTTTGATAGGAATAAGAAAAATGATCCCATAAAACCTAGAGTTTTTGTTAAAGCGACTAAACCAAAGGTTGAGACTAGATTTAGTCCTTGGAAACCTAAGGAACTAATCACCTCATCTGAAACTTCAAAAGAAGACACAAACGAGGAAAGTTGCTCCTAAGGCTAAACTAAAGACTAAGACAAAGTCTTATCCTAGGTATAATGGCTTTGATGGAAGAAGTAAAACATATCCATTTTTACCAAAGTATAAGACAATTACAAAAGATCGAGTTAAACAAAATTGATCTTGAAAGTCTTATCTTAGTAGATAGATATGGATGTAAACTTCAATTTATGGTTTTAAGGAACATAGATATCTTTGTCCTGGATACCTAAGTGTCAACTTAACTTGAAAGGACCCAAATTACAAAAGGTACCTAAGAATTAAATCTGTGATTGCACGAAGACAAGAAGATAGTAGAAAGAGGAGACATTCTTGAGGTCATTTGGTACATTGTGAGTGGTTGTTCTAAGCATATGACCTATGAAAGACGTCTTCTTTCTAAATATCACCCATAAACGGTCCGAGAGTAATGTTTGGAGATAACAATTATGGACTTACCAAAGGTGTAGGGACATTGATGATAGGTGATATTCAAGTAAATGAAGTCTACTATGTGGAAGGATTGAAGCACAACTTATTATCGGTTTCACAATTTTGTGATATGGGGTTAAGTGTCAAATTTACTCATAATGCATGCTATGTGCTAGATGGTATTAATGAAAATATATTATTAGAGTCAGACAAGGTAACATTTATGTTGCTAATTTTAAAAGTTGTCCTAAAGATACTTGTCTTGTTGCCAAGAGTTCAAATGATTTAAGTTGGCTATGGCATAAACGTCTTGGCCACTTAAACTTCAAAACCCTTAACAAAATTGCAAAGAAATCTTTAGTAAAAGGACTCCCGATAAAGTATTTTCAAAGAACCATGTGTGTGATTCTTGTCAGAAAACAAACTAAAGCTTCTTTTAAAACAATAAGTAGTCATTTTTCAGAAAGAATTTTGGAACTTCTTCATATGGATCTTTTTGGTCCAAGAACACCCTCGGCTTGAGTGGAAGAAAATATACTTTGGTAATTGTTGATGATTTTTCAAGATTTACAGGTTATTTTCTTATACAAAAAGAATGAGACTATGATTAGAATTCCAGAATTTTTAAAAGATTCTAAATGAAAAGGGACTAACTATTGTTAAGATTAGAAGTGAAAAAGGTCTTGAATTCCTAAATAAGCTTGTCACTAACTATCGAGAATGACATAGCTCATGAAACATCACCGCATGGACACCACAACAAAATGGAGTAGTTGAAAGGAGAAACAGGACCTTGAAAGGCGGCTAGAACAATGTTATCTCGAGTACAATACTCCTCACAGGTTTTGCGTAAGGCATTAATACTGACTTGTTTTGTTCGAAATAGAAGTTTGATTATTAAAGATAAACGCAAAACTCCCTATGAAATTTGGAAGGAAAGTCCCCCAAAATTTCATATTTTCATATATTTTGTTGCAAATGTTTCATTCCCAACAATGGTAAATCTCAATTAAAAACTTTTGATGCCAAGATAGCGAGATGGAATATTCTTGGGATACTCATCTGTATCAAAAGCATGTAGAGTTTTTAATAAGACAACCTTGTGTGTAGAAGAAACTCCACATGTGTATTTGATGAATCTTCTTTTGAGAATAGTAAAGCAGATGACATCACAAAGATATCGGATGATCTCAATCGAGATGATGTTAGGATTAGAATTTGTATGTTTTGATGATGTTCCTAAAACCTAAGTGTAATAGGACTGATTGGAGTGAATTGATGCATGTTTTTAGGGCCTATTATAGTGCAAAAAGTGAGCTAAAGTGTTAGTTTTTGTGCCTAAATGTGAAAAGTATCACTCTTTTGCTTGAAAAGTACTATTTGTGAGATTTTAATGTTTTTTGTCCATTTTGCGAGGTAATTCGGTGGAATTTTGCCAAACCGAGAGTACCATTAGGCTTAGAATGAAGAGACGGACATCTTGGACGAAAATGGGGAGTCGGGGCCGAAGTCCCGCGCGAGAAAAGTGCCACTGGACTCGAGCTCGATCGAGGACCATGAGCCTCGAGTCGAGGGCTATGCAGAAAAGGACCAAAATCGAAAGAAAGGCAGCCTCGACTGAGGCATGACCCTCGAGTCGAGGGATGGGACAAAAGCGAAGCCTCGAGTCAAGGCCTGACCCTCGACTCGAGGGGGTGGTTTTCCGAATTTCGCCTATTTAAAGGCTGAAGCAGAGCATTTGGGAGAGAACATAGAGAATTCATAATAGCGATTAAGAGCGGTTTTGGGGCGATTTTCTCAGGCCCCAAGCCAATTTCTTCCTTAGGTAGAGTAGATTGGTAGAATTAGATTTAGATTTCAATTGATTGTGGGTAGATTAACATTAGATTAACATTTGATCATTGTAATTCTTTCAATTCAAGCTTGTAATTCATTTGGAGATTGGTGTTGAAGACTCAAGCATTCCTATTTTTGTTGATTGAAGATCAATTGGTGATGTTTTTCCTCTTTTGTCTCATTAATTTCTTAATTGTTGTGATTTGCTTTGTGTGTGATCAATTTTATCTTCTTCCCATGGGTATTGTTTGTGGTACTATGGGCTAACTCTTTTGTGCTTGGGTTAATTGAAATTGATGATGATTTGATTGATGATGCTATAATTGTTGATGATTGGAGATCAATTGAGTAGATTGCTTACTAATTGTGATTCTCATTTGTGCTTCATGCATAATAATCTCTTTAGATTAGTGTTTGATCACCCTAGCTATAGGCGAGAGTTGCGCTAACGTGATCCGGGATTAATCGGGTTATAATTGTGTATGAATGCGTGGATTGGGTGCTTCTAATCTAGAGATTAGTTGCACTAAGGATACTCACATTAGTTTGTTTTCTAATTGTGATTCTTCATTGTGCTTCATGTAAAATTGTCTCTTTTGATTAATGGTTGATCACCCTAGCAATAGGCGAGAGTTGAGCTAACGTGATTAGGTGTTGATCGAGTTTCAATTTTGAATGATTGTATGAGTTGGGGATTTCTACATTGAGAGATGGGAAAGACTAAGGATACTCACATTAGGCATTGTGATTTTAATGGAGTGATTAATTTTATGATGGTTTATGCTTTCGATCTTAGTTGATTTGCAATTTGATTCAATTGTAGCATGTCGATTGATGATTCATTGATGGATGTGTTCTCGCATTTTAAGTGTTCGATAATTTGTTTGCTTGTTTTTGTTTGTATTTTTGCAAGTGTTTGGTAGTGTTAGTGTCATTCCTTGTTGCATCAATAGTCACTAAGAACTCGTATTTCTAGGGCCTCATGTGCATACTTTTTCCCATGGGTTCGATATTTTGTTGATTGGTCTTAATAACACTTACCCGAAAAACTACTCCAATCAAGGACCAGCTGAACTGTTAGTCACCGATGATCTTGATAGGGTTTATGTCTTAGTATAGTTAATCTTGCTAGGCTTGACTTGAAGATCCGTATTGATTGAGAACTCTGAAGGCCGCCGATAAGAAGACTTAAAGATCTAAGAGTGATTTCATTCGAAGACATCTAGAAGTGCTTCGTGAAGATAAAGAAGAGATAATAAGATATATGCAAAAAGAGTGTTGTCAAGAAAGGTTCAAGTGAAGATAGCAAGGTTGGAATCATGTGCTACAACAAGCTTTGGAACCGTGTCTTTGGAGCAAGGTTGTAAGGTTGCTAGAGTTGACTTAGAGAGATTCATCGGGGTTAACAAAAGTCGGAAGGATAATTGAGAGATACCCGAAATCAATCTAGAGAAGATTGGATTCTCAATCAAGATCAATCAAGATATAATTGATTGATATCGCATAATCAATTATCCAAAGTCAAACAAATCTTCCAACGATCACTTACCATTTCTTGGAGACTGATTGACAAATTAGCCTAATGGCTAGTCAAATTCAGGATCATATAAACCGAAGTGAAGATTTTTGAAATAGACACGCGCGAGAAACATCAAGAAAAATCCATTTTTCACTCATTGCAAAGACACGCATAATTCTTCGTACTTAAATCGATTCAACACGATTAATATTCTTAAGAAATTTATTTTTGGTCAAGGAAGTGTAAATCACCTTTCATTATCTCTCGTACGAGAAAAGGTTGATTGTTTCGCATCTAAGAGTTAACACTCGAAGATCACATTGATTGTACCAAGGGCGTGAACTTGTTAAACTTCCCGTGGTCAAATCCTCAAGGAGATTAGAGGAGACAAGACCAGTTTGGTGGATAGTAAGGCCCTGTGGAATCGGGGAGAGTGGACGTAGAATCGTTATATCCGAACCACTATAAAAATCTCTCGTGTCTTTACAAGCTTTCTGCACTCATACTTATAACTGCTCATTCATCATCATTTTAATAAACTTGCACTAAACTTGCTAAGTTTTCATCACCAAGGTTTTCATAAAAAGGGTTTTTCAAATACACACGAGATTAGCTTCCGTACCATCGTAAGACTTCGAAGCTCAAGTCTCGCGATCACACTTAGCACACTCGAGTACCTTGCCGCAGAAGACTTCAAGGTCTTCTCACCTCACACTCACTCACGAAAAGTCGAAAAAGTTTTGAGTGTGGTAAAGTCTATTCAACCCCCTTCTAGACTTCCCACCTCCTTGCACATCTCGTCCGGGACCAACAAGTGGTATCGAGCGGTGGTTCAACCGACCACCGGCTTTGGTTACCAATAGTCATTGAGGAAAGGCTGTTGTGGTCACCCGAACAGATCTTTTTGAAAAATCATTTTCATAAAACTTATTGCATTCTGTGCATATTGTTTTTATTACTAACAATGAGTTCTCATAAGAGCAGAAAAAGAAAGCTACCAGAGTTCTCTATTGAAGACTATGACTACTGGAAATTCCGCATGGAAAATCATCTTGGTGCAATTCATGATAGAATGCTCGAAACTCTTGAAGATGGACCGATAAAGTTTTACTTTGAACCAGTAAGTTCTAAGCGGTGGAAGCGAGAAGCATCTACTCGACAAAAGATTGAAAAGAAAAGAAGTGAGATGTCAAATGATGAAAGGAAACTATTTAATCTTGACCAAGTTGCTCGAATTGAGATCATAGAGACTCTAACCAGAGAGCTTACAGAGAAAGTCAAGACTTGTAAGATGCCAAAGAAATGTGGGAAACTCTAGCACTCATGTGTGAAGATTCGGTGCAAATTAAAGAAAATAAGTTGCAGTCTATTCTACACTCGTTTGACACATTCAAGATGAAGCCCGATGAGACAATAGATCAATTGGACCTAAGATTGACAAACATCATCAATAAGGCAAGTTCTTTGGGAAAATCTTACACCTGAGAAGGAGATCAACAACAAAATATTGAGATCTCTAACTAGCATATGGAGAGTCAAGATTACAGTGATTAAAGATACAAAAGAACTCGAGCAAAATTAGTCATCATGAGCTATTTTCGCACTTGAAAGCTCATGAATATGATCTGAAACAAGAAGAGAGACGAGGATGAAGGAAATTCAAATTCCACGGGAAAGGAAGTTGCTTTCAAGGTCACTTCAAATCACCATCTAGAGAACTGTTGGAGAGGATTTAAGATTGAAAGAACAGATGGCTTTCACGACTCAGAAAGTTTGATAAAATGAATTCAAAATTTGGGAAATATAGAAGTCATTGGAAGAATACAAAGAAAGCTGGTTTCGTATCCTAAACAAATCTTGATAAATTCAGATAAGAGATCGAAGATTCCAAAGATGATAGAATGTTCAAGACTCCAGAAAGAAGAAGAGAAGATAGTCCAAGAAGAAGAGATTTCTCTCCTAAAAGGGATTCTAGCCCAAGAAGATCTTCAAGAAGCGATGCTTGTTATACTTGTCATAAATCTGGATATTTCACTTATGATTGTCCAGAATTAACTCCTAGAGAAAGAGAAGAAAAGAGATTAATGAGGAACAGTAAAGTTGGCCGACAAGCGTGCTTTAGTAGGTGAAGAGGAGGATACTCTTTCAAGTGATTCAATATCATCTTCAGACTTCTCTTCGCATAATGATTTGTGTCTTATGGCAAATGGAGATGAGGTATTTTTTGATTCCTGTTCTTCGTCCGCTTCCCGTGTTTCTCTTGCAGTAAGAGTTTGACCATAACTTTGTTGATAAGTTAATGGAAGATCTCAAAACCGCTATAAACGCTTACAATCGTGTGGAAAAGGAGAATGTGAGCTTAAAAGAAAAAAATTGATCTATTTACACAAGGATATATTAGCAAGACATCGAGACACTAGCAGACTTTAATCGTATAACTTCGTAAGAGTTAAACACTCTTAAAGTGAAGTACATCAACAGTGGTCTTTGGTAGAAAGGTTGCTTGCCGAGAATCTTGAGAAAACTGATCGCTTAAAAATTCTACAAGCAAAGTTCGATGAACTTTTCCATCAAGCATGAGCGTATAAAATCAAGTGAGGAACGTTTATGTTTGAGGTTGGATCAACCGAACAAAGCTTCTCATGCAGTTCAAACAATAGTTGAATCGTCTCAAACACCTAACGTAAAGAAGGGAATTGGTTTTACCATTGCCCAATCCTCACAAAGTTCAAACAAGTGTACTTAAGAAGAGTACACATGTTAAGGGTAATGATTTGGTAGGGGAGGGTTCCAAACCTAAACCTACCGATAAGGGTAAAAGGTTGCCGACCCAAAGAAATCGGATGAATGGGAAAAGAGTAGTTATACTCAACATCCTAAACAAGCGATGAGGTATCAAAAGAAGGGGGAATCCCAACTCAAGAAACCTCAAGAAGGTCGGAAAAAGTAGACATCACCGAAACCATCTCTCGAGGAGACAGCCTCACCAAGACTACACAACCTAAGCTAACTTCAAAGCTCACGAACTGGTCTACTAAGCCTTCTCGTGCCTGTGAGATATGAATCTTTTGATTGCTCAAGTAGAACGCATATTTATCATCAAAACCCTCGGACCATTGCACGGCGGCTGATCATTCCATACGTAAGACCTCGGAAGGGTCAAGTCTTCCTAAAGGAACACAATCGACACCCATAGACATACATTCAAGAAGGCACCAAAGGATGAGATTGTCTATGTTGATATGTATGGAAGAAGGATAAGATCTTCCGAACATGATAAGAAGAGTCTATTCCTATGGATTCCTAAAGATTGTGCTAACTCTCAAGGACCCAAATCTAAAGGGTACCTAAAACTTAACTAAATGTGCAGACGCCGTAGGATATGAAAGAGAGGTTGCTGGAAATATCGTCCAGTACATCGACGGTGGGTGTTCGAAGCATATAATCGGGAAACAAGCAACTTTTGAGCTCAATAAAATCACAAAATGGCCCATGGGTGGTATTTGGAGACAACAACTTTGGTATTACCAAAGGTGTTGGGACTCTATACATTGGAGATGTACGTGTTGAGGAAGTTTTCTACGTGGAAGGATTAAAGCATAACTTGCTCTCGGTTTCACAATTACTGCGATAAGGGATACTCGATTAAGTTTTCTAGTTCTTTGTGCGTTGTTTTGAGTGGTTTTAAACGATCAGTGCTCTTAACCGGCTTGAGAAAGGGCAATGTTTATGTTGCGAGAATTTGAAATGTTCAAGCAATACATGCCTTGTAGCAAAAGTACTTGAGCTAGCTGGTTATGGCACTAGAGACTGAGTCATATAAATTTCAAAACGCTAAACAAGGTAGCCAGAAGTCTCTTGTAGAAGGTTTGCAAAATGAAGTTTTCTAAAAGATCGAATCTGTGACTCATGCCAAAAAGGAAAGCAAACTAGAGCTTCTTTCAAGGAAGTTTCGTACCAACGTCAAGTAGAGTACTACAATTACTTCATATGGATCTATTTGGTCCTGTATCTCCGTTAAGCTTTAGTGGTAGAAATTACACTCGGTGGTGGTAGATGACTATTCAAGATTCACATGGGTGATATTTATGTTCAAAAAGAACGAAACTATCACAAAGCTACCAGAATTACTAAAGAGATTACAAAACGAGAAGGGAGAAAATGTTGTAAGGATCGAAGCGACAAAGGAACAGAATTTCTAAACTATCACATAGCAACGTATTGCAAAGAGGTTGGGATTCAGCATGAAACGTCTTCACTCGCACTCCACAACAAAATGGTGTTCTTTGAAAGGAGAAATAGGACACTCAAGGAAGCCGCGAACAATGCTAGTAGAATATAATGTTCCTTAGAGGTTTTGGGCGGAGGTGTGAATACAACATGCTATACTCGAATCGAATCTTTGACCAAAGAACATGGAAAGACACCATATGAGTTATGGAAAGGTAGAATTCCTCGTGTCTCTTTCTTTCGTGTTTTTGGGCTGTAGGTGTTTCATTCATGACAATGGCAAATCCAAGTTAAAAACCTTTGATGCCAAGGTTGCCGATGGAATATTTTTAGGATATTCCAGCCCAAGCAAGGCCTATCGGGTTTTTAATAGGAAAACCCTTGTTGTGGAAGAAACACCTCATGTGGTTTTTAATGAGTCTATTGTTGAGTCTAAGGACAAAGGACGAGAAGAGTCACCGCGTAAGGATTTGGGAAACTAGAACTCAAGGATAAGACAAAAATATGTCAAGGTTCATTTACCCATTTTAGACTCGGATTCTCAAGACGATCGGCAAATCTCTAAGTCAGCAGAAAAAGGAAAAACTATTCTAGAGACGAGAGAAGACTTGAGCAAAACAAAGTCTGCTGAAGAAACCCCAAGGCCTCCGATGGCTCACCCGTAACACCCGATGTGAATTTATCAAATCAAGGGGGAATGACGCAAGATGATGTTCCAACAATACCTTGAAGAGTTAAACGTATCTAATAGAAGGAATTGGATGACTCGATCATCCCAGTTGACTTAATCTTAGGTAATCCTCAAGGTGGAGTCAAAACAAGAAGGAAAATAAATCTAGATGGTTTGTTTAGCTGCTATGTTTCTTTACAAGAACCTAAGAATATTGAAGAAGCGTTGTTAGACACAAACCGGATAGAAGCTATGCAAGATGAATCAATCAATTCACACGACAAGATGTTTGGGTACTCGTTGATAGACCAAAACACCAAAAAGTGATTGGAACGAAGTGGGTTTTCAAGAACAAGAAAAATGAGAAAAATGAAGTCACTAGAAATAAAGCAAGGCTTGTCGCACAAGGTTACTCACTCAAGGAATTGACTATGATGAGACGTTTGCACCAAGAGCCAAATTAGAGGCTATAAGATTATTCCTTGCGTACGCAAAGCATATATGAAATTCAGAGTATATCAAATGGACGTAAAGTCTGTGTTTCTAAATGGAGTTCTTGTCAAGAAGTATACGTTGAACAACCCCCATGTTTTGTTCAAGGAAATCAAGTTTAACGACTCAAGAAAGCTCTATATGGACTAAAGCAAGCTCCTCGAGCTTGGTATGACACACTATCGCAGCTTTTACTTGATCATGGATTCAAGAAAGGAAAGATTGATCGAACCTTGTTCGTAATTGAAGAAGATCGAGATATTCTATTAGTACAATGATCTATGTGGACGACATAATCTTTGGATCTCCAAACAAGAAGCTTTGTGAAAAATTCGGTGAATTGATGCAAAGTAAGTTTGAAATATCTATGATGAGAGAAATGAATTATTTCTTAGGTCTTCAAGTCAAGCAAACTTCTAAAGGAATATTCATAAACCAAGCAAAGTATACCAAAAACATGCTAGAAAAGTTTGGAATGTTAACAAGCAAAGATGCAAAAATTCCAATGGTAACAAACTACAAGATGGATCCAGGATGAGGATGGTGAAAGTGTTGATCGGACCATGTACAGGATTAATAGGTTCCTTGTCAGTATCTAACGGCCAGCGAGACTGACATTTCCTTCGCAGCTGGAGTATGCGCTAGATTTCAAGTCAATCCAAAGAAAAGTCATTTGGATGCAGTAAAGAAGATTTTAAAGTATCTAAAGGGTACAACAAACTTAGGTCCGTGGTACCTACTGATGACAACCTCGAACTCGGTGGATATTCTGATTCGATTATGGTGGTTGTAGAATTGATAGAAAATCAACCACGGGTACATGTCAATTTCATGAAAGTAAGCTGGTTTCTTGGTTCTCTATGAAGCAAACTTCGTGGCTACGCTAACTACGAAGGCAGTATATGGTCACGGAGCTGTTGCTCACAATTACTTTGGATAAGTCAACAATTGCAAGACTATCACATTGTCACTAAAGAAATTCCTATCTTTTGTGATAGCAATAAAGTATATTGCTATTACTCAAAATCCAAGATTTCACACAAGATGCAAGCATGTGGATATACGTCATCACTTTATTAGAGATCATGTTGAAAAGAAAAATATTCGAATGGAAAAGATTCATACAGATCGACAGAGAGCAGACATTCTTACAAAACCTTTGGCGTAAGCACGGTTTAGAGATCTATCCGTAGAATTAGGTATACCGGATCCAGGAAAATCATGTTAACACATTGTCAAGAAGGCTACTAAGTATTAAACTTGTCAAGACAAGATTAAACTTGTCAAGAGAGTATTAAACTTGTTGAAGAGAGTATTAAACTTGTCAAGAGAGTATTCAAACTTCTGTCAAGAGAGTATAAAGCTTGTGAAGAGAGCATTAAACTTCAAGAGAGTATAAAAAGCTTTTGAAGAGAACTTCCAAACTCGCGAAGAAAGTTCTAAAACCTTGTCACATAAAGATTTCAGTGGTATCGATTGATTACAATATCAACTCGACAGATATGTTATTCTTACTCTCTCTCTCTCTCTCTCTCTCTCTCTCTCTCTCTCTCGATTTGCTTTTGTCTATTCGTTTGAAAAATATTTTTGATATAAAATAGTCCTTGTTCTTTGTGGCTAAAATAATTTTGAATATTTTATTTCTTCGTTTATCCTCACTTTGGAAATTAACTTTGTGAACAATAAATCAAATCTTTTCAACCACGAGGTATGGGGTAATTTTTCCTTAAAATATTATTTTCTATCATATTATCAAGGACCCGAAAATCTTTCAATTTTGGAAAATATTTTTCAAATCCAAAGTCGAGAACACACACTTTTTAGAATTCGAACCGTTTAATTCATAACCGCTCGATCTGATCGTGCAATATGAAAATCAACGCTCAAATCTTATTTCGTAATTTAAAAATTAGCGGTTTCCTTCTTCTCTCTTATAAATTGATTTTCTCATTTCTTTCTCTTTCATTACTTCTCATCTTTGTTCTCTGCTTTTCTTCTTCAATTTGATCAATTTCGCTTTAATCTCAATGGCTCAAACAATCTTCTTCTTCGAGAAAGGTCGCAGGAAACACAAGACTCTAGATCCTTTGGCCCTATCGCAGAAAGTGCGGAGCAAATTATCGGTGGATTTCCGAACAAGCGGTCAGCGAGAAGCAGTGGAGATTCTAAATCTCTTATCCGATCGGAGCTTGTATCAATATTGCTCGGCTCATTCTTCTAACGACGGACTCTTGATGCCTACGCTGCTCGCTTCGGTTCGTGTGAGTTTGGAAGGAACAACATAAAAACGACAGTTGTTCGGTCAAAGTTTGACCATCAAACAATAGGATGTTCATCAACACTTGGGTTTGTCCCTTCAAGGCATTGACCTTAATCATATATGTCGGAAAACCATCTCGAAGCCTTTCGCTCTCTAGCGAAAACTTCGTGTCGTCATCATGTATCGGACTTGAAGAAAGCATATCTTAAGCGGAAATATAGACCGTTGTTTGATATCATGGTAAAGGTTATGTTTGGTGAACGACAAAGTATGAACTCGGTAAGTCGAGGCGTCTTTGCGCTTTGAAGGCTATTGTGGATGGAGTGGAGTGTGAGGAAAAGAATCGGTTCTTTCGGACCGAGGTTGTGGACATCCAGAGGTTAAAGTGTGGGCTGTGGAACAGTATGTTTCTATGTCAAATAAGATTACAGTGTTGCTAGAGAAGGTGATGCCTAACACGGCGTGGGACCCGAAGTGGACGAAACCATATACTAAGGCAAAGTTTATGCTAAATAAGGACGAGGAGCCGAGTGGTCCTCCCGATTCTCGATGATGAAGAAGATCGGTGAAATTGAGGAAGAACCCGCCGATGTGATACCAATTACGTGGTTGCTCCCGAGACTCGATGATAACGGGAAGGATGAGATTGTGAAGGATTCGGACAACCCATCTAAGAATATCGGTGAATGTGCACCAAAGCAAGCTCCAAGGCTGCTAGTTCGGGGAGAAGACTCGAAGTCTTCCGGAAGCGAAGATCGATTCCGATTTCACAGCTACCACAGAAAGGCGAAGAGGGTAACTATGGTAACTCGGAAAGATTCGGTGAAAGCGCCGCACCTGCAGGAGCACAAATGCCTCCTAAGGTATCTCCCGGCAAGAAAGGTTCGTCACAGAGGATGCAATGGAGGTTGATGATTCTCCAATATCGGACGATGAAGAGATGGTCTCTCATGCAATCTGCCGGTGAGAAGGAACAGTACCAATTCCGTTTCCTTCTCTTTCTCGAGATTCCTTTTCCTTCAAAGCCAGCCGCACCAATGGAAGTTGGCGATGATGTTGCGGGCATGGGTGCCGCTTGAGCCTATCACACAAAGTTGCTGAGGGTGATCTCGGTGGAGATATGATTAGAGAAGATCCGGTAGAGTCTGTGCAAATGGTAAACCTTGCTTTGGAAGAATTCGCAGACCGTTTGAGAAATGTTTGATGGCCGAGGCTTCTACTTGGGTGGACAAAGCAAGTTTCCTAGATTGCATGATTTTCGTAAGAGCGTAGTTTTGATAGATATCCTGGTATAGAAGAATGCAAGGCTTGGAGTTATTGATGATTTCATTCTTCCGCAAATGAGATTGGTCACAATGAGTTCTCTCTGTGGGAATTTGAGCTACAAACCAAGGAGTAGCCGAGCATTTGACTTAACCACGGATCATCGATTGCTTGCCTAGTTGCTCGATTGTTGGATGAACCAGAGCCTGCATAGGATGGTTCAGGTCCTCCCTTTACAATGCCTGAAGAGATCGGGAAAGGTGTCTCTTCTATCCCTCCTCCTCTTCCCGATTTTACATACCGTACGCTTGCTAAATTTTATGCCGTTGTTGTTCATGAGGATTTGTATAACTCTTACTCTACAAAGTTTGATGAGTTAACACAACAAGAAGCTACAATGTTTTCTCGTATTGGCTGCTAAGTATACCCCTCTTGCTGAGTCTATTGAGTCCTCAAAGTCCTACATCGAAGCCGCCATTCGACGACCCTCCTTGATCCGTCAAACCGCCGTAGATATGTTTTACGAGCAACAGGAGACTATTATCGAAACTCTTTACGGCATGATGTTGAATAACATAAATGAGGTTAGGAAGCACGTTGAGAGCGTAAAGGCTGAAGGGGAGAAAGTCAAGCTAATCTCGGGAAAGTGTTTCTTTGAAAGAGAGTTGATTGAGGATAGATTTCGTACAAAGATGGAGGATCGATTAACGAAACTCAGTGGCATGGATGCACGATTCACGAGAAGGAATTGATCGAATGCGGCCATCCATTCTTCCCTGCTGGAGATGGGAAAACAAATTGCTACGTGAAAGAGGCGAATGCTCGATTGACGGAGATGGCTGCGGCAAGCGGTGGTGACTGCTTCGCCTTTGTTAAGCATATGTTGGTGAT
Organism: Paraleonurus japonicus; assembly: GCA_030762865.1. Lineage (NCBI taxonomy): Eukaryota > Viridiplantae > Streptophyta > Magnoliopsida > Lamiales > Lamiaceae > Paraleonurus > Paraleonurus japonicus. The sequence continues at coordinate 30,027,255 of CM061054.1, forward strand.
TGATGAGAAGATTGCTTCTCTAATAGTAGTTGAGTTTCTTTGAAGCCGAAAATGTTTACGTAAAAGTTCACTTAAATGCAGACGGGATATTCTTTCCAAGATGCTTTGGAGATGGAAACTCATTGGATCCCTCTTTTGAGTGATGTTAAAAAGGGGAAAGACCATTTGAGAACCGAGATGGTTGAGAGATATGAGGCGAAGGATAAAGAATTGAAGGAGGTGAAAGATAGGGTGGAGGCCGTTGAAATTTTGCTAAAAGCGAAAAGAGAAGGCGGATTTGAAGAGAGCTTTGCGAGAGTCATCTGGACATGGTTCGGGTGGGCGAAGGTCAAAGTTCTCAACCTTTGAAAAGGAGAAGGTTGGTTAAGATGTCTGAAAAAAGTTGACAAAGTGAAGTCTGTGAAGAAGAGTTGGAAGCGTTGCATGAGGAAGCTTTTCTTGCTGATTTAGAAACTAGAAGAATAGAGGAAAAGGACAGTCACAAGATGATCAAACTCCTTGGAAAGCAAGGTAAAGATGTGGATGTCTTGGACATGAAGCAGAAGAAGATGTTCATACCGAAGAAAGTTGTTGCAAAGCCTCTTTGTGTCAAAGAAGAAGCAAAGTAGGAAAGGTAAGAAGCCTGCTTTGGAGGCGGTGAGGAAGACTTTATTCTTCCTCACAACACCGATGGATATGTGGATGATTGCTGCCCTCCCGAGAGGATTGAGGAATGAAAAGCAGCAAAGAGAGATTTCATTTGCTCATACTATGTGTGCAAAAGTATCGGCATCGGGGCCACAGAAATGAAACATTCCTTGCTTGGATGGAGGAAAGGCACAGTGATCTTTGGGCGAGAGATCTTGAAAGCTTCATTGAGTTCAACCTAAACCTTCAAGCGCCAGAGTTTGAAAAGATTCCTACTCGATCACACAGATGGGATGTTTGACCAGGTGAGTGTTCTTAGGACACTCAAAATCAGCTTGGTGAGGTCACCCACCCATTGGAACAGATAACATGGAACTCTATGATAGAGTGTACGAGTGGCTGAATGTTCCAACAGGGTTTTCAAGGTGTGGCGAGGAAGATCTCAAGGTTGCTTTGGTTGGGAGGCTAGTGAAGTCTGTTTATCTCTTTTATCCAATTCTTTGTTATCTTTTGCTCTTTTTGCCTTTCACTTCGTAAAATGTACTAATCTCTCTATATTAATAGAAGTGAATATTTTGCGCTAAGACAACTTCTCGTTGTCATCTGGTTTTGTTTGAGATCTTTTTAAAGGTCTCTTCTTGTCTTCTTTTCGCATATCTTTGTTTTGCGTGCGATTCTCAAGAAGGTTTTAACATCATCAAAAAGGGAATTTGTTAGGATTAGAATTTGTATGTTTTGATGATGTTCCTAAAACCTAAGTGTAATAGGACCAGCTGAACCTATTATGTCTTAGTATAGTTAATCTTGCTAGGCTTGACCAAGATCCGTATTGATTGAGAATCAAGGCTCACTGATAAGAAGACTTAAAGATCTAAGAGAGATTTCATTCAAGACATCTAGAAGGGCTTCGTGAAGATAAAGATGAGATAATAAGATATATACAAAAAGAGTGTTGTCAAGAAAGGTTCAAGTGAAGATAACAAGGTTGGAATCGTACTCTGACAAGCTATGGAACCTGTCTTTGGAGCTAGGTTGTAAGGTTGCTAGAGTTGACTTAGAGAGATTCATCGGGGTTAACAAAAGTCGGAAGGATAATTCAGAGATACCCGAAATCAATCTAGAGAAGATTGGATTCTCAATCAAGATCAATCAAGATATAATTGATTGATATCAGACAATCAATTATCCAAAGTCAAACAAATCTTCCAACGATCACTTACCATTTCTTGAAGACTGATTGACAAATTAGCCTAACGGCTAGTCAAATTCAGATCATATAAACCGAAGTGAAGGATTTTGAAATAGACACGCGCGAGAAACATCAAGAAAAATCCATTTTTCACTCATTGCGACACGCATAATTCATCGTACCAAAAATCGATTCAACACGATTAATATTCTTAAGAAATTTATTTTTGGTCAAGGAAGTATAAATCACCTTTCATTATCTCTGAACGAGAAAAGGTTGATTGTTTGAATCTAAGAGTTAACACTTGAAGATCACATTGATTGTACCAAGGTCGGGAACTTGTTAAACTTCCTCGTGGTCAAATCGTCAAGAAGATTAGAGGAGACAAGACCAGTTTGGTGGATAGTAAGGCCTCTCTGTGGAATCGGGAGAGTGGACGTAGGATCGTTATATCCGAACTACTATAAAAATCTCTGTGTCTTTACAAGCTTTCGCACTCATACTTATAACTGCTCATTCATCATCATTTTAATAAACTTGCACTAAATTTGCTAAGTTTTCATCACCAAGGTTTTCATAAAAAGGTTTTTCAAATACACACGAGATTAGCTTCCGCACCATCAAGACTTCGAAGTTTCCGATGTCTGCTGATCACACTTAACACACTCGAGTACCTTGCTGCGAGAAGACTTCAAGGTCTTCTCACCTCACACTCAGCTCACGAAAAGTCGAAAAGTTTTGAGTGTGGTAAAGTCTATTCAACCCCCTTCTAGACTTTCCACCTCCTTGCACATCTCGTCAGGGACCAACAGATGACTATCTAGAGATCAACTATAAAGTTCTACAATCAAGAATCGGACTCGGATGAAGAGAAAGAACCAAATTCAAACAAAGAAAAAGAACCCGAAAGCTCTTCCTCACCGGTGATCGCACAACCGGTGTCACAGATGATCGTAGAATCATCTGAAGGTAACATAGAATCATCTCAAATAAATATTTCGACGAAACTTCATCCATTGTAAAAGAAAAGGGTAAAAAGTAATGTCATATCACCCACCGAGCAGATAATTGGAGATTTAGACTCAGGCGTCAGACAAGGACCCAACTAAATCAAGATTGCATGTTCGATTGCTATGTGTCATTACTTGAACCTAAATCTATTATCAAGCTCTAATCGATTCCAACCGGATTAACGCCATGCAAGAAGAACTAAATCGAGTTTAAAAGACAAAATGTGTGGGAGCTTGTTGAAAGGCCTCATCATCAAAAAGTCATTGGAACTAAATGGGTCTTTAAAAAACAAAAGAGATGAAAACAATCTTGTGGTTAGAAATAAAGCCGGATTAGTTGCTCTATTCACAATCGAGGAGGATTGATTATGATGAAACCTTTGCACCGGAGCTCGTCTGGAAGCCATAAGATTGTTTTTAGCCTATGCCGCTTTTAAAAGATTCATAGTTTTTCAAATGGATGTTAAGTCGGCATTTCTTAATGGAATCTTAGCCGAGGAAGTTTATGTAGAGCAACCTCCTGGTTTTGTCAAAGGAGACAAGGTTTATAGATTAAGGAAAGCTCTATATGGACTTAAACAGACACCTAGAGCATGGTATGATACTTTGTCGATTATTTAATTCAAAATGATTTTGTAAAAGGTAGGATTGATAGAACTCTTTTGAAAAGAATTTGGTTGTGATCTTCTATTGGTTCAGATTTATGTTGATGATATTATCTTTGGATCAACTAGCACATCTTCGTGTGAAGAATTTAGTCATCTTATGAAAAGCAGATTTGAAATGTCCATGATGGGAGAGATGACCTACTTTCTTGGACTTCAAGTCAAGCGAGATAAAGAAGGGAATATTCATTAATCAAGCCAAATACACAAAAGATCTCATTGAAAAATTTGGAATAGGTACAAGTCGTGAAGCCAAGATACCTATGATGACAAACTTTTCAATGGATCCGATGAGAAGGGGAAGAAACAGTTAAACCGAGTATCGAGGTCTAATTGGTTCATTACTATATTTAATCGCTAGTAGACCCTGATATTTCTTTTGCGGTTGGAGTTCATACGATTTCAAGCTAATCCTAAAAGAAGCCATCTTGAAGCGGCAAAGAAAATTCTTAAATACTTAAAAGGTACAAGAAATGTTGGACCGTGGTATCCACTGATGACAATTTTGAGTTGTCTGGATACTCGGATTCGTACTTTGGTGGGTGTAAGATAGATAGGAAATCTACATCGGTACTTGCCAATTTCTTGGTAGTAAGTCGATTTCATGGTTGTCTAAGAAACAAACCTCTGTAGCTACTTCCACAATCAAGCCGAGTATATGGCACTGAAATTGTTGTTCTCAATCGATCTGGATTATTCAACAGCTTAAGGGACTATAATATTATCACCAAAGATGTACCAATCTTTTGTGATAGTAATAGTGTCATAGCTATTACCCAAAACCCGATTTTACATACCAGATGCAAGCATGTTGACATAAGACATCATTTCATTCGAGACCGTGTTGAGAAAGGTGACATCGTACATGAAAAGATTCTTACCGATTTTCAAAGAGCCGACATCCCGACAAAACCTCCGCAGACAAGGTTCAAAGAACTATCTGTAGAATTAGGATTATTAGATGCTTCTTTAGTCATTCTATAGTCTTATCTTATGTTGTTCATTCTTAGTCTTTCTCAATTAGTTTACTATGTCTAGAAAGAAGTATTAGACGTGTAGAAGATCATATGGAAAATCACAGAGTTGATATCATTGATCTCCATAAAAGGAATCAAGAATCAAGGATTAATCCATTGATCTTAGACCAACTTGATACTTACTTGTCTCGACATGAAGTAATTCAAACAAATACATACTAATCGTCTGTCTTACAAAAATAGATGAGTATATGTACCTTGTCCGAATTACTCACAAAAAGTTACTAATGAGTTGTCTAAGTGTTTTGATTTCAGTAAGAAACAAAGTTTGATAAACATGTCTCAACATATGACAAGGGCTCCTTATCCAAATAATCATGAAACAGACTATGATGCGATCAATCCAGACAAGGTGAAACCATCAGAAGTATCTTCTTAACTTTTTAACTTTTAATAAAATTATGCATATTAGTTCATATAATTAATATATGAATTCAATATCATAATCTTTTTATTTCTTTAAAAATGAATTTACTCAGTTCATTAAAAATATTTTGATTTATAAAATAAAAGATAAGGGTTCCGATTTTATTTTTATTAAAATATGTGTACTTTTCATTTTATCTTTCCAATTAACTGAAAAGTAATTCTCAAATAAGTAACTCGTGTCGGAAAGAAGTTACTATGGACCCGAAATTTTATCAAATCAAGTTTTGAATTATGTTGAGTAACATTCACGCGCTGAAAAATGGAGGCGGTTTCAAATATGAACCGTCAAGTATCACGCGCAACATATTTAATATTATTCTCTCGCGCTTTTCAAAATAAATTGTCATAATTGCATTAATGGCGATTCGAAAGCCTATACTTACACTTTTTCAGGCAATTATTAGTTTTATAATTGTTTATTATTATATCTTTCCATATAAATAGGAGTACGTGTGCATAATTTCATTTACGCACACATAAAAACTTTTCATAACTTCTCAAACTTTTCCTTTCCCTTCCAAAACCTTATACATTCTTCAATGGCGGAAACAAAGAAATCAAACATCACCTTTGAGTATAATTTATCTTCTATTAGAGATAGAACAAAGTCTCAAATGTATGTTGAATGGGATATTTCAACCGATCCCGAGACCGAGAGAGATTTTACAGATTACTCGAATCGAGGGGTCTCGAGACAAGATTGCACGATGAAGCCTTCAAGGAACTTAACCCTTGATGATCTCTCTGCTGAATTTCTAACAAGGGCGAAAGCCACCGAAACCCGGTTTAGAATCCTAAATTCGAACCAAAGGGAAGAAGAAGAAGGTGGTTGTATCGATTGAAGATTTGGGTGAAATCTTCGGGTTAAGCACAGATTGGGGAAAATCCGTTCACCTACAAAGCATCGGAGTATTTGGAAAGTTTCCGGTTAATGGCGAGGAGAACTCATCAAAATACGACGGCGAATTTGAAAAGGCCGATCTTTGAAACAACGGTATAGGTTGCGATGTTGATCCTAACAAAGTGCATTTTGGGTAAGCGGCAAAGCCACGATGGCAGACAAAGCCCAGACTATGTTGCCTTAGGGCTATAATTGTGAGTCGAAATTAATTGGGCTAGGGTGGTCTATTCGAGGTTGATGGAAGAGAAGAAGAGGTTCGTCAAAACTCCGGTCTCGGCGGAGGCGATGAGATAGTCCTTAACAAACTGGGGTCGACAACCCGGATTGGAAGGAAGGAGTGAAGAAGTACACCAAACAGAAAGTATTATTGGTCAAAGATGAAAAGATCTTTGGACCATCCGACTCAAGGAGAGGAGGTTGCTCGGCTCTACCACCAAAGAGAAGAAAAGGGCTGGAAAAGCCAAGGCTAAACAAGTTAAGACTGTCTTTGGAGGATGAGTCCTCGTCTGTTGAGACGAGAAGAAGAAGAGGAGGAGGAGATGAAGACAGCTTCCCAAGGGGGAAGTGTCTCGGCAGAGGCTGCGGATGTGTCGGGAGAAGGAGAAAGGGTGGACATCTCATCTCAAGATAAACAAGAAGAAGAGCCGGACAATCATTATCGTCATCTTCCTCATCCGAGGATGAAGAACACCAACCCACCACATCCCAACTTTGGCGATGAAGAGGCGGACAAGACCGCTGCCTCCGAGCCTCTAAAACGGACCATTTCCAAAAGTCCAAGCCAACCAAAACCTACAAATGATCCATTTTCTTTCCTTTCCTCATCTTCTCTGAGAACCAAACCTATATCTTCACCGTCTTAATCCCTCTGGAGAAATGGGAGCAAGCGAGCTCTCTCTAAGGATTGTTGGAAAGAAATTCTTACTAAAGAAGGAATCCGCCTAGTAGATGAACCCGATCTACTAGGAGAGCTTGTTGATGTCTCCAAGTTGCTAAGAAGAATAAGGATGGGGTCGCTCAAAGAAACAACTATCCTTATATTTGAGGCAGGAGGAAACAACTTGTCCATCCTGGGAATAACAAGTCCTCAAGAAAGCCCATCCGAAATCATTTCTTGATATCCTTTCAGACAGAACTTTCTGGACTACATTCTCGCAAAGGGTATACCTCGAGAGATATGCGGCGAGAAGAGGTGAAGGAGAAAGAAGAAGAAAATGATAAAGCCGAGGAGGAAAAGGTGGAAGAGGAGTTAGGAAAAGAAAGCGAGGTGGAGAAACCTTGATAGACTTAAAAGCCAACACTCACCCTTCAAGTGTAAAGGGATCGTGTAGCTAGTAAGTTACCCGGTTAAATTATCGAACCACGGAAATCAAGTGTGAGATATCCCTAAATTTACTAATTTATGCAATTGTAGCACAAATCATATAATACGAGCAATTGGTTTTATGCAAATAATTAACTAATCAAATAACTAAATCCTACTAACAATGAAATTCAATCAATAATAAAGACGTGCTCGGGTGCTTATCAACAAATGGGTATCAATTATGCAATGAATTCAAATGAGTATTTATCATGTCAATCAATTAATAAGAGCAAACTTTTAATCAAACAATAATTCCGTACTTGGTAAGCCTAGGAATTACGCTACGGTTTAAGCTCGAAAGTTTGAGAGGAATAAGTCACCCTTTCCTCCCGGGCTAGAGCACGAGTCAATAGGTTCCCCTAGCGTATCTCCCCCTCGATACTAAGGCACCTTACCTATGGTCTCTTCACTAATCACTAGACTACTAATCTAAGCAATTAACGTGGAGTTGAAGTATTTCTAATGGAATTAACCAAGTCTCCTTGCGTTAACCCAATATTAACTCTAATTACTCAATTAATTCCCTCACCCAAATGAGTTATCTAAATACCCAAGTCTCCTTGCGATAAGTAAACAACTATGCATGGAATTAGAAATTAATTAAATAAATAAATCAATCAAACCTCATCAATCCAATCAATTAATCAACAATCAAAATCACTCACAAGAATTCCCCACAAGATCAATCACCCATATGCATCAAAACACCCTAGCACTAAGAATTTAGTTGATCATAATTAAAGAAAGTGAATCCATGAAATTAATTGATTACCAAATGTCATAATAAGAAATTGAATCAAGAAAACTGAAATTAAAGGAAAAATATCACCTAATTGGCGTCCAAGCATAAAGAAAACATCCAACGATCGTCTAAATTGAAAAGGAAATCGAAACCCTAGCTATGTGTGTGTGAAAGTGTGTGTTCTTGATCTTCTTCTCCAAAAACCGTCCCAAGAACCTCGAAAATCGTGTATTTCCGCATATATATATGTATATAACCGCCTTGCCACGTGTCACGCTCGGATTGGACGAAAAAACAACAATTTCCGTAAAACACGTCCCTCGACCCGGAGGCTCACCTCGACTCGGGGCTGACCCTCGACTTCGAGTGCGCAAAATCCAGATTTTATTTTGGCTAATCCTCGACTCGAGGCTTCCCAAGCTCGACCCAAGGTCGAGCCAGATTTTCTCAGCCCATTGTGCACCTCCGACCCCCATTTTAGCCCTACACGTTCGTCTCGTAACCATATGAATCCCGGTACTCTCCGTTTCGTCAAATTCCACCGAAAACTCAAAATGAGACAAAAACCGAATGAAATGCATTAATAATACTTTTAAGCATAAGAAGTGATACTCTATACTTTTAAGCTTAAACGGTAATACTTTTCATCATTTTATGCATTTAAATCCCTCAAAACTCATGCAATAATTCACCCTAATCAACTCCCCCAAACTAAAAGTGTTGCTCGTCCCGAGCAACGAAACAAATAAGCACAAAGGGTGAATTGAATGCAACTATGTCACATGGCACAAATAATGAAATTTGGACAATCAAACTCATTAGTGAATATAAGTTTTCAATGTCACTCTCAACGAACACTCAAAAATGTCATGCTTTGATAAGATGCAAATCCAAATACTTTCTCAATGCTCCTTCCAAGAAGTGTATCTCTCATCACTCAAGTGTATAAGGACAATTAAGCACTCATTCATCAAATCACAACCATACACACCATAAGCTTGCCACAATCTCAATCGACATTTTGTGTATCAATTATGAATCAAAGAGGTCTTTTCAAGAGGTTTTAATGAAGGCTCTTTGGATGAGGTAGGTGAATTTTGGAAATAGTGACTCAATGTTAGTAGAACAATGAATGTTGATCAAATAATGCAATGCAATTTACACATCATCTCAACAAACACATCTCCTTCTTTCATTTTCTTCCTTTTCACATAACATTCACCACCAAACTCCTTTTGAGACTTTCTTTTGCATTCAAGCTCACATTGAATTTTCTTCTCATGATTTTTCATTTGAGAAAATTACAACCTAGTGCAAGGCCCAAGTGTTTATTACAACCTAGTGCAAACACCTTTTTGAAATTACAAGTAGGTACAATTGGATATGTGATTTTCCCCAATACCCTTATTTTTCCTTCCACTCATTTTTCTCACTTTTTCTCTCTCTCTCTCTCTCTGCTCCTCTCTCTCTCTCTCTCTCGGTCAAATCACACAACACATCACATGTTTCTCATTCTTTTTATTTCTCTCTCATCTCAATAAATGCAAATGTACCCACTAACAATTTTCATACTTTGTTCCCCATTGTTTTTAATTGTGTTTTTTTATTTATTCTTTATATGTGTGTTATTATTTATTTTATGTGATAATTATTAATTAAAAATTGGACGAAAATTGTAATAATAATTATTAATTAAATTGTAATAATAATTTATTTTCTGCAATAGTACAATTGTTTTAAGAGGCATAATTGGGAGGCAAGATTGGAGAGGGTGTATTTTTAAGTGGCCAGATTTTTTTTTTTTTTATTTGCTTACGTGAATATTTTTAAAAAATCCAAACTTGGGATACAAAACTGTAAAATTTAGTAATTCTATTTAAATATTATTCAAATTTAAATAATAATAGTAATAATGATTGATTCTTTTCAACTTCATTTAAAATAGAAAAATATTCATTTTATTTAATTTGGACTTTAAAAATATATCTTTTTTAAATATTGTTACTTTTCTATCTCGACAATTGATTTGCCTTTTCCTACAAAAAATTAATTTGTGTTTTCCAATTTAAAAATTGATTCGCCTTTTTTCAATTTAAAAATTGATTTGCAAAATTAAATATAGGAAATTTCAACACGCTTCAAATATAAAATATTCAAAATGAATTGCAAATTTTTCAACTTTATTCAAAATGGCAAAATATTTATTTCATTTAATTAATTAATTATTTAAATCCTACAATTACTTCATTAAAAATTTACACTTTTTAAATTAAATGAGAACAATAACGGCATAAATTGGACTAGGGAAATTATGATCAATTGCTCTACCGCTTTCTCTTTTTTACAAGTGCCAATTGTCTTCCTGAGCCTTTAATTTAATTTTATTATTTTTTGGAAAAAGTAAAGTATTTTATTAGATAAAAACTTATATAAAATATTCTACGTATCTATAATATGTAAAATTACTCAAATAAAATCTTGTTCTCAAGTGTATTACTATAGGATCAATGTAATACCGTACACATAAATATTATGTGTTACTATAAAAACAAGTGAAAATAAGATCAAATAAGGCTCTAATCTTAAGATGAGAAGAAACTTATATATCTCAACATTAAAGAAAATTAGTTTAAATTTGTTAAGAAAAAGTTAAAGGGTCTCAATTTTATTTTTCATTGCAATTTTTTATTATTCATTGCAATTTTTTATTATTCATTGCATAGTAATTTATTCTGTTGCAATAATTTTAGTTAGCTTGCAAACAATTTTATACCAATTTTTTTGTTTAGATTAAAATACTTGTAAAAACTCTTGCAATTCAATTTTTTTAAATTGCACTTATCCAAAACGAATGCAATTCTCGAATAAAAATTGCAATCATTTAATGATATAACTACAAAAAAATTATTTCTACACCCAATCTCTGCCGAATTAAATAACGCTAAAAAATATCCAATAGATAAGGAATATTGATATTTTACATTCAACTTCTCATTAACAAGATTACAAAATTATTCAACAAAATTGTAAAAATATTAAATTATTCAACATATTTGAAAATACGTAATTGTAAAACATCTCTTTTAATGACAAAATATTCAACTAAATTGCAAATACACAATTGCAACTCAAATGCAAATTTTGCAACTAAATTGCAAAATATCCAACTTAATTGCAAAAAAAAAAAAAAAATAATAATACAAAGTAGCTTGCATCCCATCCATCCACACAAATCATATAACACCATCAAGAATCTAACAATTCTTGTCATCCACACAAATCATATAACACCATCAAGAATCTAACAATTCTTGTATATAACCTGTAGAAAACATAAAGAGAATTAAACTTTGGTTTACCACGAATAGCTCAAATAAAAACAGAAATTAAAAATTGGAATAATAATTCAAATTGATGCCTAACCGTCGAACTAACTTCGGTAGAAGAACTCCTGGAATCATAATCATCTTCGTCTATCTTTCAAACAATAAATAGACCCTCTAAATAAGAAAATAAACGAAACGAGATATACAACCAAATATCTGAGATCCTAATTGTTCATCACAATGAGGATAAAAATACACACAGATTGTAAAATGGGAATGGAAATTGTGGAAAAATAAAGTTCACAATAAATCTGACAAAAACACGCAAAAAGGGAAATTGTGGAAATTATGCAGTAAAAGAGATTGTGGAAAAGAAAGTTCACTACGTTCGAAAATTGTGGAAATTGTGCAGAAAAGAGATTTAAACATGCAATAATGGAGCAAATTATCCCTAAAAAACACGCTTTGCCCAAAAACAAGTATTAAACACAAAAAATTTGCAAACAAGAACAAAAACCAAACAAAAAAGGAAAATAAACCAAAAACACAGCTTAAAAATTATAATCTTTAAAAAACCCAAAATCTAAGAAATATGTTAGACGGAAAACCTAGGAACTCAGCACTTATTTCTCATTTTGTAGAAATATGTTTGAAAAACTAAAAACCCACTTCACAAATTATACAGTTTAAACATCTGCAAACGTGTTTTCTTTAAAATTCACCTACCTACGGTGGACGGCGACATTGCTCTAGTGAGCTCCGGTGATCGGCGAAACCCGGGGACGCAGACGGCGGCTCCCCCTCCTTCGCGAACGGTGAAACCCGGTGTCCAAAAGAGGTCGGGCTCCACGAAGCGGTGACGGCTACCCACAAAAGTGGCGGCGCTGCAACAGATGGGGCGCCTCTCGACGGAGATTTACTCCATTGCCGGAAATAAGTGAGGGGAGGTTTTAGAGAGAGACGGTCTGAATTTTTGAATTTAGAGAGAGAAAGCGTGTTTCATTTGTGAAGGAGGGAGAGAGAGACAAAAATTATATATTAAATTTTATGAGTATCGCAGATGGGTTTTCGAGTACTTGATTATGTTTTTAATATATTGTAATTTATTAAAATCAAATTAGAAAAAAGGTGCATGGGGAATTGTTGAGGAACAAGAACTAATAATTTGGATTCCAAGAGTGACTCATACTCCCACATGTAATTGGGAGGGTTAAAATTGGACTTTTACTTGAGATTTTGTACCCCCTTGTAATAAGGAAAAAGGGTTGCACTGATTGTAATAAAGTGTTAGAGTTTGTACCCCCTTGTAATGCCCCCTTTTCATTTTCATTCAATTTTTCCTTTTCCTCTTTTTATTCATCTCACATACTTATCCAATTCATACCACCACAATTTTTCAACTTCACTTCACCATTCATTTGCCAACAATCATGCTCTACTAAACATATGGGAACAAAGGCTCATAAGGAAAGGCAAAATGGCTTAATTTCACAAGCTTGCCAAAGAATAAGGCTTTAAGGCACAAATTAGCTTACTAGGGAAATTAATGACATTGGTGGGGTAAAATTTGGCTAAGTAGCTTAACAAATCAAACATGGCCTCAAATCATCTTCATAGATCCACACAAAACTCAACTTCAACAAGTCTATTGGCAAGTTCTAGCATGCAAAATTGAAATTGATGCACTCAACAAGGAATCAAACCGCTTTTCATGCACGATTTAAAAGGCTCAAAAGCTCACAGGCTTAAAATTAGCAAAGAGAAAGCATTCTTCATCACACTCATCATCACAAGACAACTTCTCATGCTAGAATCAAGCAACAAATCAACTCATCAACACATCACAAGTTTATCATGTCCATCAATCAAAGCAAATATGCCACGACGTAATTCTAAGCACAACACCTCATCAAATTCACATAAAATAGACTCAAAGATAAGAATAAAATCCACATTTAAGCTCAACATTCACGAAAATTTTCACACAATTTTCTCATTACGAATGAGAGGCAAGTTGGTGCAACAAACATTGCTAACTAACACACACCAAGCAATTAAAAGTTTGGCAAAGTAGTTAGCTAGGTGAAGTTGCACACAACTACCCACTATGAAATCCTAATGAGCACATAATGAAAAGAAAGGAAGAACGAGGCACACCTTCCCCAATAGACAAGTCTAAGTCCTGGAGAAGGTGTGGTACCGTAAGGTCTTCAAAATTCCTCTCATCGTCAAACTTGTTAGCACACCAAGCGTCACTTGCACACCTCGATCTCCTACAAGAAACACAAAAAAATAAGTCACACACACTTATTGAAAGCAATAAATAAATAAAAAAATAAATAAAACGAAAGCAAGAAAAATGATGGGTTGTCTCCCATCTAGCGCTAGTGTTAACGTCCTATGCCGGATGGAGCTTGAGTCGCTCAACTTTCCTCAATCCCTTTCATATTCACTCCAGCCACTTCCATGAAGGATGAAGCATGATGATATTTCCTTCCTTTGTTTCTTCTCTTCTTCTTGTCAAACCAATTCTTCTCCTCTTCCTTTCCTAGCACACAAAAAGAGATATCATTAACATCATCAAATATATTTGAATAATGAGAATCATCAATGAAATGAGAAATAGAGAGTATAAAATGTATGGAGCTAGTTTTTGGAGGATCTTTAATGTTCATGGCGAATGAGATTTCTTCATCATCCACTTTGAGCTTGATCTTCCCCTCCTTCACATCAAAAGTAGCTCCACTAGTAGCCAACAATGGTCTCCCAAGGATCAAAGGAATATTGGGGTCCTCTTCCATCTCCATCACCACAAAGTCCGCATGGAAGCTAAATTTGTCCACCTTCACCACCACATCTTCTACAACTCCTTTTGGATGAACGAATGATCTATCGGCTAATTGTAGGGCCATGTGGGTTGGTTTGAGATTACCGAGCTTCTAACGGTTATAGATAGATAATGACATCAAATTAATGCTAGCTCTAAGGTCACAAAGGGTCTTCTTCTTCTCACCATTACCCAACTCACAAGTCAATGTGAAGCTTCCCGATCCTTCAACTTTTGAGGTAGACTCTTTTGAATAAGAGTGTTAGATCAAGAAAGTTTTGATGAGTTAAAAGAAGCGATTCGGATGATCGACGACCACTGAAGAACAACCGAGATCAAGTTCTTATACCAAGTGATCGACTAGGTTGAGAACAATAAGTCATTTGAAGACTAAATAGTTACAAGTCGTCTGAGACTAGCTTAAGTCTAGTCATCTGCAGGAGACAAGTATGAAGAGCTCTGATTGGAGTGAATTGATACATGTTTTTAGGGCCTATTTTAGTGCAAAAGTGAGCTAAAGTGTGATTTTTGTGCATAAATGTGAAAATTATCACTCTTTTGCCTAAAAGTATTACTTTGTGAGATTTTGAGGTTTTTCATCCATTTTGCAGGTAAATCGGTGGAATTTTGCCAAACCGAGAGTACCGTTATTCTTAGAATGAAGAGACGAATATACGGGGAGCGGGGTCGGGCAGCCCTTCTCGATAAAATGGCGCCGTTGCCGGAGCGTATAGGGCAAGAGCTTTTAAGACCAATCAACAAAATATCGAACCCAAGGGAGAAAGTATGCAAACAAAATTCGAGGATAAGAGTTCTAGATGGCTAAAGTTGCAACAAGGAATCCATGATTAACAAGCTATGATTGTATCCAAGTGTAAATCAATCACATTAGAAAGCATAAACCATCATGAAATTAATCACTCCATTAAGATCACAATGCCTAATGTGAGTATCCTTAGTTCTTCCCATCTCTCAATGTAGAAGCCCCCAATTCATACAATCATGCAAAATTAAAACCCGATTAACACCTAATCACGTTAGCTCAACTCTCGCCTATTGCTAGGGTGATCAACCATTAATCAAAAGAGACAATTTTTCATGGAGCACAATTAAGAATCACAATTAGGAAGCAAACTAATTCAATTGATCACAATTATCAACAATCATAGCATGAGGTAATCACTTCATCCCTAATTTCAATTATCCCAAGCACAAAGCTATTAGCCCATGGTGCTACAAGCAAAAGCCATGGGTAGAAAATCTAAGAAAGCAATTAACAATCTAATCAACACAAACAATGAATTAAAGAGAGCAAAGGGTAAGAACATCACCAATTGAACTTTAATATACAAAAATAGGAATGATTGATCTTCTACAATGCTTCAATTCAACTTCTCTACTCCCAAATCACAGCTGGAATCTTCAATTACAATCAATCGAAATGCTAATCTAGTGGACTAAAAGTAGAATCTAATCTAATTCTAACAATCTATTGCAAATACAATGGAAATCAAGCTACAAAGTGCAAAATTCGCCTAAGGAACCTCACGAAACCGCTCTAAACCGCTAGAATCAAGTTATGCTCTGTTTTGGCTTCAAATGGCTTTAAAACTGAATTTTTCGATTTTGGGCACTCCTCGACTCGAGCTTCAGGCCCTCGAGTCGAGGCCCGAGAGTTGCTAACACGTTTCTTTAAAATATCTTCTCGCCTCGAGTCGAGGCTCACCGACTCGAGAAATTTGCCAATTTCTCATCCCTCGACTCGAGGCTCCTCCCCGAGTCGAGATTCCCGCCTTTTGAAAATCTTTTCCCTCCAACCTGACCCTCGAGTCGAGGTTTGTGCTCCCTCGACACGTGCTCGAGACCAGACAATTTTATCGAGAAGGGCTTCAGGCCCGACCCCCGCTTTCGTCCCGTATATTAGTCTCTTCATTCTAAGAATAACGATACTCTCGGTTTGGCAAAATTCCACCGATTTACCCGCAAAACGGACGAAAAACCTCAAAATCTCACAAAGTAATACTTTTTAGGCAAAAGAGTGATACTTTTCACATTTATGCACAAAACTCACACTTTAGCTCATTTTTGTACTAAAATAGGCCCTAAAAATATGTATCAATTCACTCCAATCATACCCCCAAACTTAAATTGTTGCTCGTCCTCGAGCAACGTAGAAACTAAGAACAAAGGAGTGAATTGATTGCAATTATGTCACATGTCACCATAGACGAAAAATAAGACAATCGAACTTATCAATGAACACTTGTATCAATGCAACTATCCACTAGCCATCAAGATGAATCATGCTCAAACAAATGCTCAATCAAATACTCAACACATTGCTCCTTCCATGGAGTGTTTCACTCTACTCTCAAGTGTATCAAGGTATAAGGCACTCAATCATCAAATTCATAAACTTGCACACCATATGCTTGCCAAAAGACTTAATCTCAATCAAAATCAATTATGATCAATCAAGAATCAAAGAGGTCTTTCTCTTGGTTGTAATGTAGGCTCTTTGGAAAGGTGGGATGTTTTTGGATAAGAGTGACTAAGTAGTAGAGACTTGAATGTAAGCTAATCAATACAATACACAATCTCTTCTCTTTTCATCAAGTAAACTCTTCCTTTTTGCTTCAATAATCAATCCACCATTCACTTGAGCTTTCTCTCTTTTAAGCTCACAAATTGAATATTTCTTTTCACTTCATGTTCACTTTTTCACAATTCAATCTTTTTTCACAACCTTACTTCTTTTATGCTTCATTCCTCACTTAGCTCATCATCTTCCCACACTTAGCAATCAAATCACCATCATTAGCCAACATTCAAGCTCAACTAAATATAGGACAAGAAAGGCTCATAAAAATAGGCTAAAATGGTTTCCATCTCACTTGGTTTGCCAAAGAATAGGGATCATAAGGCTCAAAATGGCTCACTAAGGAAATCAAATGTATTTGGTGGAAAAAAATTTGGCAAAGTGACTCATCATTCCAAACATGGCCTCTTATCATTTTCAAGACATCACACAAAGATCAATATCAACAAGTCTAGTGACAAGTTCTAGCATACAAATTATGAATGATGCACTCACAAAGAAATATGTAATCCGTATAAGATGTACGATTATAAAGGCACAAAAGCTCACAGCTTAAATTGAGCAATGAATCAAGCATCATCAATCACATTCATCTTCACATGATAAATCAAGAATGCTAGCTTCAAGCTACAAATCTACTCATGATCAAATCAAAATCCAATAATCTTGCAAATCAACACAAGTGCTCATGTACAAATCCAAGCATACTCACTACCACATGAATGATACTCAAAGATATATCAATGAATCCACAATTAAGCTCAAATCAAAGAATAAGGAATCAAAAGATTATCAACTCACAATCATCAATAGACAATAAGCTCAAATATAATCAAGAGAATCATAGCATCACTAACATCATCAAACCATCAAGATCCAAATCATCACATCATCGAGTCACCAAAAGTACAATCATCACAATAAAGAGTACAATCACCAAGAAACACCTCCCCCAAACTTAGACAAGACTAAGTTTGATAGGAAGTGTAGCAATTCATCACACCTACAAGGATCACAAAACCCACATTAATCAAAGCAACAAACAAACCAACAAAAAACAAAGAATGGGTTGCCTCCCATCAAGCGCTAGGTTTAACGTCCTTTGCCGGACGGAACTCTAATAGTTCATACTTCCCTTTCACTTCCTAAATAGGGCACATCCTTAAGATCAAGAGCATCCAAAACCTCTTTTTGTGAGTGAACATGATAAAGCTTCAACCGATGCCCATTCACTATAAACTTCTTATCCTTGTCATTCATCACCTCAAAGTATCCATTCGGAAAGACCTTCACAACACAAAAAGGTCCACTCCATCTCGATTTGAGTTTACGGGAAAAAGCTTCAACCTTGAGTTAAATAGTAGCACTTGATCTCCTTCTTTGAACTCCTTCTTTTTAAGCCTTGCATCATGCCACTTCTTGGTCTTTTCCTTGAAAATCTTTGAACTCTCATAGGCTTTCATCCTAAACTCGCCCAACTCATGCAATTGTAGAGCCCTCTTCTCACCCACATGCTCTTCATCAAAATTCAACTTTTTAGAGCCCAAAATGCCTTATACTCTAACTCCACCAGAAGATGACAAGCCTTTCCATACACTAATTGATAGGGAGACATGTCAAGAGGCGTCTTAAAGACGGTTCTATACGCCCATAATGCATCATCAAGCCTTGTTGCCCAATCCTTTCTACTCGTCCTCACCGTCTTCTCCAAGATACCTTTGATCAAGCGGTTAGACACCTCGGCTAAGCCATTCGTTTTGCGGGTGGTAAGGAGTAGCAACCTTGTGTTTAACATCATACCTTAACAAAAGCTTCTCCATGGCCTTGTTAACAAAGTGGCTACCACCGTCACTTATCAAAATCCTTGGAACCCCAAACCGTGTAAAGATCCTTTTCAAGAATGCTATAACCACTTTGGAATCGTTGCTTTTGGCCTAATGGCTTCTATCCATTTAGAAACATAGTCAACCCCTACAAGAATATATTGATACCCCTCCGACGGTGGAAATGGCCCCATGAAGTCAACTCCCCATACATCAAAAATTTTCACTTCTAAAATATTGCTCAATGGCATCTCATCCCTCTTGTTAAGATTTCCCACCCGTTGGCACTTGTCACATTCCTTGATGAATTTCTCGCAATCCTTGAAGATAGTTGGCCAATAGAATCCCGCCAATAAAATCTTCCTCACGGTCTTGGAAGTGCTATAATATCCTCCACACGGTAAAGAGTGGCAATGTTTCATGATTTCCTCCCCTTCCTTTCTCGTCACACACCTCCGAAGTACTCAGTCCACCCCCACTTTGAAGAGGTATGGATCGTCCCATATGTAATGTTTGACCCGGTTGTAAAAACCTTCCTTTCAAAGGGATTCATCTCCGGCGGCAACTCTCCACTTGCTAAGAAATTCGCATAATCGGCAAACCATGGAACATCCCCTTCCTTTACCACACTCATTACTTCTTCAATACTTAGCAATCCCTCATCGGGAAAGGTCTCTTCAACTTCCTTGACATCCCTTTCCATCCCTTTCCATCTCTTCTACTCCTTCAAGTCTAGAAAGGTGATCCGCTATGACATTTTCACTTCCTTTCTTATCTACTATCTCCATGTCAAATACTTGCAACAATAGTATCCAACGAATCAACCTAGGCTTAGCATCCTTTTTCGACATGAGATACCGAATTGCGGCATGGTCGGTGTACACAATAGTTTTCGACCCTACAAGATAGGGTCGAAACTTATCAAAAGCGTACACCACCGCAAGCATTTCTTTTCGGTAGTGGTGTAGTTGACTTGAGCATTGAAAGTCTTGGAGGCGTAGTAGATGGCATGAAACCTCTTCTCTCTCAATTGTCCTAAAACGACCCCCATAGCGAAATCACTTGCATCACACATGATAATGAAGGGCTTTGTCCAATCCGAGTAATTAGAATGGGTGCACTCGTCAAGACTTCCTTCAATGACCTAAAAGCAATCAAACAATCATCATTAAACTCAAATGGCACATCTTTTTCTAAGAGATGAGATAAGGGTTTAGAAATTTGAGAGAAATTTTTTATGAATCGCCGATAGAACCCGGCATGTCCAAGGAAAGATCGAATTCCTTTCTCATCCTTAGGTGGAAGCAACTTCTCAATAGCCACAATTTTTGCCTTATCTACTTGCGATCCCTTCGATGATACATGATGTCCCAAAACAATGCCTTCCTTGACCATGAAATGGCACTTTTCCCAATTTAGCACCAAGTTTGTATCTTCACACCTTTGCAAAACAATGTCAAGATTAGTAAGGCAATTATCAAATGAATCACCAAATATGGAAAAATCATCCATAAATACCTCCATGATTTTCTCAATTAAGCCATGAAAAATTGACATCATACATCTTTGGAAAGTTGTGGGAGCATTGCAAAGACCAAATGGCATTCTTTTCCAAGCAAACGGCCCATACGTGCAAGTAAAAGTAGTCTTTTCTTGGTCTTCCGGTGCAATCAAGCTCGGACGAGGTTGAGACAAGCTCAGAATAAGAAAGGCGAGTCTTCACCAAGTCACCGCAGACGAGTAGAATAAAACCACCGAGGTTTAGAGCAGCTTTTCAAGAATAAGTTTGTTGAAGCAGCTTTCTAGTTTGTTAAAACTAATTAACAAACTAACTGTCTTTTTAGACTTATAAATAGGTCTAGGCACTTCATTAAAAATTATCTATCACATGAATTATTCACTCAAGAATGATTCTCACGATTCACAAGATTTCGAAAAAGCACAAAAATTGTTTTCAAGGATTTTTCTAAGTGTTTATAGAACACTTTCTTATACATCTTCAAACACCCTTCTATCACTCTAGAGTTAGATTTTTTTTTCAAGAATAGTTTAGAAGATTGAAGATTTGAAGATCGGTTTGTAATTTGTAAGTTGTACGATTGGAAAGTGAGTAAGTAAGCTAGTAGAAGAGACCCTTCTTCAAGTTGGAGAAGGAGAGTGGATGTAGGATTATTCATAATCCGAACCACTATAAAATCTGGTGTTCTCTATTGCTTTACTTTACTTTTCTCACAATTTCAATTTCCAGCTTATTATTCAAAGAAGAATTTGAGAATCAAAGTTAAAACTAAAATATCGGGTTGCTTTTGATCTTGATTAAGTTGAGTTTAAAATTGAATTCCACTGTGCTACTTGAGTGGTTTTTGAATAATATTAAAAGATTTGCAAAAATCTAAAAATCTGTTCAACCCCCCTTCTAGATTTTTTCTAGAAGGTTAATTCAAGTTTTCCCTAAGATACTCAACTAAGTAGGACCAACAAGTGGTATCGTAGTTGTGTTAAGTCGTTTCGATATTGATTTTAGGTCTTAACCAAGATTCTGAAATTTGTTCTTGATTATCTTCATTTTCTTTGTTTCATTAACAGTTCTACTAACAAGATTGTGGAGTGTTTTGTTTTACTCTCTCATCATGTCTTCGTGCAAGAACAAGAAATCTAGAAGTCTACCTGAATTTTCAATTGAAGAATATGACTATTGAAAATTCAGAATGGAAAATCATCTCAAGGCTATCCATGATAGGATGGAGGAGGTTCTTGAAGAAGGACCTATTAAATTTTATCATGGAGGCACCAAAGAATGGCACCGAATCACCAAACAAGAGTAAGGCAAGAAAAGAAAAGCTCGAGAACTCACAAGTGATGAAATAAAGATTCATAATCTGGATCAAGTTGCTAGAACGAGTAGATCATTGAAACATTGAGTAAGGATTGGATTGAAAAAGTGAAAAGATGCAAGACTCGCCAAGGAAATGTGGGGAACTCTTGCTTGGAATCATGAAGGATCGAGATCGGAGTCAAAGAAAACAAATTGCAATCTGTTCTACATGTTTTTGACACTTTCAAGATGAAAGAAGGAGAGTCCGTTGATTAATTGGATGTTAGGTGACTAATTTACCGAACAAGGCAAATGATTTGGGAAAAACCTATACAGAGAAAGAAATCAACAATAAAGTGTTGAGGTCATTAAGCAAAAGATGGAGAGAGAAAGCTAATATTCTCAAAGCTACTGTAATCAATCTTCAATTTCACATCACACTTTATTTTCTCATCCGAATGCATTAGAATATGACATCCAAATCGAAGATGAAGAAAATGAAGCGTAATCTTCAACATCCGGAAAGATCAGTAGCATTTGTTCATCAAGATGAATCAAAAGATCTCCAACGCGTCTGATTTGTCTATTAAGGAGGAAATGGCTCTTCTCGTTAAAAGATATGAAAGGCTGAAAATGAAGTACAAAAGAAACAAGAGAGACATATCAAGTCGAAAGAACAACAGATCGATAAAGAAGAAAAGAATTCAGAAATTGATAGGAAAAATGATCGACGAGGAAGCATAAGTCACCAATCAGGCGAGGAGATAGTAGTCCTAAAACAGAAGAGGAGATATTTGTTATACATGCAACAAGGTTGGTCACTATAGCTATGATTGTCCTCAACTCACTCCAAGAGAGAGAGAAGAAAAGAGGAAAAAGAGAGATAGAAGGTATGTTGATCGTGAGAGCTCTTTTGGCCGAGAAAGAAGAAGTTCATGAAACATCATCATCATCATCCTCATCTGATTTTGGATCGGATGACGATATTTGTTTAATGGCAAAAGAGGTACATTACTATTCTTCGTATAATGATTGTGATACCTTATCTCAAACTCGATCTTAGTCTTATTGATAAACTTTTGAAAGATTTGGAGACCGCTCTATCTCGCTTATAAACAGATAGAGACTGAAAATTTTAATTTAAAGAATCAAATTACTGATCTAACTAAGGTCAATCAAACTAAGGAAAGTGAGAAACCAGACCGTACATTAAAGGGGAAATGTCGACCGAGATGATCACTAGTACCTTGTCCGATAAGACATATAAGTTAAAACAGAGTTGAATTCTTTGAAAATAAAATTTTCAAATATGTATTCCGAGAAAGAGATAACTAACAGAGAGTCAAATCTCAAGTTAGGTCTACTAAATAACACTCAGTACTACAATATATAAAAGACTTAATTGCATATAAAATCATGACTTTTTCACAAATTGCAATCTAATCTAAACTTTTGAACTTTGTTAATTAAATCATAACCTTTTAATTTTTGGCAAATATAACTTACGGGCGAAGAGGTCTTGCCCGTCGCCTACGTGTCGCCTACGTGGCAAATAATATGCATTGTCAGCCTCTAACAATACTAAATGGCGTGTTTAATATTAGGCTTAATTGCATATAAAATCATGACCTTTTCGCAAATTGCAATCTAATCTAAACTTTTGAACTTTGTTAATTAAATCATAACCTTTTAATTTTTTTGCATATATAACTTATAGGGTTCATTTTGTTGCCCCAACACATGTTGGTTCAAGTTCGAGGTCTACAAGGGGACGAAGAGTGACCGGGTGAGAGGAGAAAGTGGACGAACTACAAGACAATTAGCTACGAGGAAGAACTACAAGACAAACAACTGCAAAAAACACACTTGGTACTCAAGAGAGTGCAGCCAATTAGTAATGGGTGTGTAGGGGGCCTACTTATATTTTTTTATGTGTGCTAGGCCGAATTATATCTTTTTGGTGTGTGATAGGGCATATTCTTAATTTCGATCTTTTTGTTCATATGGCCATTTCTAAACTTATCTTGCTGTGTAAAAGCACAATTATGTCTTCTTTGATGTGAACTTGATCTTATGCGAGATCATTTTTGAACTTAATTTATGTGTCTCTTCTTTCATGTTTGGAGTTATTTTTGAAATTTCTTTACATATTAGTATACCGGTTGAGGAATGTAAGAAAGTTTAGTATTATTTTTGAAGTTATTAACAAAGTTCAAAAGTTTAGATTAGATTGCAATTTGCGAAAAGGTCATGATTTTATATGCAATTAAGCCTAATATTAAACACGTCATTTAGTATTGTTGGAGGCCGACAATGCATATTCTTTGCCATGTAGGCGACACGTAGGCGACGGGCAAGACCTTTTCGCCCGTAAGTTATATTTGCCAAAAATTAAAAGGTTATGATTTAATTAACAAAGTTCAAAAGTTTAGATTAGATTGCAATTTGCGAAAAGGTCATGATTTTATATGCAATTAAGCCTATATAAAATCTTCAATACTTCACAAAAGTCTAGCGATAAAACCGGATTAGGTTTTGATAGGATTAAGAAAAATGATCCAATAAAACCTAGAGTTTTTGTTAAAGCAACTAAACCAAAGATAGAAACTAGATTTAGTCCTGGAAACCAAATGAATTAATTGCCTCATCTAATACTTCAAAAGAAAACAGATGAGGAAAGTAACTCCTAAGGTTAAATCTAAGACTAAGTCAAAGTCCTATCCTAGGTATAATGGCTTTGATGGAAGAAGCAAAACATATCCATTTTTACCAAGATTTAAGACAATCTCAAAAGATCGCTTAAATAAGATTGATCTTGAAAGTCTTATTTTAGTAGATAGATATGGATGTAAACTTCAATCTATGGTTTTAAGGAACATTGATATCTTTGTCCTGGATTCCTAAAAATCAACTTAACATGAAAGGACCCAAAGTACAAAGGGTACCTAAGCAATAAATTTGTGATTGCAGAAAGATAAGAAGATAGTTGAAGAGGAGACATTCTTGAGGTCATCCGGTATATTGACAGCCGGTCGCTCCAAGCATATGACCTATGAAAGACGACTTCTCTCTAACTATCGTACCATAGATGGACCAAGAGTAATGTTTGGAGATAACAACTATGGACTTACCAAAGGTGTAGGGACACTGATAATAGGAGATATTCAAGTACATGAAGTCTACTACGTGGAAGGATTGAAGCACAATTTACTATTTGTTTCACAATTTTGTGACAAGGGGTTTTGCGTCAAATTTACTCATAATGCATGTTATGTATAAGAATGGTATCAATGAAAATATTCTATTAGCTAGAGTCGACAAGGTAACATTTATGTTGCTAATTTCAAAAGTTGTCCTAAAGATACTTGTCTTATTGCTAAGAGTTCGGATGACTTAAGTCAGTCGTGGCACAAACGTCTTGGTCACCTAAACTATAAAACTCTTAACAAAATAACAAGGAAATCTTTAGTTAAGGACTCCCGATAAAGTATTTTCAAAGAACCATGTGTGTGATGCTTGTCAAAAAGGAAAACAGACTAAAGCTTCTTTTAAAACAATAAGTAGTCCTTCTTCGTAAAGGATTCTCGAACTTCTTCACATGGATCTGTTTGGTCCAAGAACCCTTCTCGGCTTTAGTGGAAGAAAATATACCTTGGTAATTGTTGATGATTTTTCAAGATTTACTTGGGTTATTTTCTTGTACAAAAAGAATGAGACTATGATTAAGATTCCAATTTCTTAAAAAGGTTCAAAATGAAAAGGGGCTAACTATTGTTAAAATTAGAAGTGATAAAGGTCTTGAATTCCTTAATAAGTTTGTTATTAACTAATGCATTAAGAATGACATAGCTCATGAAACATCTCAAGCAAGGACTCCACAACAAAATGGAGTAGTTGAAAGGAGAAACAGAACCTTGAAAGAGGTAGCTAGAACAATGTTATCTGAATACAACACTCCACACAGGTATTGGGCGTAAGCCGTTAATACAACCTGTTTTGTTCAAAATAGAAGTTTGATTGTTAAAAATAAATGTAAAACTCCCTATGAAATTTGGAATGGAAGATCCCCCAAAATTTCATACTTTCATATATTTGGTTGTAAATATTTCATACACAACAATGAAAAATCTCAATTAAAAACTTTTGATGCCAAGATAGCAGATGGGATATTCTTGGGATACTCATCCGTATCAAAGGCATATAGAGTTTTTAATAAGACAACCTTGTGTGTGGAAGAAACACCCCATGTGGTATTTGATGAATCTTTTTTGAGTATAATAAGACATGGGACATCACAAAGATATCGGATGATCCGGATCGAGATGACTTTCAAGAGATCAACCATAAAATTCTACAATCAAGAATCGACTCGAATGAAGAAGAAAACCAGATTCAAACACAGAAAGAACACGGAAGCTCTTCCACACCAAATTGATCGATTTACGACCAACAACTCGGATGATCGGGTTGAGTCATCAAGGTAACATAAGATCATCTGAAATAAATAATTCAAACAAAACTTCATCCACCGTAAAAGATTAAGGTAAGAAAGTAATGTCATATCACCCACCGAACGAATAATTGGAGATTTAAACTCGGTGTCCAGACGAGGACCCAACTAAATCAAGATTGTATGTTCAGTTGCTATGTGTCATTACTTGAACCTAAATCTATTACGTAAGCTCTAATCGATTCCAATTGGATTAATGTCATGCAAGAAGAACTAAATCGGTTTCAAAGCCAAGATGTGTGGGAGCTTGTTGAAAGGCCTCATCATCAAAAAGTCATTGGAACTAAATGGGTCTTTAAAAACAAAAGGGATGAAAATAATATTGTGGTAAGAAATAAAGTCGACTAGTTGCTCAAAGTTATTCACAATCGTAGGGTATTGATTATGATGAAACCTTTGCACCGGTGGCTCGTCTGGAAGCCATAAGATTGTTTTTAGCCTATGCCGCTTTTAAAAGATTCATAGTTTTTCAAATGGATGTTAAGTCAGCATTTCTTAATGGAATCCTAGCCGAGGAAGTTTATGTAGAGCAACCTCCTGGTTTTGTCAAAGGAGACAAGGTTTATAAACTAAGGAAAGCTCTATATGGACTTAAACAAGCACCAAGAGCATGGTATGACACCTTGTCTGATTATTTAATTCAAAATGGTTTTGTTAAAGGTAGAATTGATAGAACTCTCTTTAGAAAAGAATTTGGTTGTGATCTTTTATTAGTTCGATCTATGTTGATGATATAATCTTTGGATCAACTAACATATCTTTGTGTGAAGAATTTAGTCATCTTATGAAAAGCAGATTTGAAATGTCCATGATGGGAGAGATGACTTATTTTCTTGGACTCCAAGTCAAACAGACTCAAGAAGGGAATATTCATCAATCAAGCCAAATATACAAAAGATCTCATTGAAAAATTTGGAATAGGTACCAGCCGAGAAGCTAAGATACCTATGATGACAAACTTTTCAATGGATCCAGATGAGAAGGAGAAGACACTCGATCAAACCGAGTATAGAGGTCTAATTGGTTCTTTATTATATTTAATCGCTAGTAGACCTGATATTTCATTTGCGGTTGGAGTCTCGTGCTCGATTTCAAGCTAATCCTAAGAAAAGCCATCTTGAAGCAAAGCAAAGAAAATTCTTAAGTATCACGAAAGGAACAAGAATGTTGGATTGTGGTATCGGTGATGACAACTTTGAGTGTTAGAATACTCGGACTCGAGATTTTGGTGGGTGTAAGATAGATAGAAAATCTACATCCGTACTTGTCAATTTCTTGGTAGTAAGTTGATTTCATGGTTGTCTAAGAGACAAACATCTCGTAGCTACTTCCACAACTGAAGCCGAGTATATGGCACTGGAAGTTGTTGTTCACAAATGATCTGGATAAGTCAACAACTAAGGGACTATAACATTATCACCAAAGATGTACCTATCATTTATGATAGTAATAGTGCAATAGCTATTACCCGTAACCCAAATCCTACATACGAGATGCAAGCATGTAGATATCGAGACACCACTTCATCCGAGACCATGTAGAGAAAGGTGACATCGACTAGAGAAGATCTTGACTGATTTCCAAAGAGCAGACATCTTGACAAAGCCACCGCGTAAACAAGGTTTAAAGAACTATCTCGTAGAATTAGGATTATTAGATGCTTCTTTAGTGAATCTATAATTCTATGTTTTTCATTCTTTGTTTCTCTCAATTTAGTTTACTATGTCTAGAAAGAATTATCGACTAGATATGAGTCAAAGGACAATCGGGTAGCCGATATCATTGATCTCCCACTATGGAATCAAGAATCAAGGATTAGTCATATTGACCTTATCGACATGATGATTACTTATCGACATTCGGTAAATCGACTAGGGCACACTAGTCACCTGATTTCTTGAAAAGCAGGATGACTATTTGCACCCTATCTCGATCTACCTCAAGTTACTAATGATTTTCTTCAAGACTATGTCTTTGCAGAATAGGTCACAAGATCGATTGATAAATCGATTGTTTCACCTCATCTGTTAAACCTTCTTATCTAGACATCTTTGCTTCAATACTCTCCATACATTGTGTTTTCTTATAAAACTCTTGTCGATTATTTTCATTGGTGGGAAAAACTAATCTTTGAAATCTTCTTTATCCGAGCCTCGCTTATTTGAAATAAAATGATTTCTTAACTGGTTTTAAAAGTTTGCCAAAAATAAAACTAGGCTGTTTAAAAAATAGGCGAGGTACTTTATCGATTGATTTTATAAATCCATCTGTTTTGGAAAATCCTTATACAAAGTAAGGTAACCCTAGGATGACGTCGGATATACTAATTACCTCTGTATAAAGTAGACCTATTAACCGTCTAATCCATAGGATAAACGGTTACTTTTATACAAATCAAGACGCGTAAAAGCCACGCGCTGAAGTTGAAGCGGTTTTCTCGCTAAGCCATTGATATTTTACACGCGCTTTCATTAACGGTTAAAATTTAATTTACGAGATCGTGCTACGTATCATCTTCCCAACTTTCCCTCTCTCTCTCCTTCGTTTAAAATCTTACCTTCAAAGTTTCAAAGTTTCACTTTCACATTCCCTTATTCAAAAATTACTGCAAAATTTTCATTCTCTAAAAATTACTTAAATGGCTTCTTCTTCTTCCCAAACACCAAAACCCCCACTTTTATAACCTCTGCAAAATCTGATTTCAAAATGAACTCGAAGCTGTGAAGAACAAACTTAAAGCCGAAATTTATGTTGATTTTAACACAACCAGAGACAGAGAATCCCGAGAGATCATAAGATTGTTGGAAGCTTCGAAGTTAAGAGGATTACGCTCATTAAAGTCTGCAAGTAGAAAACAAAAGCGGCAAATTTCATTGGAGCCGAGTTCTGGTCAACAGTGTATTCTCGAGAGAACAGTTTGAAACCACCTGTAGAAGGTACTCTGTTAGAATTTACAAAGGAGAATGTGGCTAGAATCCTTGACACCACGATGGAAGGGGTGAATCCACTAATATACAAGGAAGACGAATGGGAGGAGTCATTCGATATTTTTGCGAGGGTTACTTACGAGAGGGACGAGGAGAGATCTCAAGAAGCATCTTCGAGGAGAATTTATAGGTTGCTTATGACAATCGTGACCAAGTCAATTCTAGGAGATTAAAGCTCTCATGATGGAGTGACTAAGTCTCGACCGTGTTGTATGAGGGCGATATACGATGGAGTTAGAGTAGATTGGGTAGATTTACTATTAGAAAGGCTGAAAGAGGAGAAGTTGAGATTCTTGTATATCCTGATGGAGGAGACTGGATCGCCGGTCAACTATGAGTCTATTTAATAAGATCACGATCTTGATGGAGGGACCGAATAAGAGGATTGTGACTAGAGAAGGCCTGAAAAAATATTACGAGCGAAGGGGTTGCTGACCAAGAATGAAAGGATAGTTGGGTTGCAGGACTCGACGATGATTTAGACGAGGCTAGGAATCGGAGGAACAGGCGGCAAGCTGCGGTAGCTCGGAGACAAGCAGTGGTATTCAAAGAGGAGACATACACGAAGCCGAGGCACCAGCACTGAGGCCGGAGAGCCGGTGATTGAGACCGGAGTTGAAGTTATTCCAGCCGAGGATCCAGCCGTGGTTGAAGTGACAGGCGAGAGGCGGCGGCAAGGTCTCCTAGGAGAAGATCTAGAAGGAGACTTGTCAAAGCTTCGAGAAGAAAGCTTCGGCATAGTCATGCAGTGCGGTGCACTGCCACCAACCATCGAGATGAAGATTCAGATGAGGATAATCAATTTATCCTCCAAAGGAGGCCTTGAAAGATATCTCAAACATCTGAATCTTCGTAAAGCTCAAGTCACAGACAATGTCATCAACCCTACTTCCGGAGGAGATACCGATCCTAAACATTGCAGTGAGGTTGCTCAAATGGAGGTTCCTCCTTCACCGGCCAAGGAAGCTGCTCTCTCTCCAATTCGGGAGGAAGGTACCAACTCTTCTCTCTCTTTATCTCAATCCCCACCGCAATGAAGAGGTGTGCCCGGTGGCACCTCGAGCCTCTACAACAGCCACAGCTTGTCCCAAATTTCCACCCAACTCCTACGGTCCAAATACAAACTCCAACCGAATCTATCATAATCCCATCTCGAAACCATCTCTACTCCCACCCAACCTGAATCCATTCTCACTCCATCCACCATCCCACAACTCGAACAACCAACCTCATCTACCATACCCGTACACGAAACTCAAACTTCCACCCCTCCACAAACACGAACCTCACCCTCCACGAAATTGAGATTCCTTCTTACTCATTTACGGAGGACATCCAGATGAGCTCACCAATCCCTCTTCCTCAAATATCTGAACCCCATACCCCCACTTCCTCCTCATCAAAATCCTCTTACGCGGATGAGGACGGTGACCTTAGCCCAACTTCAGCCATCTCTTCCATTGTTGCTCAAATGGAGAAGAAGATTAAACAAGCTTTTACTAAAAACATGAAGAAGAAGGCAAGGAAGATGGTGAAGGCGATCAACCGAGACAATGATTTCCGGCATGAGGGAAGTAGAGGTAAATCTAGTTCAAAAGATTACTTCTATTACTAATTGTCTCGACCGAGAAGGTGAAAGCTACGGAGGAGGAGATGCAAGGGTTGAGAAACCAAGTCACGAGACTACAATGCTATCGTAGTGGACTCCTTAGCCTTGGATAAGTCAAATGCAAAGATCTCGAGACAAAGTGACTACCCCGGGTGATGAAGTCAAAAAGGGGAACAGGAGGTGCAAGAAAGAGAGCGGACCCTCACAACCGCTTTGGACGAAACCAGAAAAGAGGTTGGCACCAAGGCTGGTTCAGTGAGCCGAGGCAGCCGAGGAAGAAGCTCGACTCAAATCGATGAGTCAAGCCGCACTACAGTGAGGGTCGGCCAGGTTAGAAGAAGCCACGAGGGAGGACGAGGCAAGAAGGAAGAAGGAGGAGGAGGATAAATCTGCCTTGACTATTAGCAAAAATGAAAGAATCGAGAAAACAGTGAGGTAAAAGGAAAAGGCAAAGGAAAGCTAATTGAAGAGCCAACTCCAGTCAAAGCACTAAGTCTCAAGCCTACCTTGACCGAGAAAAGAAAAAGAGAGCTCGACTACTCGAATCTCTCGGAAGAAGCGAGATAAAGCGAGAATAAGGAAAAAGCAGGCTGGTATGGAGAAAGGGAGAGAAAGCGTCGAAGAAGAAAAGAACAAGGGGCTGGAGATGAGGTGGAGCGGGAAGTCGGGAAGTGGGAGATGAAGGGGGCGAAGAAGCTGAATTCGAGACCATATCATCGGACACTTAATCCTCCGAAGGTCATCGCCGGAAATGGTTTAAGGAGTACAAAGAAAAGAATTTAGATGCCGGATGGATGTATCATTGGTACATCTTGAAGGGATCTGATTCTCACTCGGGGCGAAGACCTTAGGTGGCATGAGTAGATCGAGAAAGAAGATGCAGATCTATATCATCGGCGATTGATGAAGGCCGACAAAATCTTCGGTGCGAGATCTGTGCGCCCGGCTTATGAAAAATGCAGACCCAAGACCAACCACGATGGTTCTATAGACATAAATTGGATCAAAGACATCGTCGCCAAGGCCAAAGTAGAGTCGGGATTGAAAGGTGAAGAAGAATTGAAGGAGCTAAGGAGACGAGTCTTCACTGGCTGATCATTCCGAAGCTTATCAGCGGGGAGTCGATCAAAGGACAATTTTCTTTCATTATCTTCTTAATTCTCTGATCTTTTTGTAATATGTAAATTTGATGTAAATAAATATATTTTGACTTACATGATTTTCTTGTTTTATCTTTTAAAAGTTTTTAAATTCTTAAAAAAATTTTTTAAGTATTAATCATCTAAGAAGACTTCCATCTCGGACATAAAATTTTCTAAAAAATTTTCTAAGTCTAAAATTTTCTAAGTCCTTTGACTTAAATTTTTTTATTCTGAAAGAGTCTAAAAGACTTAATTTTTTTTTTTGTGAATTAAGTACTTTAATTTGGATGAATCATTTAAGGTAAAAATGTGCTCGATATACCTATCGATAAATCTTGATTAACTCTAAACTAACTTCATTTGTGAGTGTGTCTCTTTCTTGAAGGTTTTAACTTCATCAAAAAGGGGAAAATTGTTAGATCAAGAAAGTTTTGATGAGTTAAAAAAGCAGATTCAAATGATCGACGACCACGAAGAACAAGCGAGATCAAGTTCTTATACCAAGGCTGATCGGACTAGGTTGAGAACGAGAATAAGTCATTTGAAGACCGAATAGTTACAAGTCATCCGGAGACTAGCTCAAGTCTAGTCATCTGCAAGAGACAAGTATGAAGAGCTCGAGACGAGGTTGAGACAAGCTGAGTAGAATAAGAAAGGCGAGTCTTCACCAAGTCATTTGCAAACGAGTAGAATAAAATCAGTGAGGTTTAGAGCGGTTTTCAAGAATAAGTTTGTTGAAGCGAGTTTCTAGTTTGTTAAAACTAATTAACGAACTAACTGTCTTTTCAGACTTATAAATAGGTCTAGGCACTTCATTAAAAATTATCTATCACACGAATTATTCACTCAAAGAATGATTCTCATGATTCACAAGATTTCGAAAAAGCACAAAAATTATTTTCAAGGATTTTCTAAATGTTTATAGAACACTTTCTTATACATCTTCAAACACCCTTCTATCACTCTAGAGTTAGATTTTTTTTTCAAGAATAGTTTAGAAGATTGAAGATTTGAAGATCGGTTTGTAATTTGTAAGGTATGCGATTGGAAAGTGAATAAGTAAGCTAGTAGAAGAGACCCTTCTTCAAGTTGGAGAAAGAGAGTGGATGTAGGATTATTCATAATCTGAACCACTATAAAATCAGGTGTTCTCTATTGCTTTACTTTACTTTTACGTCAATTTCAATTTCCGGTTTATTATTCAAAGAAGAATTTCAATCAAAGTTAAAACTAAAATATCGGGTTGCTTTTGATCTTGATCAAGTTGAGTTTAAAATTGAATTCATTGTGCTACTTGAGTGGTTTTGAATAATATTAAAAGATTTGCAAAAATCTAAAAATCTATTCAACCCCCTTTCTAGATTTTTCCTAGAAGGTTAATTCAAGTTTTCCCTAAGATACTCAACTAAGTGGGACCAACAAAGAGCACTATATTCCATAGATAGACTCACCATCTCCACTTCATCAATCTTTCTCTTCTTGGTCATCAACTCATTGAAAAATTTAGCATAAGTAGGCATCTCCTCAAGAGCATCCATCAAAGGTACATTGACATTCACGTTCTTGATGATTTCCAAGAATTTTGAGAATTTCTCATCGAGCTTTTGCTTCATGAACCTTTAAGGAAATGGTGGAGGGACATAAGTCTTGGGTACCCCCATGCATCACATTCAATGTTGGCACCTTCAAGCTCTTTCCTCTCTTTCTCTTTCCTCAACTCTTTTGCCTTCTTCCACTTGGGAATTCTCTCTACTTTCAATTCTTCCTTCTCTTCCACACTTTTTCTTCCTTCATCTTCCTCTTCACCACTAATCTCTTTCTCCACTTTGTCCTCATCTTCCTCCACCGGCATGCTTGACCCTTCATATTGAGTACCACTTCGGAGTTTAATTGCCATGCAATGCTCCCTAGGGTTAACTTCCGTAGTAGAGGGAAGTTTTCCTTTTGGTTTCCACCACTTGAAGAAGCAACTTGACCAATTTGAAACTCAAGATCCTTCACTTGAGTGGCCAAAAACTCACAACACTCTCCATCTTCTCCATCTTTTGATTTTGAGCACCCATAAAACTTGTGAGTAAATCCTCAAGGCTTGGCTTCCCCTCATTGTTGGGTGCACGAGCACCGGATCAATTCCCGGAGGCAATGTAAGGGCGGTTTTCGGGTTTGCGTAGGAGAAGTTCTCATGCTTTCGAAAGTTTGGATTATATGGAGGGTTGTTTGAGGGATATGAATGTAGTTGAGAGGCATGATTTTGGAAATTTTATGGAGGATTGTTGGGATATCGGCTTTGGTAAATTTGTGGAGGGGCTTGATTAGGGAATTGGTTACCTTGAAAATTTCCTTGAGAATATGATGGTCTTCCCATATAGCTCGCTTCTTCCACATGATTAACCATTGGATGAGCTTCATTTCCACCCCCATTCCACTTCCCAAGCCACTTTCTACAATTTCGTCCACTTTTGTAGCTAACTTTTGAACCACATCCGCTAGCACCTTCAACGTCTCATTCTCCTCTACTTGAGCAATCTTGAAGTGACCCCTTCTCTCGGTTGGCCAACTTGTGGTGTTGCAAGCTATGTTCTCAATCAACTCCTTAGCTTCTCTCCCGGACTTGTCAAAGAGTGATCCACCCGCACTTGAATCTAGAATTCTCCGAGATGGAGGATCAAGTCCATAATAAAAGAAGCTCACTATTTGCTCATCAACAAAACCATGTTGAGGACACTTCCTGAGTAGGCTATTAAATCTCTCCCAAGCTTCATGCATGTTCTCCCTCCATTTGACGGAATTGAGCAATCAATGTCTTGCATTGGAGAGTCATGGAAGGTGGGAAAAATTTCAAAAGGAATTTTTACTCAATTCTTCCCAAGAACCCAAGCTATCTTGTGGTAAAGAGGCAATCCAATCCTTGGCTCGGTCTCTCAAAGTAAATGTAAAGAGACGAGCTCTCCATGCATCCTCGATCCACTCCATTCATCTTCACCGTATCGGCATACTCAAGGAATTGAGCAATATGACGATTTGGGTCCTCCTTGGGATCTCCATCGAATTGCTTGCTTTGAAGAATGTGCAGCAAAGTCGGCTTGATTTCGAAATTGTTAGGCGTCAATGGTGGACGAGCTATCCCATCATAGTGGATTTGGACTGGAGGCTCAAAATACTCCCGGATTGGTCTTTCCCTCGGATTCTCTCTTGGAGGATCTCTTTGATTTACTCTTCCATTCTCTCTCCTATCGACCACATCTTCATTGTTATTCTACATTTCACGTTCTCTCTCTCTTGCTCGAGCTTGAGCCCTTCGACGATTTCGGTTTCTCCTTGCGGTGTCTTCGATCTCCAAGTTCAAGGGAATTGGTTCAATACCCCTTGATCTTGTGTTCATACACACCTAGAAAATAACCAAGTATCAAATTCTCACAAGGCGAGCAAGAACAAGCTAAAACAAAAATAAAAGGCACTATCAACTACTTTCAACTTTCAATTTAAGTTATCTCAAACACCGATTCCCGACAACGGTGCCAAAAACTTGATAGGCTTAAAAGCCAACACTCACCCTTCAAGTGTAAAGGGATCGTGTAGCTAGTAAGTTACCCGGTTAAATTATCGATCCACGGAAATCAAGTGTGAGATAGCCCTAAATTTACTAATTCATTCGCAATTGTAGCACAAATCATATAATAGGAGCAATTGGTTTTATGCAAATAATTAACTAATCAAATAACTAAATCTTACTAACAATGAAATTCAATCAATAATAAAGACGTGCTCGGTGCTTATCAACAAATGGGTATCAATCATGCAATGAATTCAAATGAGTATTTATCATATCAATCAATTAATAAGAGCAAACTTTTAATCAAACAATAATTTCTTACTTGGTAAGCCTAGGAATTACGCTACGCTTTAAGCTCGAAAGTTTGAGAGGAATAAGTCACCCTTTCCTCCCGGGCTAGAGCACGAGTCAATAGGTTTCCCTAGCGTGTCTCCCCTTCGATACTAAGGCACCTTACCTATGGTCTCTTCACTGATCACTTGCCTACTAATCTAAGCAATTAATGTGGAGTTGATGTATTTCTAATGGAATTAACCAAGTCACCTTGCGTTAACAATATTAACTCTAATTACCCAATTAATTCCCTCACCCAAATGAGTTATCTAAATACCCAAGTCTCCTTGCGATAAGTAAACAACTATGCATGGAATTAGAAATTAATTAAATAAATAAATCAATCAAACCTCATCAATCCAATCAATTAATCAACAATCAAAATCACTCACAAGAATTCCCCACAAGATCAATTACCCATATGCATCAAAACACCCTAGCACTAAGAATTTAGTTGATCATAATTAAAGAAAGTGAATCCATGAAATTAATTGAATTACCAAATGTCATAACAAGAAATTGAATCAAGAAAACTGAAATTAAAGGAAAGATATCACTTAATTGGCGTCCAAGCATAAAGAAAACATCCAACTATCGTCTAAATTGAAAAGGAAATCGAAACCCTAGCTATGTGTGTGTGAAAGTGTGTGTTCTTGATCTTCTTCTCCAAAAACCGTCCAAGAACCTGAATATCGTGTATTTCCGCGTATATATATGTATATAACCACCTTGCCACGTGTCACGCTCGGATTGGACGAAAAAACAACAATTTCCGAAAAACACATCCCTCGACCCGAGCTCACCCTCGACTTGGGGTCTACGCATCCCTCGACTGGGGCTGACCCTCGACTGTGGTCTCAGTGCAAAATCTAGATTTTTATTTTGGCCAATCCCTCGACTCGAGGCTTCCCAAGCTCGACCCAAGGTCGAGCCTGTGGAATTTTCTCGGCCCGTTGTGCACCTCCGACCCCGTTTTTGCCCTACACGTTCGTCTCGTCACCATATGAATCTCAATACTCTCCATTTCGTCAAACTCCTCCGAAAACTCTGAAAATGAGACAAAAACCGAATGAAATGCATTAATAATACTTTTAAGCATAAGAAGTGATACTCTATACTTTTAAGCTTAAACAAGAATACTTTTCATCATTTTATGCATTTAAATCCCTCAAAACTCATGCAATAATTTACCCTAATCAAACCTAAGGAAGTGACTGGTAGAGCTGCCGATGAGCCAGTGAGATGGATACGGTGAGGAGGCACAAACAGAAAGGTATCGTGGCAAGTACCACCTGAGGTAGAATCGAAGTGCCAACTTCATCAATGCATTAGGCGAGATTCTCCTCCACCGCGGTTGAGGCTGAAATTCCAATCGAAGAGATAGATTTAACTCTATCTTCTCCATCCGAAGAGACTGCCTTGCCCTCTATCTCTGTCTCGTATCCGAGGTGGAAGCTCTGAAAGCCGAGGTAGCTAATGCGAAGAGAGCCTGTCTCGAGTGCTTTTCAGCTCGTTCAGTGTCATTACATCGTCTATCAAAGAAAATGTAGAGGCTGCTATTCACGAAAAGATAAAAATAGACCTCTACTTTTTCGGCATCGACATGAGGAGAACATGGCCAAGGTTAAGCAGCAGATTGTTGAAGAAGAGAAGGCTCAAGGAGAATAGGTCGACAGTATGTCCTAAATGCTTATTCCGAGATCGGAGACACTGCCGAGGACCAAGTCAAAGAATCATGGACTGCTAAGGAGGCATCCTTTTCTCAAGTACTAAAGATGAGCTTGGCCATGGAGAAAGACAGACAGAAAAATATTCTCAAGAAATATCTGGAAGGAGAGTTCCGACAAGCCGAGGTAGCACATAAGAAGAGATATGATCACTAGAGTAGAAGACAGGATTTGTTAGAAACAAACTATTGGGTCAAATTGAACAAGTAGCCACTATCTACAATACCCGATTTGGTGATGTCAAAAGGGGGAAGGTAGTGAGCTCAAGAAAAGAATAGATGTTCAAGGTGACAAGATCCTGGCAGTGAACCTCAAGCTAGAGGAACTGTCTCAAGAATTGTTGAAATCTGAGGAAGAAAGGAAGAAAGGAAGAAGGCGTGACGAGAAGTCTCGAGAGAGTGTTGAGGAGACTCGAAGGAGGACAAAGGCAACTGAATCCACGAATCCGAGCACGAAACTCAAAAGCAAGCTGCAAGAATTACCTACCGCCGACCACTGTCCCCATCCGATCAATCATATCTCCCTCATCCTCATCTATGCTATCGGGAAAGCAAAAGCTGTGAGCAAACCCAAGACCCAGCCGAGATAGAGGAGGAAGAGAAAACTACGAAGAGGAAGAGGGAAGAAAAGGAGAGATATAAGAGAAGGGATGCCAAGAAGAGAAGGGAGCAGGAGAAGGCGACTGGAAAATTCTATGACGTAAAACGAGAGGAGGTGGGTTCGACGAGTCGAGATGAGCATGGAGCCGAGATCTTGACCCTTTCATAGAAGCGATGTAGTACCCAAGGAGATCTTGATGGGAGATCGGGAGATGTGGAGATCTCGATGAGGTAGAATGGATTTTTGCCTTCCATGTCTGCAAGAAGATCAAGTGGGGACTTGAGGAGAACATCGCCTTCCATGTTTGGTTGGAAGAAAAGGACTCAAAATTATATCAATATTTAATCGACCTTGCTCACCGAGAATTCAATGCCGACGTGGTCGCACCCGCCTTTGCACCGATGGAACTTCCAAGAACAAGAGATGGTCATCTGGACCATGAAAGAATCAAGCGGCTGATTATAAAAGCGGCCAAGCCGTCTTAGGCGAAGGAGGGGAAAGCAGTGTCTACGAAGAAGAGGGTCTTCGATTTGGTTAAGTATACCGAGAAGAAGATAGATGGTACGACTAAGTCTTTTCTTATAGTCCTTGTCTGATTATGCCGCCATGATCAATGTGAAAGAATGTGCAAGTTTTTGAGAAATCTGAATACATGTGAATATATGGTTGAACTACTCTCATAAAATTGGTTGTTTAACTAACTTGCTTTTATCTTAAACTTCTAATCAATTCTTGGTATAATTAACTTGACTATAAATTCATAACACCAAG
The DNA here is from genome assembly GCA_030762865.1 of Paraleonurus japonicus. Lineage (NCBI taxonomy): Eukaryota > Viridiplantae > Streptophyta > Magnoliopsida > Lamiales > Lamiaceae > Paraleonurus > Paraleonurus japonicus. The sequence goes on from CM061054.1 coordinate 30,065,843, forward strand.
TCATCTCGTAACACTCGATCTTAACTATCATAGTTGCTTCTGTTTATCGGCGTCAATCATCTTATTTGAAGATTCTTATTGATCGATTATTTGTCTATGATTATCGACTCTGGAGCCTATTGCTCGATTATCCGATTAAGTGAAGTATTTGTATATTTTGTAATATTCTTATCTTTTGAAACTACTAACACATTTCTTTTCTTGAGCTATGTTTTAACATCATCAAAAAGGGGGAAATTGTTAGGGAGAAAGTTGTAGTTAGTTTTGATGAGTTAAAATGTAAAAGGGGATGACCGGTGAGTATCTTGTATAGGCAGTGATGTAGTAATAATATGTAATTAAAACTAAGTACAAATATCGATGAGGACAAGGAATCAAAAGAGGATAAAATATCGACGAAGACAGTGTGAAGAAGACAGATGAGGTCAAGAATGATAAGCAGACAATCATCAAGAAGAGAGACTAAGACGAGGACGAGTGAATCAAAGATAAGACAATGAAGTGTTAGGAAACTTCATACAAGTTTCAAGAAGCGATCGAGAACCAACCAAGAAGAAGTTACAAGATTGATTAGCTTGTTATAACTAAGCAAACAGAATCTACAAGGAAGTTACAAGCTAATGAAGATCTCTATAAATAGGGATAGAAACCAGAATAGAATTAACTTTTGAAACTTCACAATTATTCACTTACATTCTCTACACACAGTTAGCATTCAAAATATTGTAATCACACGCACAAATGTTCTATACGTTTCCAGTTCTTAGTGTTTGTAGAACACTCTTTAAAGAACATCTTCAAGCCATTGATATTCAGAAATTAGGAAGAAAGTGTTGTAAGGTGAAGATTCACGTTGTAAGTAAGTAAGAAGGAAGAAGAAAGATAGTAAGTGAAAACCCTTCTTCAAGTTGAAGAAGGAGAGTGGACGTAGGATTGTTTAATCCGAACCACTATAAACCGTGTGTTCTTTCTTTATTTTTCGTTACTTCTTTGTTCTTATTCATTTCTAAATTGTTAGTCAAGTAACATTTCGTAATCACAATCAGATCTATTATCGGTTTGCTTTTGTTCGGTTATAGTTGAGTTTGAAAAATGATTTACTGTGTGTAAACTTTGGTGTCTTGAATTAATTTTCTAAGTTTTGGAAAAGTTAGAAAATCTATTCAACCCCCTTCTAGATTTTCTCTAGAAGGCTATTTCAAGTTATCTTTGATATACTCAACTTGTGGGACCAACAAAAAGAATATACAAGACACATACAATAGAAATCATAAATCAGCTAAGGATGCATCAAGTAATCCTAATTCTAAACATAATTTCTTAATTCTAGACTCGGCTAAGGGTTTTGTAAGTATATCTGCTCTCTATAAATCGGTTGCAATCTTTTCTATTCTAATATCATTCCTCTCAACATGATCCCTAACAAAATGATGCCTTATATCTATATGCTTACATCTGGAATGCAAAACGAGTTGTATGTCATGGCTATTGCACTATTACTATCACGAGAAAATAGGCACTGAGACGATGTGAGAATATTATAGTCCCTAAGCCGTTGACTAATCTAGAGAAGCCGAGAGCAACAACTACCCATTGCCATGTATTCGCTTCGGTTGTGGAGGTTGCAATGAAGTTTGTTTCTTAGATAACCAAGAAATTAACTTGTTGCCTAAAAATTGACAAGTTCTAGACGTGGACTTCCTATCAATTTCTGATCTCCAAAATCAATCAATAAGCTGAAAGCTCAAAATTGTCATCGAGATGGGTACCACAACCCAACCTGCAGAGTACCTTTAAGATACTTTAGGATTTTTAGCTGTTTCAAAATGAGTTTTCTTGGGATTTGATTGAAACCTTGCACATACCCCAACCGCAAAGGCTATATCCGGCCTACTTGCGGTGAGATATAACAAGGATCCAATCAATACACGATACTCCGTTGCATCGGTGGGTATCCCATTCTCATCTGAATCCATAGAGAAGTTAGTTGCCATAGGAATTTTAACTTCTCTACTAGTAGTCATCCCAAACTTATCTATGAGGTCATTTGCATACTTAATCGATGTATAAAGATCCCTCTACTTGTCACCTTAATCTGCAAGCCTAGAAAGTATGTTAACTCTCCCATCATAGACATTTTGAATCTGTTTTTATGAGAACACCAAATTCTTCACATAGGTTCAGATTAGGTGAACCAAATATAATATCATCTAATAGATTTGAACTAACAAGATGTTACCATCTATTTCTTTTCTAAACAGTGTTCTATCTATCTTACCTTTAGAATATACACTTGATATCGAAATTGAGAGACGGGTATCGTACCAAGCTCGAGTGCTTGCTTGATCCATATAGTGCCTTGTGAAGTTTATAGACTTAATTATATGTCCTAAACCACTGGAGGTTGTTCTACATAGACTTCTTCAAGTAACACTCCATTCGAGAAAGGCGGACTTGACATCCATCGAAAGACTTTCAAATATTTATAGGCATCAAATGCTAAAAACAACCTTATTGCTTCTAATCGCGTGGAGCATAGGTTTCATCATAGTCTATCCCCTCGGTGTGAATAATCTGTCTTTGCTAGTTTGGCCTTATTACGAACAATAATGTTATTTTCATCTGTTTAGTTTTAAACACCCATTTGGTGCCTATAATCTTCCTATGAATGGGTCTATCCACTAGCTCCCAAACATTTTGTCTTTCAAATTGATGCGGTTCTTCCTGCATGGATGTTACCCAACTTGGATCGAGATATAGCCTCCTCAATAGACTTAGGCTCAAGGAGTGAAACATAGCACTGAACAAACTTTGGGAATCTAACATCGTTAGGTATCCGAACACTACTAGAAGGATCCCCAATAATCGATCACACGGATGATAACTCCTCATCCTTTTGCCTATTTGAGTTGAAGTATCCTTATCTCGTAGTCTCGGTAGGTAACTCAACTTATTCTTCCCGAGTAGACGGTTCTCCCTTCATCTACCGACCTTGGCCGATCGAGATGATGTCGGAGGAGTCTCCTCGAGATGAAACAAATAGAGGAGTTCCCTTGATTCTCGGATGGGGATTCTTCATCATCGAATACGAATCAAAACTAGGCGAGATAAATTTTCTTCTTGTTTAGTTTTGTTTAGTTCAACTCTATTTAGATCATCGAGTAATTTGATTTACCTTATCTCGAAAACATATGAAGTTCATCAAACACTACACGTGGAGTTTCTTCCATACAAAGAGTTGTTTTATTAAAGACTCGAAAGCCTTGTTTGGCATGCATCACATTTGATTAGTTAAGCAAAGTTTCTCAGCGATCCCTTGACTAGATTCCTCTTAGCTATTTTGCTAAGGGTTTTGAAATTCAGAATGACAAAGCCTTTTATGCCATAGCCAATCGAGGTCATCTCCACCTTTAGCTACAAGACATGTGTCTTTGGGGCAACTATTAAAATTGGCCACATAGACATTACCATTTCTCGAAGCCACCAAGAGAACCTTGTCTCGAGGAACTTTCTAAGATAACACACTTATCCTTTGTAAATCTAACATGAAAACCTTTATCACGAGTTGGGAAACGGATAACAAATTATGTTTCAAACCTTCTACATAGTAGACCTCGAACACTGGACATCACCTATAATTAAGGTGCCAACTCCCTTGGTCTGTCCGTAGTTATTGCCACCAAATAAAACTTTGGGACCATCTATATTACGGAAATTTGATAGTAGCTTTCTTTCACAAGTCATGTGCTGAGAGCAAACTGTCGATGTACCGGATGGAAGCTAGAATTTCCTCTTTTAAAGATAGTCCTTGGGATTCCTGTAAAATAGATTAGGTAAGAGGTACCCTAGTGATCTTGGGTCCTTTAAGGTCAATAATCACTTAGGGTATCCAGGACAAATATTTCATTATTCAAGAATAAATCGATTGAAGTTGTCTTCCAAATCATCAACAAATAAATCAACCTTGTAAGAAAGTTTGTTGAAATCAGATTTGGTGATCTTGATTTTGAAATAAAGGATAGCATCTGCTTCTTCCATCAAAAGAACTAAAATAAGAATTCCTCTTAATCATGGTTCTTGGAATCCTCTTTATCATATTAGGATTTCTTATCGATTTTTACTCTTCGATTAGGAGAAGTAACCCTTATCTCGACTCTGTGGTCTCCAAGGTCCAATTTTAATTCCTTTTGATGTTTCAAAGAGCCTTTTACAAATTTCCTTGGTTTCAAAATTTCGACTTATTATTTCTATCATAACCAAGACCTATTTTATCATGGGAGTTTTGTGAAGTTCTAAAAATATGGTCTATAACAGTTGTGAGTTATTAAGTTGACTCATTTTGAAGACTAGCTTCTCATTAGTCTTCTTAATTAACTCATTCTCATTGCACACCACTTCAAATTTATCTTTTAAAGATCTTAATTCTTCTTCTAATCTTTCGACAGACTAGGCCGATGTACTAGCTTCACTGGGGTAAACATTCCCCCTTGAATGTTTCCTCGGACTCAAAGTAGTTTACAACTTGTTTGCCTTTGATTAGAGTTTGAACTTGATCTTTTAAAGTTAAATTTTCAGTCTCTAATTGTTTATAAGCACTTAGAGACATTTTTAGATCTTTTAAAAGTCCCTTGATCACAGTTTGATCATTATCTCAAACCGACTTATAAGACTCATTATCGGTACGAAGAATAGTAGTCTACCTCTTTTACCATCGAGATGATTTCATCATCGATCCAAAATTAGATGACGATGATGATGAGGATGATTTTCTTGATTCTCTCTCTTCAGCAAGAAGTTTTCTTTGATCTGCAAAACGCCTATCTCTTTTCTTCCTTTTCTCCTCTCTTTCTTTAGGAGTCACCGGTGACACCATAACTATAATGCCTCGGCTTGTTACGAGTGTAACTAGTGTCTCCCCAATCTGATTTAGGACTATTTTGATTCTTCTTTGCAGTGACTTGTACCTTCTTGTCCTGATTTCTTCTTCTATCATCATCTGTTGATTCACCATCATCCTTCCTTTTGGATCTTGATCTGTCTTTCTCTGCAAATTTTAACTTGTTACGCTTATATTTTATTCTCAAACGATCATACCTCTTAGTTAATAAAGCCATCTATTCTTTCAAAGAAAGATCAACTCCTTTTGACTCGGCTACAGGTTTGTCTTCTTTGTTGACAAAGGCTACAGTCTTAGATGAGGTACTAGACTCCATCTCATCTTCTTCATCCTCTACCCGAATATCAAACTCATAACATTTCAAGTGAGAAAACAAAGTGTAATGGCTCATAGTGGAGAGATCCTTAGTGGCTTTAATCAAATTTCCTTTTTCCCTCCAACGTTTGGTTAGAGATCTAAGGATTTTATTATTAATTTCTTTTCAAAGTGTAAACTTTACCCAAGTCGGTGGCTCTATTGATTAGATTAGTCATTCTCATGTCTAGTGATCAATTAATTCACCTTCTTTCATTTTAAAAACATCAAATAGATGGAGAACAACTTGAAGCTTGTTCTCCTTTACTGATCTGTGCCTTCGCACATATTGGCTAAGATGTCCTACATCTCTTTTCTTTATTTTACACTTCTTGATCTTTTCATACTACTTTCTGCCGAGAGTTACAATGATCTCATTCCTGGCCATCCGATCTAGATTATACACTTTCCTTTCATCATTGGTCAATTCGAGACACATATTTCACCGTCTCGAGTTCTAGATTCTCGAGCCGCTTGCTCCATCACTTACACCACCATGGTAGAATTTGATTGGTCCATCGGATAGAACATCTTCCATTCGAGGATGAATAAATTTGAGATGATTCTCCATACGAAATTTCCGGTAATCATAATCTTCAATCTCAAAATCTGGAAGGTTCTTGACCTTTCTATCATTACTCACAGCCATGAGTAGTAGATAACAAGAAAATCAGCAGTTAAAAAATAAATCTGCTTCAAGATTTTTGAAAATCGAGATCACTTTGACCAAAAGAAATATTCGTAATGCCTTTAACACCGATCTCGATACCACTTGTTGGTCCCGAGATTGAGTGTTTAAGAGAAACCAAGTACACCTTCCAGAAATAATCTAGAAGAGGGGTTGAATAGATTATCCAAAGTTTATCACAACTCAGATTATCAATTCAATTTACCAAAGATGAACAACGGAAACAATTTTAGACTCGATCTTTTCATGATGAAAAAGCAATCTGAAATTAATTTGTTTGAACAATCAATTATCAACAAAAAGATAAAAGTAGAAAGTAAATGACAAATGATTTATAGTGGTTCGGATCAAAGTATCCTACATCCACTCTCCTCCTTCAACTTGAAGAAGGGCGCGACTCACTTAATTACTTACTCACCGGGTGATTACAAATACAATGGTATGATGATCTTTGTCTTCAATTCCTATCTCCAAACTATCAATCTATCTAATAGATCTAAAAGTACAAGATGTAATGTGTTTGAAGATATACAGGAAGTGTTCTTTTAAACACTTAAAAAATTATGAAAAGCTTTTTGAAAACTTGTGAGTGCTTGAAAATGTGAGTTTCAGAATGAATAGTGCTAAGAGTTCTTCTAAGAAGCGTGCTTACTCCTATTTATAAGCTGTAAGATGGTTAGTTTGTTGTAACAAATTAAAAACCGTTTAACAAACTTATCTTGAAAACCTGTCTTGATCTCGGTGATCTTGAGTTAGTCGTCTGCCGACTTGGTGAATTCTACTCAGCTGGTCTTGACCTCGTATTGAGCTCTTCATTATTCTCTTCAATAGATGACTTCTTCAAGACTATCTTGAGATGACCTTCTTCTTCGACTTGGTGACTTCATTAGCTTTACCTAGTCGATCACCTAGTACCAATGCTTACTACATCATTTGTTCTATACATTCTCGGTGATCATCTTAATTACATGAACTTGTTCTAATCTATACAATTTTAACTCATCAAAACTAAAAACCTGATCTAACAAAATGTATGCAAATATTTGTGATAATATGCTTTTATTCCCTTTGCGTAATTTTTTAAAAAGAAATTCTTGAAATTTTGAATTGAAGAAACTCGAGAGAGAATTTTTGTGGGTTTCTCTTGTGTCTTTCTTTATATTAGAAGAAATTTACACAAAGAAAGTGCACAAATACATTACGGGCTGTAGCCTAAATAACGGTACTCAATATTCGCCATTATTGCTAAATCCTTCCTTTGTACGAGATCTGTGAGTTTATGTCAATTAGTGCAAGAGAGCAATTTTATTGAATTATGTATGTTTGATTTTGTAAGTTTTCGCCCAACTTTGAAACAACTACGATAAATTATGAGGGCAATAACGTAATGCAGAAACAACTATAGTAAATGCTAAATAAACCACCCAACTCAAGGGATGTTAATAGTGGGGCTTAAGTGGGGTGAATATCGGGTCGATGGTTTAACCATATATTCTAATATTACAAAGTAAACAAAAAATAAAGGCCTACTAATAGGCTAATTCGGGTTTATTTGTCTAAGTAAATGCAGCCTAGATGTATATGTGATATATGTATAAGTTACTACATTATTTTGTTATACTAATCAAATATATATATATATATATATATATATATATGTGTGTGTGTGTGTGTATAATGGCGGTGGAGCAATAATATATAGAAAGAAAATTGGAGACGAGAGGGTGCTAATAGATATTAAAATAATAATAATAATAATAATAATAATAATAATAATAATAATAATAATAATTATAATAAAATACAAAACTTACCTAGTAAGAAAGGTTAAGGCAATGGACTTTGAAAAATGACAAGAGAGAGAGGGAGAGAGAGATCACGAAGTGTTTTGGTAAGAATTCAATTTACGAAAGTTATTGTATTATATATCAAAATACTTGTATTCACTCGTAGAGTGTAGAATTATAATTAATATATTGTTACGACGCTCGTGACATCTGAAATTTGAGTTTAAAGGTTTGAAATTTATAATAATCGTTCTATTCTTTCCAATCATAATTGTTGTTACGGCGAATGATAAACGGTGAATCTTATATTTTTTAGAACCTGTGATGGAGTAGAGTAAACCCTTAATTAAGTTAGAGGTTGTAGTTTATTTCATCTGTTAGTTACTAATTTAGGAGGAAATTTATAGTTGATTTTATTAATCTTGCTAGTGAAAGGCAATAAAAGGGTTTAAGGGTTTGAGTTATCAACAATTGCGGATTTGATGTAAGTAGAAATTCATTTGCACCTACAATGCATAAATATAGTTGTTTTTGAATTATTTATGCTTAATTAGTGATATGTGAATATTATGAAATGTGGTACTTGATTGATATTCAATGATTATTGTAGGAAGAGCTTGTGAGCTCAATATTTTATACTGAATTAAATATGCAAGTTCAATTATTGTGAAATGAACTTTGTAAGTTACATTATTTTGTAATGAATTTACGAGTTCAATGTTACCGATTATTATGAAATGGACTGTGAATTTAATGATTGTGGAATGAACTGTGAGTTTAGTGATAATTGTGAAATGATTACGTGAGTTTAGTTATTGTGAAATTAAATCGGTGAGTTCATTGATTTTTGTCAAATGAATATATGGGTTCGATTATGATGAAATGAGCATGTGAGTTCAATAAGTTATGAAGTTTGTTAAATAATTTGTGTTGCATTGCATCAAGCATATCAAACATTAACAGGAAATTATATTCAAAGCATTTGACCACTGGTTATACATCGAGAGCGGAAGGGCGACCTAGGAGTTAAGGCGACCAAAGAAAATCGGCGTATGCTACCTAGAGTAGGCCACCGTCTCGTATAATGATTTGTGAGAATGGAAGGGGTGACCTAGGAGTTAAGGCAATCGGAGAGAATCGGCATATGCTACCTAGAGAGGGCCACCGTCAATGGAAGGGGCGACCTAGGAATTAAGGCGACCGAGAGAGAATTTGGCGTATGCTACCTAGAGTGGGCCACCGTCGGCGGAAGGGCGACCTAGGAGTTAAGGCGACCAGGAGAACTGGCGTATGTTACCTAAAGTAGGCTACCGTCGTGTATGATGATGTTTGAGAGCGGAAAGGGCAACCTAGGAGTTAAGGCGACCGGGGAGAACCTAGCGTATGCTACCTAGAGTGGACCACCGTCTCATATGATACGTTTATATTCAGCTCATGTCGGTGCATAGTAGTGAGTCGGGGGCCCTAACAAGTGTTTCATAAATAAATTGATGATGTTAAAAAGAGTGTTTTGTGCATTAGGAGGTTTTCGAACCAAATACCACATCATGCATAATTTCTACTTCTTGAGATTTATTTCTCACCCGGTTTATGCATTGTAGGTAATTACTGTTAGGTATTGATGAAAATCTTTGGATTAGACTAGTCATGGGGCTCTTGCAGGATTTTGAGTAATTGTGTTGTTAGGTCAAGATTGTTTTGATGAGTTAAAAGACTATTCCGGATGAGCGGACTATGATAAAGAAGCGAAGACTAAGTTCTAGTACTAAGGTGATCAGGCCGGGTCGAGGGTAACTCAAGTCGGTGAAGACGAGAAATCACAAGTCATGCGGAGACAACCTCAATCATAGTCATCTGCAGGAGACAAGTATGAAGAGCTCGAGACGAGGTCAAGACAAGCTGAGTAGAATAAGAAAGGCGAGTTTTCACCAAGTCGGTGCGAGACGAGTAGGAAGAATCAGTGAGGTCTCAAGCGATTTTCAAGATAAAGTTTGTTAAGCGGTTTCAAGTTTGTTAGAACTAACTAACAAATTAAGCTGTCTTTCCGAGACTTATAAATAGGTCTAGGCATTTCATTTTTGAGATATAGAACACTTATACATATTCGGTTTTTCACACTATTCACTACTCAGATTTCAATCACAATCTTTTCACAAGTATTTCAAGAGAGTTCTCAAAAAGTTCTAAGTGTTTTTAGAACACTTTTCTTGTAATCTTCAAAATCCAATACTCACCGTAATAGTTAGAATTTAGAGAAGGATTTAGGAAATTGAAGATTTGAAGATTTGTACGAGTTGTAAGTTGTAAGTGAAAGTAAGAAAGTAAGCGATAAGTAGAGTCCCTTCTTGATTGAAGAAGGAGAGTGGATGTAGGATTATTAAAATCCGAACCACTATAAATCCTGGTGTTATTTCTTGCTCTCTTTAGTTTTCGTTCAATTTACAATATTGTTAATTCAAGATTAAAGTTCTAATCTTAACTAAAATCTGAATATCAACCTTGCTTTTGATCTTGTAAAAAGTTGAGAATTCAATTATCTTCCATTGTGTTTCATCGATATTTTGAATTGATCTTGAAAGATTTGAAAAATCTACAAAATCTATTCAAACCCCCTTTCTAGATTTTGTTCTAGAAAGCTAACTCAAGGTTATTAATCAACTCAATTTTCCGGGACCAACAAGTGGTATCGGAGCGGTGTTAAGTCATTACGATATTGATTTTAGGTCTTGAACAAGATTCTGAAATTATCTTGATTTTCTTCATTTTCTTTCATTACTAACGCTACTAATAAGATTTTGTGGAGTATTTTTTGTTTCATCATGTCGGCGGGGAAAAATAAAAAGTCTAGGAATCTTCCTGAATTTTCCATTGAAGATTATGATTATTGGAAATTTAGGATGGAAATACGAAGGCCATTCATGATAGAATGGAAGCGGTCCTTGAGGAAGGTCCTATAAAGTTTTATCATGGAGGCACCCGGCCTTTGGAGCGAAACAGTGAATCAAGAACTAGACAAGAAAAGAAGAGTTACGAATTGACAAATGATGAAAGAAAGGTCCACAATCTTGACCAAGTAGCTAGAACTGAAATCATCGAGACTCTTAGTAAAGACTGGATAGAGAAGGTTAAGAGATGCAAAACAGCCAAAGAGATGTGGCAAACTTTAGCCAATGTTTGTGAAGGATCCGATCAAGTCAAAGAAAACAAGCTACGGTCGATGTGCATACATTTGAAACATTCAAAATGAAAGAAAATGAGTCGTGGATCGGTTTGATGTTAGGTTGACCAATCTTCTCAACAAAGCGGTGATCTTGGAAAGAATTATTCAGAGAAAGAGATTAATAACAAGATTCGAGATCATTAACCAAGAGATGGAGGGAAAAATCCAATATTCTTAAAGCAACTCAAGATTTATCATCTATTACTCACCATACTTTATTTTCTCATCTTAAAGCTTTAGAGTACGATATCCGGATAGAAGATGAGGAAGATGAGATGGAGTCAAGTACCTCATCCAAGTCTGTTGCCTTTGTCGATAAAGAAGACAAGGTGTCAGCAGAGTCTGTAGGAAGGCGATCTATCTCTGAAAGAAGCGAGATGGCTTTACTTACAAAAAGGTATGATAAATTGAGAATGAAGTATAAGAGAAATAAATTGAGATTTGCAGGTAAGGATAGACAAAGATCCGGATCGAGATAGGAAGGTGGATAAATCTTCGATGATGACAAAAACAAGAGCCGAGACAAGAAGATACGAGATCACTGTCGGAAGAAATACTTCCAGTCCCAGATCGAGACGGGAGTGACATTTGCTATACATGCAACAAGCCGAGGACATTTCGGCTATATTTGTCCTCAAGCGACTCCTAAAGAAAGGGAAGAAAAGAGAAAGAAAAGAGACAGGAGATTTGCGAGATCAAAGAGCTTTGTTGGCTGAAGAAAAAGAGTCAAAGAAATCATCATCATCTTCATCATCCTCATCGATTTCGGATCGGATGATGAGATCTGTCTCATGGCTAATGAGGTAATCTACTATTCATCTTGAGATAATGATTCTTGTCGATCTGCATCTAATCATGACCAAAGCTGTTATTCATGAGTTATTGAGAGATTTAAAGACATCTTTAGCTGCTTATAAACAGCTAGAGACGAGAGAATTTGTTTTTAAAATATCGATTCAAATTCTAAATAAAGGCAAGCGGTGATGAAGCTGCTCGAGAGGCGAGGAAACATTCAAGGAGGAATGTTGTCTTCAAAGCTGAAGCTAGTACATCGGCCGACTTACGAAAGGTTAGAAAATGAATTGAAAATTTTAAAAGACAAATTTTAAGTAATCTGCTGAAAATGAATTAATTAAGAAAGACAATGAGAAGCTTGTCTTCAAAATTAGTCGACTTAATAATTCACAATCGGTAATAGATCATATTTTTAACATTTCTCAAAAATCTCATGACAAGACAGTCTATTGTAATAACCCAAAACCAAAATTTAGAGTTTTATATTTGATTTTCTAAGTTTGATTTATTTTATTGTTTGATTTAAAATTTTATGTGTATTTTTCTCCAATTGTGACGGTTCTTCGAACCGAAAATCTACTAATACTTCTACAACCCATATCCGTAATCCGGATTTGATTAATAATGATTAATTACCAATAATCCTTTAAATGTGGGAAACACTCAAGAAAACCTAAGGAAAAATGTTTGTTCTCCCGTCGCGTTTTAATAAATTTTCGGAGCTGAAACTCGAACCGAAAAATACCGAAAATTCAACGTCAAGATCACAATCTTGTTTTAAAGAGTGGGCTGCCAAAATGACAGCCCAAAACCCCCAAAACAACCGGCCATGTGAAGGCATGTGAGAGTAGTACCTATTAACCAAAAATCTTGCCAAAATCTTAGGTTTAGCTCCTAAACTAGCCTTATAGCCTTATGTCTATTAATCACCTAGTTTGCTCCCTTTCCCCACCTCACTTGACCGGCCCCCTCCCCTCTCTTTTCCCCTATAAATACCCCTCTTCCCCTTCTTCATTTCCTACACCAACAAAGAAGGAAAGAACAAGTAGCAAGCAAGAAGTCCTTTGGAGGAAACTACAAAGGTTAGCCTCTAAGCTTATGTTTTGTTTTAAGAGCTTTAAACAATTAGTAGAAGCATGATAGGAACTCCTAAGAACCCCTTCTTACATAATATGATCCTATATGGAGTGTTTGAGTTGGAATTTTGGTGTTTGGAGTCAAAATGGTGAAGTTATACTTGAAACATGAAGCTGCCGAAATCAAGCCCCAACCACTGACCCGTTTTTGTAAAATACAATCGGACCCTTTCCACCCGTTTAAAAATCATGAGAAAATTCCTAGATCTAGTATTTGAAGTGTAGAATAACATACTAAAATTTCGTGGTCACTGGATATTTGTAGACTGAGAATAAAATCATGAAAGATTATGTGTCGGAAGTGATCCGAAACTGGGAGCAGTGACTCATTTCTTTTATTTCTTCCCTTTCTGATGGTTATTAAATTCTAGGAAAAATCTGGGATGTTCCCCTTGATGTGTTGTAAATCATAGTAAAAAAAAATCATGACTTTTCGTTTAGTACTTTATGAGATAAAATTCGTTTTCTGAGTACCTGAGTCGATGTTCGACGCATAGGGTTATTCTGTGTTGCATGAATTTATTATTCAGTTAGACTATTGTATAAATCATGGAAATATTCATGAATGACCTAAAACCTGTTTATAACAAGATCCTTAAATTTGGTGATTTTTAAACGAGTATCCAGTAAGTTATGAATTTTCTCGTAAGACATGTTCAGTAACCGAGCCAAACGATGGATTGAATGTTCACGATTTTTCTGGACAGAATCCGTAAGTCAAATGGCTTGGGTCCCTGAATGAAAGTTGTTCATACTTGAGTACTTCATCACATGTTTTAATTTCATAATTTTTAGATATTTCTACAAAGAGTTATGGATTTTATAAGTTTGAGGTCACTGTTTTGCCGAAACAGAAATTTAGAGTCCTTATTACAAAATCTGCTATAGTTTCGTAACTCAAATGAACTCGGACCCTTAATAAACTTTGTTCTACACTGAAAATTGTACAACATACTAAAATTTCATAATTTTCCAATGAGTCTAAGTATTTTATTTCATTTATGCATGTATAGGTATTGTTTCTTCATTGACTGGTACTTGATTAAATTAAATGGCCAAAACTTTTAATGAAATGCATGTTTGAATATCAAATGTCATACATGATACTTTAGGAATGCTTATACTTGAGTGTCTTACGTGTTTTCTTGAAAATGAACGGAACCGAAAGTCCCAATTTCGTGACCCACAAACCGTAGTACACCAACAAAGCCGATTGGACATAGGATTAAACCCATAGAAGCTTTTGATAAAATAAAGTACCTCTTCTTCATGAAAGCCTAGTTTTTAGAAGGCACAATAAGATCAAGAACCTAAGTTTTCGGTGGACAAAAGATCTGCCGAACTAAACATACGGATTGTGCTAGGTAGAGTACGGTCGGAACCGAGAGACCGAGACTTTTGTACGAGAGGCCTAAGCAATCAAGAAGTTAAACTTTCTCTTAAAAGTTCTCCAGTGGGTGACACTATCTGTATAGCTAGTTAATGTTATATGGATTTGTCGGTTTTCTGAATCAAACATAAACAGATTCCTCGAAAGATGCAAATACCAAAAGCGTGTGAATGTATAACTTAAATGTGTGATCGTCAAATGATGAGCTATATTTTACTTTTATTTATTATTTTATGAAAAGAGGGCAAGCCCTATATGTTGTGCCGAAAATTTACGGGGTCCGGATGTGATAGGAAACTATCATGTGCCCTCCCATTGATGAAAGTTTACGGGGTCCGGATGTGATAGGAAACTATCATGTGCCCTCCCATTGATGAAAGTTTACGGGGTCCGGATGTGATAGGAAACTATCATGTGCCCTCCCATTGATGAAAGTTTACAGGGTCCGGATGTGATAGGAAACTATCATGTGCCCTCCCATTGATGAAAGTTTACGGGGTCCGGATGTGATAGGAAACTATCATGTGCCCTCCCATTGATGAAAGTTTACGGGTCCGGATGTGATAGGAAACTATCATGTGCCCTCCCATATGATTACGGGTCTCGGACGTGTAAACGTGCCATTCCACAATGTGATTATGGAGATCGGATGTGATAGGAAACTATCATGTGCCATCTCATATGTGCTATATTTATGTACTAAGCTGTTGCAAAGAAAGATGAATCTCTTAATCAAAGCGAAAGTTAAAGGATGAAAATCTTATAACGGAAGATTACCTAATACAAATGAACACAACGCCATAACAAGGAAGTAAATAACGAAAGATGAGAATAAAGGATAAAACATTCAACTATTTTGGGATTTCCCCGTCAATCTGTATAACAGCCGCATGTGTCATCCACCGAGATTTTATCTCATGCCCTATAACTAATATTTTCGAGTCACGAGATTGAGGCCGGGAGCTGCAATAGGCGACCCGCTTCCACTCTCTTTATCTAAATATGTCGCTTTATATTTTTCAGATCTATATGAAATTTGTATTTTGTTAAAGACTCGTCACTATGTTTTTCCCAAGAGTTGAACCTTAGACTCACCGGGTGGCTTTTGTCAAACGATTAATCTCTTTGTTTAGTTATGAACATGGTTCAAACATTTTAAATAAGTGTTTATGAAATCTTCCGCTGCAACTTAAATGAATGGCTTTGCTTTCTAAAAAGAAATTTTTGGCTCGATTTTATGGTTCACTAAGTGATGACTCGGGTTCGGGACGTCAAGACCTCAAAGGTCGACTTTACGAATTCGGGCGTTACATCTATGTTATGATAGGAAAAATAAATCGAGATGTCCAAAAACCTAGAAAATTTGTGAAAGCATCTGTTCAATCAAAGGATATTAAAATTGGTCCATGGAAACCAACTAGTCGAGATAAGGACTACATCTTCGATCTGAAACCAAGAATTCGGTGAAAACTCCTTATCAGACTAGAAGGAATCCAAGAACCAAAATAAGAAGATTTTCTTATTATAATTCTTTTGATGGAAGAAGCAAATGCTATCCTACATTTCTTAAGTTTAGGAAAATTACTCAATCTGAATACAACAAGTTATCATTCAAAAATGGAAGTGGTTGAAAGAAGGAATAGAACTTTGAAGGAAGCGGCCGGGAGCATGTTAGCTGAGTATAATACCCCTCATAGGTTCGGGTGAAGCCATCAACACTGAGCTTGCTACACCCGAGCAGTGCTTAGTTGTCAAAGACAAGGGTAAGACTCCTTATGAGATTTGGAAGGGTAAGATTCCAAGGATCTCATACTTCAAAGCTTTTGGTTGTAAGTGTTTCATCCATAACAATGGAAAATCTAAGTTAAGAACTTTTGATGCTAAAGCGGTGATGGAATATTTTTGGGATATTCTAATACTTCAAAGGCATTTAGAGTTTTTAACAAGACAACTCTTTGTGTGGAAGAAACCCTTCATGTTGTTTTTGATGAGTTGTATTCCTTCTCGGATAAAATGAATCAAATTTCTGAAAATTTAGATAAAATTGAATTGTCCAAGACTAAACATAGAACTGTCTATCTACCTAGTCTTGATTGAGAATCGGATGAAGAAGAATCCCCATCCGACAATCAAGACAACCACATTCGAGACTCCTTGAGATCAGACACCTTTGACATCGGTGATCGGCAAGGGTTAGCTGATGAAGGGGGAACGTCACCGAGGTTGAGTCGGAGGAGGTGCCTACCGAGACTCAAGATGAGGATTCCTCTCCTCACATAGGCAAAAGGATGAGAAGCTATCATCCATCCGATCGGATTATAGGAGATCCATCTAGTAGTGTGCGGACACGAATGATGTTAGACTGAAAGTCTTTTCGGTTGTTATGTGTCGCTTCTTGAACCCAAGTCTATTGAGGAAGCACTATCGGACCCAAATGGATAATGTACCATGCAGAAGAAGCTGCATCGGTTTGAAAGGCAAAATGTATGGGATCTAGTAGAAAGACCACTTACACGTAAAGATTATAGGCACCAAATGGGTGTTTAAAAATAAAAGCAGATGAGAACAATATTATTGTTCGAAATAAGGCAAGACTGGTTGCACAAGGTTATTCACGATCTGAGGGAATAGACTATGATGAAACCTATGCTCTAGTTGCCGATTAGAGGCAATAAGATTGTTCTTGGCATTTGCTTTGCATATAAATCTTTCAAAGTCTTTCAAATGGATGTTAAGTCTGCTTTTCTTAATGGTGTGTTACTTGAAGAGGTCTATGTAGAGTAGCCTCCTGGGTTTAAGATCAATAACAAGGTCTATAAACTCAACAAAGCTCTATATGGATCGATACAAGCTCCCGAGCTCGGTATGATACCCTATCTCGATTTCTTGACATCAAATGGCTTTACTAAAGGTAAGATTGATAGAACTTTGTTTAGAAAGGAAGTAGATGGCAACATCTTACTAGTTCAAATTTATGTAGATGACATAATTTTTGGTTCACCTAATCGAAATTATGTGAAGATTTTAGCATTCTCATGAAAAACAGGTTTGAAATGTCAATGATGGGAGAATTAACATACTTTCTAGGCTTACAGTTAAACGGATGAGTAAGGGTATATTTATACATCGATCTAAGAATGCTAAGGATCCGATTGAGAAATTTGGAATGACAACTAGCAGAGAAGTTAAAATACCTATGGCAACTAACTTCTAAATGGATTCGGATGAGCGAGGGGATACCCACCGATGCAACGGAGTATCGTGGGCGATTGGATCTCTTCTCTATCTCACCGCAAGTAGACCGGACATAGCTTTTGCGGTTGGGGTATGTGCAAGATTTCGCCTAATCCCAAGAAAACTCATCTCGAGACGGCTAAGAAAATTCTTAGATATCTCAAAGGAACCTTGCAAGTAGGGTTATGGTACTCCGGTGATGATAACTTTGGTGACGAGGATATTCGATTCAGACTTTGGAGGATGTAAGATTGATAGAAAATCCACTTCGGAACTTGTCAATTCTTAGGCAACAAATTAATTTCTTGGTTATCCAAGAAAGCAGGACATCTGTTGCCACCTCTACAACTCAAGTTGAATACATGGCGGTGGAAGTTATTGCTCTCAACTCCTCTGGATTAGTCAACGGCTTAGAGATTATAATATTCAAACATCATTTGTTCCTATTTCTTGTGATAGTAATAGTGCAATAGCAATGACTTACAACTCTGTTCTACATTCTAGATGTAAGCATATAGATATTAGGCATCATTTTATTAGGGATCATGTTGAGAAGAATGACATTAGGATTGAGAAAATTGCCACCGAATCACAAAGAGTCGACATTCTTACAAAACCATTAGCTGAATCTAGGTTTAAAGAAATGTGCTTAGAATTAGGATTACTTGATGCATCTTTAGCTGGTTTCTAATTTGTGTGCATCTGTTTCCTTATTTTCTTTTCTTTTCTTTAAATTAATGTCTAGAAAGAATTATCGGACTAGATATGTGTCAAAGGGCAATCAGTGTAGCTGATATCATTGATCTCCTTTTAGGAATCAAGAATCAAGGATTAGTCATATTGACCTTATCTCGAATTGATAATTACTTGTCCGACATTGAGTAAATCGAGATAAGGACACAATAGTCACCGATCTCTGAGAAAATCAGATGACTATTTACATCCTATCTGATTTACCTTAAGCTTTTGATGGTTTCTTTTGAGTATATGTTTTTGCGAGAAGCAGTCACGAGATCATCTTGTTTCGTCTTTTCCTTTTAAAACCTCTTTTCTCGTTATTTTTGTTCCAAAATAAACTGAATTTTTTTTTCAAATTTGAGTCTGTTTTTGCAAGAAAATGTTTTAGAAAAGTAAATTTGAGTCTGTTTTGATTAAACTTGTTTTAAAGTTGCTAAAAAGTTACATCTAAGTTTGTTGATTTTCAATATCGGACGAGGTTACTTTATCGAATGACTTTCCAAACCCATCTGCTTTTAAACTAATCTGTTTTCAAACTTATCTGCTTTAAAACCTTTAGTTGAAGTAAGATACCACTTGGTTGACGTCTGTATACTTACTTCTCTGCATAAAGTAACCTATATCGGTCAAATCAACGATCTATAAAGTAACTATTTACGCATTCCAAAGGCGATTACCATTCACGCGCTGAATCCTAATCGCTTATCTTAGTTTTTAACTGTTGATTAATACTCGGTAAAATTTTTGGAATAAATGGCTCAATTAATTCAAGTTTTCTAAAATGACGATTTCTCTTTCCATTCTTCCTCCCTATAAATACATCTTCTTCTTCCCTAAATCATTTTCTTTCCATTCTCGGAAAACCCGCATATATTTTCAAACCCTTTTTCATTCACAATATTTCCAATGGCATCTTCTTCTAAAACCACCAAAACTTATAAACCCAAATATATCTCTACCAATATTTCTCATTTCAAGATGAATGAGGAATTTTTCAAAACCGATTAAAGGCGAAATGTATGTTGATTTTGAAACAACCAATGACCCGAATTAGCGTAAATTCTTCGTCTTCTCGAAGCATCGCGACTCGAGGTTTTCTTTCATTGAAGTCTCCTCAAAATAAAACAAAGCAGATTTGCTAGGGGCAGAATTTTTGCAAGAATGGAGGACACCCGAGGATGGGTTTGATACTTCGATTGATGGGGCGACTCGAGTTATTCAAGAGAAAGTATCTCGGAATTTTTGATACGTCAATGGAGGGAGTGAATCCATTGGCGTACAAGGAGGATGAATGGGAAGAGTCCTTTGATATGATGGCCAGGTGTCACAAAGAGGTACACGGAGGGATTTAAAGAAGAACACCTTTCGAGAAGAAAATACGAGGTTGTTAATGACGATAATGTAAGGCGGTGTTGGGTGAGCAGAGCTCACATGATGGGTTAACCAAACCCAGATTGTGTGTGATGCGAGCCATTTTGGATGGTGTGCAAGTCAATTGGGTAGATTTGCTGGTTTATAAGTTGAGGGAGGAAAAGAAACGCATCATTTTCAAATCATCGGCCAGAGGGTCGATTCCCACTTCTACGATCGGCCTCTTCAACAAAATCACCGTACTTATTGAAGGGCTGAATAAGGAAGTCGATCGAGAGTGGGTACTAAAAAGTACTCCAAGCAAAAGGGAATCCTCACCAAGGATGACAGACTTGGAGGAAATCCAGACTCGAGATGACGAGTCCGATCTTTGCGAGAGCTCAAAGGCAGGAGTTAGCAGTGCGGAGGGCCAACAACCAGCAGATGTACCAGGTGAGGTGGCTCCAGTTGAGGTAGAAAGCAGAGGGACATGAGGCGGCGGCAGTGAGGTCGCACCTCAAGTAGAATCTGCTGAAACAGTGCTGCAGATCCCAAGGGCGTTTGAGAGGAGGAAAAGGAGGTGGTGAAAGCAGTGAGAAGAAGAAGGGAGAAAGTTCATCTGCGGTTGTTCACAAGGTCAGTCTCGGATGAAGAAGAGGAGGAGGAGGTAGAAATTCCATTGGTAAGGAGGCCAAGACGAGCTACTCGTAGCTCAAGGATCCACCATATCTGGAGGGTCGGAGCAGCAGATGGAGTTGACAACCCTGCTACCAGAGGAGGTCCCGAGTCCTTCAAATAGCAAATGAGGTTGGTCACTAGAGGTCCCACTTTCCCCAATCAAGGAAGGCTGCTCTTTCCCCTATTCCAGGCGAGTACAAGTCTTTCTCCATCTCCTACCTTATCTCACTGTGCACAGCGGTGAAGAAATGCCCAGCTGGCATTTACGAGCCTTTAACTCAACCTCGAAATCCCACCGGTCCAAATAAGCAATGAAGGAGTATCCCGAGGTTGGTACTCCGTGAGCCTCTCCAATGACTACCTCCCCCACACCAAATCCAAGTTCCACCCATAGAATCTTCACCTCCACCAACAACACCTACAAAACCATCTCCCCCACCCTCATCCGAACAAATATCTCTCCCCACACCCAAACCTCACCAATACCAATAATATCCTACTCTTCTCTCCCATCCATTCAAACTCAACCTACCTCACTCCCACATACTCAACTGTAACCCATTCCCTCTTCATCCGATTCCTCATCCGAGGATGACGACGATGACCTAAGCCCCACCTCCGCCATCCCTTCTATCCTCACTTTGTCGAGAAAAAGATAAACTCAACCTTCCACGAAAAATGAAGAGAAGGACAAGGAGAATGGTCGAAGCCATCACAGACACAATGCTAGCTAGCATGAGAGAAGTAGAGGTAACATTGTCCGATAAAATCATAAGTGTCACTAACTCTGTCTTGTTTGGTAAAGTGAAATCGATGGAGGATGAGCGAGGGCATTGAAGGAGGAAGTTATGGGTTACAATCAGCTGGTAGTGAATGAGTTGGTGTAGACCACTCGAGACTTCGTGGTCAAGTGCAATGCTTTAGATGCAAAACTTTCGGACTTGGCTGCTGAAGTTAAAAAGGGGAAAAAGGTAGCGGAGAAGAGACTAGCCCTCACAGTGTGGTTGAGGAGACCGGGAAAGATGTAGGCATGAAGGCCAACACAGTGATCCGGGAGGCAGCCAGGAGGAAGCTCGAATCAAGTCTCGATGAGTTGGCCGCTCTCCACCGAGGGTGAGTCAACCGGAGGAAGCTATAAAGGAGGATGAGGAGAAGAGAAGGAAAGATGAGGAGGAAAGGACCGAGAAGCTCTTGGCTCGGCTAAAAGAATCCGAATCAAGGAGCCAAGGGGAAAGGAAAGGAAGTAGCGATCGAGCCCAGATCACCGAACTTGTTACTGTGGTCGCCGCTAAAGGAAAAGGAAAGAGGAAGGCTGATTAATCTAATCTCTCGGATGAGCGGATCAAAAGAATTAAGAGAGAGATGGAATATTTTGGCAAGAAAGAGAAGAAGAGGAAGAGAAAGAAGAAAGACTCCAATGTCTTTTGGAGTGCTTCTTTGAACGAAAATGGCTTATCAAGGATCGGGCGGCGGGAAATTTAGGCCATTCCATACAACGTCTGCACCTCCTAAGTGGCTTGCGAAAAATATGCTCTTGAATATAAAGATAAGAACCTGGAGGGAATGTGGATGTACTATTGGTACATTCTTAAAGCTCCAGGGCAACTCAACAAGATCCAAATTTGGCTTGGCACGAGTGGATTGAGCAAGTAGACGCAGACTTCTATGCTCGGCCGCTTTGGAAGAAGCCGATGTAGAATTCAATGTCAACTGATCTCTCGGCCTTCGAGTATGCCATTCCTGCGAAGAAGTCGATGGTACCTTGGACCTAGACTGGGTTCAAGGGATTCTTAAGAAAGCAGAGGCCGAATCTGGACTTACTCAAGAGGAGGATCTCAAGCGGCTTAGGAGGCGCGTATTCAATCGCTAATGATCCCGAGAAGAAGAACAATGGGGAGTTTAATAGAAACAGGATTTTTCTTTTCCTTAATTCTATTTTTCTATTATCTTCTCATCTGTAATCTTTGTAAATTTAATGTGAATATACTATGTTTGATTAATTTTACTTGTCTTATTTTCTTAAAGTTGTTTTTTCGCTTTAAGAAAAACTTAAAATTTTCTTAAGTATAAGTCATCGAGAATTTTATCTCTCGTACTTAAATTTTTTTAAAAAAATTTTTTTACTTTAACCTAAGTCTTGAGACTCGTTTTTTTAAGCTTTTTAAAAGAAGTTTAAAAGACCTAAAGTTTTCATATGTGAATAAATCTATTGTAATGTGAAGAATGTGCTTTGATATACCTATCTATTGATCTTGATAAACTCTGAACTAACTTCACTGTGAGTGTGTCTATTCTTGTAGGTTTTAACTTCATCAAAAAGGGGGAAATTGTTAGGTCAAGATTGTTTTGATGAGTTAAAAGACTATTCAGGATAAGCGGACTATGATAAAGAACTCAAGACTAAGTTCTAGTACTAAGGTGATCAGTGGGTCGAGGGTAACTCAAGTCGGTGAAGACGAAATCACAAGTCATCTAGAGACAACCTCAATCCTAGTCATCTGCGGGAGACAAGTATGAAGAGCTCGGACGAGGTCAAGACAAGCCGAGTAGAATAAGAAAGGCGAAGTTTTCACCAAGTCACCGGCAGACGAGTAGGAAGAATCACCGAGGTCTCAAGCGGTTTTCAAGATAAAGTTTGTTAAGCGGTTTCAAGTTTGTTAGAACTAACTAACAAATTAACTGTCTTTCCGGACTTATAAATAGGTCTAGGCATTTCATTTTTGAGATATAGAACACTTATACATATTCGGTTTTTCACACTATTCACTACTCGATTTCAATCACAATCTTTTCACAAGTATTTCAAGAGAGTTCTAAAAAGTTCTAAGTGTTTTTAGAACACTTTTCTTGTAATCTTCAAAATCCAATACTCACCGTAATAGTTAGAATTTAGAGAAGGATTTAGGAAATTGAAGATTTGAAGATTTGTACGAGTTGTAAGTTGTAAGTGAAAGTAAGAAAGTAAGCAAGATGTGAGTCCCTTCTTCGATTGAAGAAGGAGAGTGGATGTAGGATTATTAAAATCCGAACCACTATAAATCCTGTGTTATTTCTTGCTCTCTTTAGTTTCGTTCAATTTACAATATTGTTAATTCAAGATTAAAGTTCAGAATCTTAACTAAAATCTGAATATCAACCTTGCTTTTGATCTTGTAAAAGTTGAGAATTCAATTATCTTCCATTGTGTTTCATCTCGATATTTTGAATTGATCTTGAAAGATTTGAAAAATCTACAAAATCTATTCAAACCCCCTTTCTAGATTTTGTTCTAGAAAGCTAACTCAAGGTTATTAATCAACTCAACTTTCCGGGACCAACATGTGTACATAGATGACGACACATTAGGCAAGATCGTGACTTATTTTGCTTCGCTATTGTATATTACGTCTGTTTTTATTATGTATTGTATTGTATTTGAAACTAGAACACACTAGTGTGTTGCTTTAGAGTTTTGTGGATCATTGGTATACTTGTGACACCCGAGACTCTTACTACTCATTGGTCAATATATTTCATGCATTGAGTGCATTTTAATTAATTATGTGCTACTTGTGATTTTAATTATTTTATCTTGCATTATTTTATTGCGCTTTTAAATACTACATTAATTACATGTGCCTTTATATGTTTAGTGGTGAGAAAATTAATTTATAAGTAATTGAGATTTTCATAGTGTTTGAATACTAATACAAATAATAATTATTAGTGGTATTAATGTGATTAATTATAATACTAATTGTGTTATTAAAATATATATAATATGTGTTAGTGTGTAATATGTATATATATAGTAATTAATTAAGTAGATAAAGGAAAGAAAAGTAAAATAATAAAATAAAAACAAAAACTTACCTAGGAAGTAATTCTAGGCGGTGGATTATAAGCTTGGCCATATCAATTAGGCAGCCAAGTTAGCGCCATTTCACTCACGTAGAGAGAGAGAGATTCTGAAGGGTTTTGGTAAGTTTTCGACTTCCATCAACCGATAAATTTTATACTGCTTTGAAGCTCGCGACGAGTAGAGCAAAACCCTACCCTCAAATCGTTAATATTTATTCTTATTAGATAGTGGAAAGGTGATAGAAGGGTTTAAGGGTTTGATTTAGCGACGTTTTGCGGAATTGAGGTAAGTAGATTGAGGGTTTAAGGTGATATGTGAATATTTTGTTGATTGTGATACTTGATTGATATTCAATTATTATTGTGAAAGGAGTCTGTGAGCTCCATATATGAAGTGGAATGAACCTGTGAGTTCGGTGATTCTTGTGAATTGAACCCGCATAAAAGAATTTGTGAATTCCATGATATTGCGTAAATAGAAAGGGTGTCTTGAGCATGTGGTTTTACTGTGTGTGTATGCCGCATTGCATCATGCATATCATGCATTAACATGAAAACGTTTTATCAAATGGTGTGATTGACCATCGATTATGCACCGAGGACGGCGGTTGTTGGAACCACCTATCGCTGCCTATACGAAATTATCGATTCGGGATCGTAATCACATAAACGCAGCGGATAGAATTGTACCTTTATTCACCGTAATAGGTGAAGACAAACCAGTTCTAAGGTCGAATCGCGATCGAAGGATGAGCCTCGAACCTCACGGTCTTCGCCGTATTCCTATCCCTTTCCCTCGACGCCGAGTGGTCGACGATCCTCCAAGGAATCGAATCCGCCTCTCTCTGATCTCACGTTTTTCACACGCTGGAGGCTCGATGTTAGGTTTATTTATAGGCTACAACAGGGACCCTAAGGAGGAATTAGGGTTAGGCCTCCCGATGGGCCTAAATATCCCGTGTGTTCGATCCGAACACTTTACTTAAGCCCATCAATTATAACTCGACCACTAAAGAGTTCTAATTGAATTACCGTCCTAATCCCATATTATAATATGGGCTCCTTTATTATGTGTACGTTTATTTCCCGTGTTTAAGATATCGAATGTCCACAAATTAACTAAATTCTTGACAACTTAATTAATTTATATCTAATTCCAAGAGTAGTACCACTCATCTTTATTATTATGTCGGATTAAATCCACCTGCAGGGTTTACATAATAATCTTTATGAGCTCCTCAAGGGGACATCATCATCCTAAATAATTAGGACACAGCTTTCCTTCTATAATCAACAAAGACACCATATAAATAATGCTATCTCCCAATTCACCGAGCCTATTGATTTAATAAATCTCACCCATTGGCAAATCAAAGAAACATACATTAGTACACGTGCCCATTATTATATAGGGATTAAGAAGACGTACATCCATAACAACACAGTCTTGTTCTTTTATATAGTCGGTACAAATTGAACAACCTCATATGGTCCTGCTCAATACATACAAAATGTACTAGTGTAACTATATAGTCAAGATAGACTAATACCAAATTACACTACAACCGCTCCAATGGTTTGTCCAAATCCATCTTGGTTGTGAGCTATTATTTTTAATCTATAAGGAACTGATAGCATAATCTTCTATGTGACACCACACACCATGTTATCTACGGTATAGATTAACCGAACAAAATAATGATATATATAACAATCATAAACAATAAGTATTTTGATCATAATGAATCTTATATAAAAAAATGTTCATACTCAAAAAGATATTCATACAAAAGCTAGGCTTATAGTATACATCCTAACAATCTCCCACTTATACTAAAAGACTATGCTTCCATAATTCTTTGCCGTACATCGATTTCCATCCCTTCAACATGCCCATCAAAAGCTTTCGCTGGAAGAGCCTTTGTGAAAGGATCTCGCTAGGTTATCCGCTGATGCACGATCTTGGCGACAACAACTTCTCCTCATTTTACGATGTCTCGTATCAGGTGGTACTTGCGCTCAATGTGTTTGCTTGCTTGTGGGCTCGTGGTTCCTTCGAGTTTGCCACTGCACCACTGTTATCACAATAAATTGTGATAGCTTTAGGCAAACTAGGAATCACTTCTAAGTCCATCAAGAAGTTTCTGAGCCATACAGCCTTCTTTGGTGCCTCGCAGGCTGCTACATACTCGGCTTCCATGGTGGAGTTCCATAACGCATTTCGCTTTACACTCCTCCATACTATGGCTCCACCTCCCAAGGTAAACACATAACCCGAGGTAGATTTCTTGTTGTCCCTATCCGAGTGGAAATCGAGTCCGTGTAACCCTTAGGAAGTAAAGTATACGCTTGGTAAACCTGACATATAATTTCTAGTCCTTTTCGTGTACTTTAAAATATGCTTTACCGCAGTCCAATGTCCTTGTCTGGGTTACTTTGATATCTGCTAACCATGCCCACGGCAAAACAGTGTATCCGGCCTCGTACATAGCATTGCATACATTGGGCTTCCTACGGCCAAGCATAAGGAACCGCCTTCATGTCCTCTATCTCCTTTGGTGTCTTAGGACACATCTCTTTATAAAGGTACTCCATGTCGAAAAGATAGAAAACCTTTCTTGGAGTTTTGCATGCTAAAAGCGAGCCAAGATAGTATCAATGTATGAAGGCTTGAGATAAGCATAACATTCTTTTCTTGCGATCCCTTATAACTTTGATCCCAAGAATATGTCCAACTTCTCCCAAGTCCTTCATATCAAAGCTGCTTGGACAACCATACCTTTACGTCTGACAACACCTTGACATTGTTGCCAATGAGCAAGATGTCATCTACGTATAGTACAAGAAATACCACCACGTTTCCGTCACTCTTCTTGTATACACATGACTCATCCGGACATTGAATAAATCCATAAGACTCGGA
Source organism: Paraleonurus japonicus (assembly GCA_030762865.1). Lineage (NCBI taxonomy): Eukaryota > Viridiplantae > Streptophyta > Magnoliopsida > Lamiales > Lamiaceae > Paraleonurus > Paraleonurus japonicus. The sequence continues at coordinate 30,092,873 of CM061054.1, forward strand.
TTACCTCATCAAAACGGATGTTCCAAGATCTCGAAGCTTGTTTCAACCCATAAATGGACCGATTAAGCTTACACACAAGATGCTCTTTGCCCTTTGCAATGAATCCTTCGGTTGCTTCATATAGATGTTTTCTTCAAGACTTCCATTAAGGAAAGTCAGTCTTGACATCCATTTGCCAAACCTCATAATTCATTTGAGCAAAGAATAGACAAAAGAATCCAGATAGACTTAAGCATGGCAACCGGTGAAAAGGTTTTCTCATAATCGATTCCTTCTTTTTGAGTGTACCCCTTCGCTACAAGCCTTGCTTTGAAAGTTTCTACTTTCCCATCCGATCCTCGTTTTCTTTTGTAGACTCCACTTACAGCCAATGGCTTTTACACCATTTGGTGGTTCTACTAGCTCCCAGACTTGATTAGAATCCATAGATTCTAATTCAGATTTCATTGCTTTTTCCCAAGATTCTCGCATCTTTATCTTGGAGTGCTTCGTCATAGCTCCAGGATCCGATTCGTGTTCACTAGTACTAAGTCCGAAGACTCTCCCAAAAACATGAATCTATCAAGTTGTCTAACAACCCTCCCACTACGACGAGGCACTTGTGATAATAGTGTATCATTATTAGCAGATGGTGCCGACCCATGTGGTATCTCATCTTGTACTCTTGGTACTAAGGTAGAAGTTTCTCCTTATTTCTTCTAAAATAATTTTACTCATGGGCTTGTGGTCCATTACATAGTCCTCTTCTAAAAATCGGGCATTTGTGCTAACAATTACCCTCTCGATCTTTAGGACTATAAAATAAACCACCTTTCGTTCCTCTAGGATAGCCCACAAACAAATAACTTCGTACGAGATTCCAACTTATCAAGATCTCCTTTCAAAGACATGTGCCGGACTACCCCAAATCCGAATATGTTTCAGACTAGGCTTACGCCCATTCCACAATTCTCGTGGGAGTAGAAGATACTGTCTTAGAAGGAACCATGTTCAAAATGTACGCTGCCATTTCGTGGCATACCCCCAAAACGAACTCGCAATTCCGAATAGCTCATCATCAATCTAACCATTTCCAAGAGTGTCCTATTCCTTCGCTCCGCCACACCATTCTCGTTGGGGTGTACCAGTGCATAATTGGGATTGAATCCCAGCCTTTCCGATAAGTAATTCCTAAACTCTCCTAAGAGGTACTCGCCACCACGATCAGATTAGTGTTTTGATATATTTACCATGACGCTTCTCCACATCAGCCTTGTACTCTTTGAATTTATCAAAGCACTCGGACTTGCGGCGCATCAAATAAATATATCCATATTTCGAATAATCATCTCGTAAAAGAGACAAAATATTCGAAACCACCCCTTGCTTGAGTAGACATAGGACCACATAAATCAGAATGAACCAATTCCAACACTTATTTGGCTCTATACCCCTTGGCTTTAAAAGGCCTTTTGGTCATTTTTCCTTCCAAGTAGGACTCGCGAGTCGGATAGTTTTCCACATCCAATGAACTCAAAGGTCCATCGGCTATCAACCTTTGAATCCTACTCAAGTTAATGTGACCTAATCTTAGATGCCAAAGATATGTTTGGTTCATTTTTTAAGGTTCTTTTTACTTATTTGAGTTAGAAGATGTACTATTAATTTCCATTTGTTGCTTTGTGGGAGTTATTGGATTAAGAGTATATAAATTGCCAAGTAACGCACTGCAGGCAGATAATAGCACTATTTTTCTTGACAACCACTTTGCTATCAAAAGAAACAATATCCATCCAAAAATAACTTAGAAACTGAAATCAAGTTCTTTCTAAAACAAGGTACGTAAAGACAATTTCTCAAAACCAAAGTCTTATTCTTATCAAAAATAAATAAACATCTCCCACTCGCAACACTGCTACTTTCGTAGCGTCGCCCATGTAGATGGTAATCTCACCCTCACTAAGCCGCCTCTGGTTTCCTGGAACCCCGCAAAGAATTGCGGACATGATCGGTGGCTCCCGTATCTACACACCGGGTGCCGGTAGATAACACCGCTAAACATGTTTCAATAGTTAGTGAATAAGATATACCTTCTTTTTCCTTTTTACGGGGCAATCTACCTTCCAATGTCCTGGCCGCTTGCACAAAAAGCATTTGCCCTTAGGCTTCTTCACGCCCATTTGGTGGACCAATTTTCTTTGGTTCACCCGCTTTCTTTGCCAAACCAGCTTGTTTCTTTTTCTTCATCACTTTGTCTTTTGGCTTAGATGTAGAAACATTTTCAGCAATATAAGCTTGAGAAGCTTGACGAAATAACCCTTCGCTACTTGGAGTTCGTCAAGTTCCGCCATCGAATACAACCTTTTGTTCATGTTGTAGTTCGTAAACCGCTCAAAACTCTTAGGCAGGCTCTGAGAACGATATCGACTGGTTTCCATCGATTTCAGCTCCAAGGACTTTCATCTCATTCAAATGAGCCATCATCTTAAGGATATGATCCCTTACGGGTATCCCCTCGGCCATGGTGGTCGTCATTAAGTTTCTCATGGCCTCTTGCCCGGCAGCCCGACTCGTGTCCGAAGAGTTCTTTGAGATTGAGCATCATCTCATAAGCGAGGTCATGGCCTCGATGCCGATGTTGCAGCACATTTGACATAGAAGCCAAATTGTAACACCGCGCCATCTCATCTCGCCTTGACCCACTTCTTATAAGCCTCTTTCTCCTCTTCACTAGAGTTTTCATCGGGTTTTTCAGACAAACCTCAATGAGTACAAACTTGTACTCTTCAGCAGAAGACAATGTCCAAGTTTCTTTTCCAATCAATATAATTAGGACCAAGAAGTTTGTTTTCTTTAAGAATAATAGCAAGTGGATTGAAAGCCATGATAAATCCCGAGAAACACGTAAATGCATTATGATCAAAATTAAGAATTTAAATCAATATTGTTTCCCTCAAACAATACAATTAAATTTACCAACACCTCAAAACACCATGAAGTTTGTATGCCACGATAGTGTGGACGTATACTAATTCAATCATTTGCAAGAGGAGGTTTTACCCATTAATTTCATCATTTTGTCAAACAAAATAAAAATTAATAGTTGGTTTGTCTTTAGCCATACAAATAACAGACTTACTCCGATGGGGAGGATACCGTTATATGCATCTAAGTGTATACCATTTCTTAATACTAAGTTAATTACCTAGGTTTGTGCCTCTTCGTATGGAGAAGATAACACGCTCCTAAATAACTTACTTATAATTATCTATAAGGAAGTTTGATCTAGTGATCCGCAAACAAACACATCCGATATGGAAGAAGGCACTTAAAACCAACGCTCATGTTTGAATGCATCACTTACAAACCAGAAATGGAGGCTATGGGATTTGTTGAAAAATAACCCCTCTCCCACTTAGTTTATTTAACATGAGGGATATTAATAAGCACAATATATGAAACACATAAAGCATGCTAAACACAATAACACATATGAGAAAGAATAAATATGGAAAATAAAATTCCAACTATTATGGCCACTTTCATGCTCCCATGTTCTTGAATGTTCGCCGTTAAGCGGGTGCGGCGCGCCACGCAGCGAGATCGACCGGCCGCTCGAGTCACGAGATCGACTCCTGCCCGGCCAGGTCGCGGGTGCGGCGCGCCTGTCAACGGGTGCGGGGCAGCGCCATGCAATACGGGTTCCACCTCGGTTCCTCCATCGACCATCCTAATACTGCTCCTATTACAGCTTTATCCAACGATCCTATACATCATCTAGATCGAAATAAAACCTACACGATGCATCGCCGTGGTTATAACTATTACAATCATTCACCAACCCAAAACAAAACCTCGACAGTCCGAGGGTTTAATACATACATAAACATACATGCTTTGACCATAATAGTTGGATTTAGGGTTCCCGCAAAAATATCGCAATATTCGCATACCCAAAAAAAGATCTACGATTAACATCGAATCCCTAATATAACAGATTTATGATAATCATGCAAGCCCTAATATGACAGATTTACAAATATCATGCAATCCTATTCAATATCGATCATGAACCTCTATTATACTGCATCAAGAAACCCTATTATAACATATCAAGAAATCCTATTATAACAGATCAAGAAACCCTATTATAACAGATCAAGAAACCCTATTATAATATATTTACAATAATCATGCAATCCTAATAAATCAGATCTATGAATAACCGAATCAATTGCATAGAGTCGTAAAACACGGCTCGATACCAATTGTTGGAACCATCGATCGCCAACTCTACGAAATTATCGATTCGGATCGTAATCACATAAACGCAGCGGATAGAATCGCACTTTATTCACCATAATAGGTGAAGACAAACCAGTTCTAAGGTCAGAAATGCGATCGAAGGATGAGCCTCGAACCTCACGGTCTTCGCCGTATTCCTATCCCTTTCCCTGGATGTCGAGTGGTCGACGATCCTCCAAGGAATCGAATCCGCCTCTCTCGATCTCACGCTTTTTCACACGCTGGAGGCTCGATGTTAGGGTTTATTTATAGGCTACAACATGGACCCTAAGGAGGAATTAGGGGTCAGCCTCCCGATGGGCCTAAATATCCCGTGTTCACCCGAACACTTTACTTAAGCCCATCAATTATAACTCGACCACTAAAGAGTTATAATTGAATTATCATTCTAATCCCATATTATAATATGGGCTCCTTTATTATGTGTACATTTATTTCCCGTGTTTAAGATATCGAATGTCCACAAATTAACTAAATTACCGACAACTTAATTAATTTATATCTAATTCCAAGAGTAGTACCACTCATCTTTATTATTATGTCGGATTAAATCCACCTCATAGGTTTACATAATAATCTTTATGAGCTCCTCAAGGGGACATCATCATCCTAAATAATTAGGACACGGTTTCCTTCTATAATCAACAACACACCATATAAACAATGCTATCTCCCAATTCACCGAGCCTATTGATTTAATAAATCTCACCCATTGGCAAATCAAAGAAACATACATTGAGTACACGTGCCCATTATTATATAGGGATTAAGAAGACGTACATCCATAACAACAGAGGTCTTGTTCTTTTATATAGTCAAGACAAATTGAACAACCTCATATGGTCCCGCTCAATACATACAAAATGTACTAGTGGAACTTTATAGTCAAGATAGACTAATACAAAATTACACTACAACCGCTCCAATGGTTTGTCCAAATCCATCTTGGTTGTGAGCTATTATTTATAATCTATAAGGAACTGATAGCATAATCTTCTCGTGTGACACCACACACCATGTTATCTACAAGATAGATTAACTCGGACAAAATAATGATATATATAACAATCATAAACAATAAGTATTTTTATCATAATGAATCTTATATAAAAAAGATGTTCATACTAAAAAGGTGTTCATACAAAAGTTAGGCTTATAGTATACATCTTAACAGCGGGCGACCTAGGAGTTAAGACAACCAGCAGATCATGGCGTATGCTACCTAGAGTAGGCCACCGTCTCATATTTTATGCCGTGTTCATATTTTTCGTAGGGGACTTCTGAACGGATCGGGGTTCAGTGTTTGGTGATGGACCTCGCTAGGCCGTTAGAGGGTAGGATCCTCACCGGTATGGGTCGGCGTGGAGGGATAGCTTCTTGGTGGTCATGGGGGCGCGATGAGGGGGGACCTTCAATGGCCACAAGAGGATGGGCCTCACGTCGAGGTCATACATATAGTTGCTACTTAAATATAATTGAATTGAGCTTAGTGCTCGTGTGCCGGTGCATAGTAGTGAGTCGAGGCCCTAACGAGTGTTTCATAAATAAATTGATGATTTTAAAGAGAGTGCATTGTGCATTGGGAGGTTTTCGAACTAAACACCGCATCATGCATAATTTCTTCTTACCGAGATTTATATCTCACCCAATTTATGCATTGTAGGTAATCCCGATGATTACAGATGAAGGCTATCGACAAGCCGCGACGCTCTTACAGTATGACGACATTGGGTAGGACCATGGCTTATTTTTCTTCTCGTTATTGTATATTACATCTGTTTTGGATATGTGCAGTATAAACAAGCATGTACTAGTGTGTTTTGTGGTGGGTTAGGGTTTGTTAAGAATCGGTATGAATGTGAACAGTTATGTTTTGAGTATGTGATAGTGTTATGCCGTTTGAAAAAAAAATGGAGCAGGTTTTCTTGGTTGTTTTAAAGTTTAAGTTCATATTATGTTGGTTGTATAAATGTGGTCATGTCGAGTGGTATCGTGAGTACGCTTTCCCTCCCGTAGATCAAGCCTATGTACACGCTCTCGGAATTTGGAGAGCCCGGCCATTCCGAGTAAGTGTTTATGTAAATTTTGCTTGTGTTATTACTTATCATGAACTATATTGGCCATGTGGTGTAGGACTGGTTGTGTGAGTGAATAGATATGGTGGGCAATGAGGGTGAGAGTATTGTTAGAGAAAGAACTCCTGAGCCGACAAAGACCGATCACCGGGTGTTGATCGAGATAATGTTATAGCTTGTTTGGCGCATTTGGTTGAGCGTCGGGCCCAATAAATCCAACAACACATCCAACAAAGGGATACGAGATAGGCAACATGAAGATGTGAATTGGCCACAATCAGCGAAAGCGAACCTGATTGACTTAGTTTCCGAGCGGTTTCAAAGCTAAATCCCCTATCTTTGAGGATGCTACCGATCCCTTGGGCTGCAGAGGATTGGTTGAGAACCTTGGATAATATGTTTCAATATAGTAGAATCCCCGAGGTGGAAAAGGTTTTGTGCGCATCCTTCATGTTACGCAGAGTGACGGACATTGGTGGGACACCGTTAAAAGTATCGAAGACATTACTACTATGACATGGGAGAGATTTAAAGAGATTTTCGAAACAAGTATTTTACCACCCCTATCGAATAATGAAAATGAATGAATTTATACAATTGAAGCAGTGGTACCATGACTGTCATAGACTATCTTCGCAAATTTGAACAGCTTATCCGTGTTTGTGGAACATATGTTGAGTAGCGAAACCCCGAAAGTTGAGAGGTTTTTGGAGGGTTTGAGACCCGAGCTATATAGGGATGTGAGCATGGCCGGCATTCAGGGAATGACCTATGCACATGTTGCAGAAAGAGCCCAAATTGCCGAACAAGCTGAGATGAGAATAAAGGCAAGTACAAGAGGCTCGACGATAGTTTCAACAAAGACAAGTACCGTCGTGGAGTGGGGATAGTAAGAAAAGGCCATTGCTATTCCAAAACCAAGACCAAATTTCCAATTTCGACAGGACAGAGACCGAACAAGAGGGTTCAGGAAAAAGTTCAAAGACGGATCAAATTTCTGCGGTACCACCATCACCACCCGTTTGTTTGAATTGTGGTAAATTGCACGGTGGAGCCTATTTTCTTCCCCCTAGAGTTTGTTATTCCTGTGGACAAAAAGGACATATAGCTACTATGTGTCCAAATAGTGGTAAGCAAAGGGAGCAAGGAAGAGTTCCAAAGACTAGTGTTTACCCCGACAAAGGAAGACGTAGAAGATAACTCGGTGGTTACCGGTAAACTTTCTATTTTTAGTATTTCAACTTTTGTGTTATTTGATTCTCGGAGCTACACATTCATTTGCATCCACCGAGTATGTGAGGAGGCCGGGTAAACTACCTAACCTAATGTAAGCCAAATTTGATGTGATGATCCCATTCGGTGATTCAAAACAAACCAATCAGATTTTACGGGAATGTGTTATACCCATAGAAGGTAGAGAAGCGTGTGCGAATTTGATTGTATTAGACATGAACGACTACGATGTGATTTTGGGTATGGATTGGTTATCGAAATATGGTGCTACAATTGATTGTCGAGAAAAAGAGTATCACATTTCAGCCGGTGGAAGAGGAACTTTTCTCCTTTGTCGGGAATAAAGAAAAGCTTTAGATTCCCGATGATATCGCCGAGTACAAAGATTATTGGAAAGTGGTTGTGAGGGCTATTTAGTCGGTGTAATGAGTAATGAAGGGCAACAAGGTTCAACTGTTAGTAAGGTGTCGGTTGTACAAGAATATCTGAAGCTGTTTCCGGATGATCTTCCGGGATTAACACCGAGATCGTGAAATAGAATTTGTGATTGAACTACAACCAGAGTCTCTCCTATATCTAAATCACCATATAGAATGGCGCCAATTGAAGTGAAAGAATTGAAAGTACAATTGCAAGAGCTACTTGAAAAGGGTTTCATCTCGTCCTAGTTTTTCACCATGGGAGCGCCGAGTTTTGTTTGTTCGAAAGAAAGATGGTACATTGAGGATGTGTATAGACTACCGAGAACCGAACAAAATCACGATTATGAATAAATATCCTTTACCTCGCATTGATGATTTGTTTGATCAACTTCAAGGTGCATCTATCTTTTCAAGATTGACACGAGATCGGGGTATCATCGATTGAAAATAAAAGAAGAAGACATTCCTAAAACCGCATTTAGTACGAGATATGGGCACTATGAATTCTTAGTAATGCCATTTGGGCTAACAAATGCTCGGCAAAGAGCGTTTATGGATTTGATGAATCGGGTATTTAAAGACTTCCTAGATAGATTTGTTATTGTATTCATCGGCTGACATCTTGATTTATTCCACGACTAAAGAAGATCATGCAGGCATTTGAGGAAGGTGTTAGACATTTCAAAAGAAAAACAACTATATGCAAAATTCAAGAAATGTGAATTCTCGGTTAGATCGAGTTGTTTTCATGGGACATGTGATATCGAGAACGGGATTTCATTTGACCCAAGCAAAGTTGAAGCAATTAATAACTGACCACAACCTACAAATCCATCGGAGGTGCGTAGTTTCCTTGGTTTAGCGAGGTATTATCGCAGATTTGTTGAAGGATTTTCTAAAATTGCTTCTCCATTAACACATTGACGAGAAAGAACATAAACTATAAACGGACGGATGCGTGTAAACGAAGTTTTCAAGAACTAAAGAAGTGACTCGACATCGGCTCCTATTTTGGCAATTCTAACTGGAATTGGAAGTTTTAATGTTTACAGAGTGATGCTTCAAGAATGGTCTCGGTTGTGTCTTGATGCGAGAATGGTAATGTGATAGCGTATGCATCTCGGCTGAATGATTACGAAAAGAACTATCCTACACACGATTTAGAGCTTGCGGCGGTGGTATTTGCACTTAAAATTTGGAGACATTACTTATACGGGGAGCATTGCAAGATCTACACCGATCATAAGAGTTTGAAATACTTTTTCACTCGAAAGAACTCGAACATGAGACAATGAAGGTGGTTGGAACTTGTGAAAGATTATGACTGTGTCATCAACTATCATCCTGGTAAAGCTAATGTGGTGGCAAGATGCGTTGAGTCGAAAATCGAGTGGAAAAGATAGCAGCTTTGACTTCAATTCAGAAACTTGAACTTCTTGACCTACAAAAGATGAACATAGAACTTGTTGAATGTGGAAACTGGATGAACAAAGCTTGCGGCGCTAACACACGAAACCCACTTTGATTGATAGAATTTATCAAGGGCAGCAGATCGATGAATATTTTGCCAAGATAAAGAAATATCTCACTTGGGCGAATCATCGACTTTCGCTTATCAAAGAATAGTGTACCTCGATGCAGAAATCGACTGTATATACCTAATATTGACAAGACTCGTGAGGATGTGATGAAAGAAGCACATTCGACACCCTATTCGGTACATCCAGAGCTATCTAAAATGTATAGAGACTTGAAATTGCATTATTGGTGGTCAGGCATGAAGAAGGATATTGCGCAATATGTAGAACAATGCTTGACATGTCGGCAAATCAAAGCGAGTAACATCGAGAGGCCGGGAACCTTGCAACCGTTGTTTATTCCGAATGGAAATGGGAGAATATCCACGATGGACTTTGTTACAGGATTTCCCAAGACAGCTTAAAAGTTTTGATGCAATCTGGGTTATTGTGGATCGATTGACAAAATCAGCTCATTTTCTACCAATATGCACCATATATTCTATGGATCGTTATGCTCGAGATATATATACAAGAGATTGTCGACTTCATGGTGTACCACTCACCATTGTTTCCGATAGGGACTCCAGTTTTTATCTAATTTTTGGAAGAGCCTATAGAAAGCTTTAGGGACTCAATTATCTTTTAGTACGCGTATCATCCACGAGATAGATAGACAATCGGAAACGAACAATACAAATTCTAGAAGATATGCTCGAGCTTGTGTGTTAGATTTTCAAGGCGGTGGAGTAAATTTTTGCCTTTGATAGAGTTCTCTTTATAATAATAGCTATCGAGTCCACTATCGGAATGGCTCCATATGAAGCACTTTATGGTAGAAAATGTCGATCTCCGATTACATTGGGATGAAGTCGGAGAAAGAAAGCTTTTGGGTCAGATATGATTCGAGAAATGAGTGAAGCAAAGAGAACAGCATTCGAGAAAGAATGAAAGACTGCACAAAGCCGACAAAAGAGTTATGCAGACAAAAGAAGAAGAAAATTAGAATTTGAGGTAGGTGACCAAGTATTTTTGAAAGTTTCTCCAATGAAAGGAATAATGCGATTTGGGAAGAAAGGGAAGCTTAGTCCGAGATACGTGGGTCCATTTTCTATCATTGAAAGAATTGGCGAGGTCGCTTATAAACTTGACTTGCCTCGTGTCAATGTCTCGGATACACAATGTGTTTCATGTCTGCATTGAGAAAATATATTGCAAATCCATCACATGTTTTAGAGGGTAGGATCCTCACCGGTGTGGAGTCGACGTGGAGGGATAACTTCTTAGTGGTCATGAGGGCGCGATGGAGGGGGACCTTCGATGCCCACAAGAGGATGGGCCTCACGTCGAGGTCATACATATAGTGGCCACTTAAATATAATTGAATTGAGCTTAGTGCTCGTGTGCACTGTGCATAGTAGTGAGTCGGGGCCCTAACGAGTGTTTCATAAATAAATTGATGATTTAAAAGAGAGTGCATTGTGCATTGGGAGGTTTTCGAACTAAATACCGCATCATGCATAATTTACGCTTCTTGAGATTTATATCTCACCCGGTTTATGCATTGTAGGTAATCCCGATGATTGCAGATGAGGCTACTTGGACAAGCCGTGGGCGCTCTTGCGAGGTTTTGAGTAGCCGTGTACATAGATGACGACTGTTAGGCGGGACCGTGGCTTATTTTGCTTCTCGCAATTGTATATTACGCCTGTTTTGGATATGTATAGTATAAACAAGCATGTATTGGTGTGTTTAGTGGATTAGGGTTTGTTAAGAACTGGTATGAATTTGAACAGGTTATGTTTTGAGTATGTGATAGTGTTATGCCGCTTTGATAAAAAAATGGAGCAGAGGTTTTTCTTGGTTGTTTTAATGTTTAAGTTCATATTATGTTGGTTGTGTACATGTGGTCGCGTCAATACTAAGAACTAATATGAATGTGAATAGGTTATACTATAAGTATGTGATAATGTTATGTTGTTGAAAAAATGGTAGGTTTGCGATTATATTATGTTTAAATTCGTTTTAAGGTTGGTTGTATAATCGTGGCCATATCGCTTTGGGATAATTAGTGATAATGATTTATTTATTTTGTAGGTCAACGAATTTACAATAGAAGCAATAATGTAGTTGTCCTGGTTTAGGGGTCACGTAGGGTAGGGGTGAGTGAACTTCCAACCATACATTTAAAGTGTGGTTGTTTATAAGGTCAAATCGGGAGGGTGACTCTCCATTTCATGTTGTCTGGCATGCCCACATGCACGTGCACACCAACATATAATCACTCTCAAACATGGAACACATATACTACCAAAATAACAAATAATAAAATAATATATTTGTAAAGATGAAAAAGTTATTTTGATGAAATAAAGATGAGTAGTAAAATAAGATGACCAAATTTTAATACGTTGTATAGTCAAATTTGAAGTAATAAGTGTTATAAATAAAATCTTTGTAATAGATAGCTTAGATATGTTCAAGATGTCGACGAAGATATGATTATTCGGATGAAATCAAGTTAGTCAAGCTTGAAGATATCGTGACAACCAAGCTCCTAAAAGATTTGAAGATAGACTGAGTAGAATAAGAAAGACATGTCAAAATCGGACTAGGAGAAGTCATCGATAGGAAAGAATCGGGACAAAGAGAAGATGGTTACATTGTTATAACCAACTAATAAGAAACATTTATAACTAACTCAAAAAAGCGATTAGCTTACAACTAATCAAGAGTATAAAAGGAGTATGAAGTTCTTTGAACTACAAAAATGTGTATACAACACACAAGTGAATTCATAGATCAATTAACGCACAAAATTCTTCTAGATTAGAGTTTAATTCATACAAGTTTTTCTTTAAGTGTTTATAGAACACTTTAAATTTTATCTTCATTATTATTCTCTGTTAGGATTTGAATTTGTATGTTTTGATGATGTTCTTAAAACCTATGTGTAATAGGACCAATCGAACTGTTAGTCACCGATGATCTAGATAGGGTTTATGTCTTAGTCTGAGCTTAAACTTGCTAGGGCTTAACCTTTCAGATCGATTGGCTGAGAACTAAAGGTCACTGATAAGAAGACTTAAAGATCTAAGAGAGATTTCGTTCGAAGTCATTTAGAAGGGCGCCATGAAGATCAAGAAGAGATGATAAGAGTTACGCAAAGAAGTATTGTCAAGAAAGGTTCAAGTGAAGATAGCAAGGTTGGAATCCATGCTACAAAGAAGCTTCGAGATGTCTTTGGAGCAAGGTTGAAAGTTGCTAGAGTTGACTTCAAGAAATTCATCGGGATAACAAAAGTCGAAAGATAACTCTAAGATACTCAAGTCACTAAGTGAAGATTTGATTATCAATCAAGATCAATCACGACATAATTGATTGGTATCGAGAAAATCAATTATCCAAAGTCAAACAAATCTTCCAACGATCACTTACCATTTCTTTGAAGATCTGATTGACAAATTAGCCTAACGGCTAGTCAAATTCGAATCATAAAAAGCTGAAGTGAAGAATTTTCAAAAATAGATACACGCGCGAGAAACATTAAGAATAACTCCTTCACTCAAATAAATACACGCTTAACTCTTCATACCGAGAAATTGATCGAACACGTTGAATTTTCTAAGAGATTTATTTTTGGTCAAGGAAGTGTAAATCACCTTTCATTATCTCAAGCATTTGCAGTGTTGTCGATTGTTTTAGATCTAAGAGTTAAACACTCAAAGATCGAATCGATTGTACCAAGGGCAGCAGAACTTGTTAAACTTCCCGTGGTCGAATCCTCAAGGAGATTAGAGGAGACAAGACCGAGTTTGGTGGATAGTAAGGCCCCTGTGGAATCAGGGAGAGTGGACGTAGGATCGCCTTATATCCGAACCACTATAAAAATCTTTTGTGCCTTTACACCTTTCTCGCATTCATAATTATAACTACTCATTCATCATTGTTTTATAAACCCGCATTAATCTTGCTAAGTATTCTTCTCAAAGGTTTTCTTTAAAAGGGTTTTTCAAATACACACGAGATTAGCTTCCGCACCATCGAAGACTTCGAAGTTTCCAAGTCTCTGATCTCACTTAGCACACTCGAGTACCTTGCTGCGTAAGACTTTAAAGTCTTCTAACCTCACACTCAGCTCCACGAAAAGTTGTAAAAAGTTTTGAGTGTGGTAAAGTCTATTCAACCCCCTTCTAGACTTTCCACCTCCTTGCACATCTCGTTCCGGGACCAACAAGTTGGTATCGTGAGCAAAGGGTTCAACCGACCACCGGCTTTGGTTACCAATAGTCTTTGAGGAAAGATCACATTGGTCATCCGAATGCATCTTTTGAAAAACCGTTTTCATAAAACTCATTGTATTCATTGCATAATCATTTTTATTACTAATAATGAAGTTCTCATAAGAGCGATAAAAAGAAAGCTACCAGAAGTTCTCCATTGAAGACTATGACTACCGGAAATTTCGCATGGAAAATCATCTTGGTGCAATTCATGATAGGATGCTTGAAACACTTGAAGATGGACCAATAAAGTTTTACTTTGAACCAGTAAGTTCTGGGGAGCGGTGGAGCGAAGCATCTACTCGGACGAAGATTGAAAGAAAAGGAGTGAAATATCAAATGATGAAAGGAAACTATTTAATCTTGATCAAATTGCTCGAACAGAGATCATAGAGACTCTAACCGAGAGAGCTTACAGAGAAAGTCAAGACATGTAAGACCGCAAAAGAGATGTGGGAAACCCTAGCACTCATGTGTGAAGGTTCGAGCAAATTAAAGAAAATAAGTTGCGATCTCATTCTACATTCGTTTGACACATTTAAGATGAAGCCTGATGAGACAATAGATCGATTGGATCTAAGACCTGACAAATATCATCAATAAAGCAAGTTCATTAGGAAAGTCTTATACCGAGAAGGAAATCAACAACAAAATATTGAGATCTCTAACTAGTAAATGGTAGAGTCAAGATCACGGTGATCAAAGATACAAATGCAATCGAGCAGATAAGTCATCATGAGTTATTTTCCACATTTGAAAGCTCATGAATATGAGCCCAAATTGTGAAACAAAGAAGAAGACGAGGAACGAAAGGAAATTCAAATCTCTAAGAGAAGGAAGTTGCTTTCGCAAGGTCACTTCAATCAAGCCATCAACAAGAACCCTATTGGAGAGGATTTAAGCTTGAAAGCAACAAATGGCCCTTCTTTGACGACTTAAAGTTTGATAAAATGAATTCGAAATTTTGGGAAATATAGAAGACATATGGAAGAATTCCCTAAGAAAACTGGTTTCGTGAATCTCGAAACAAATCTTGAGATAAGAGACCAGAAGATTCCAAGGAGGATAGGAGAGTTCAAGACTCCGAGAAGAAAAAGAGAAGAAAAGTCCAAGAAGGAAGAGACTTTCTCCCTAAAAGGGATTCTAGTCCAAGAAGATCCTCAAGAAGTGATGTCTTGCATTTATAATTTGTCATAAATCGGGACATTTCAGCTTATTGATTTTGTCCAGATCTAACTCCAAGTAGAAAGAGAAGAAAAGAGATTGATGAGGAGCAGAATGTAGTTTGCGCACAAACGTGCTTTGGTGGCTGAAGAGGAGGATACTGCTTTCAAGTGATTCAACATCATCTTGAGACTTCCTTCTTGTAGCAATGATTTGTATCTTACGCTGTGCCGAAGGAGATGAGAGTACTGGAGTTCCGATTCCTGCTTCTTCGTCCCGCTTCTCGTGTGTCTTTTTGCTGTAAGAATTTGACTCATGTAACTTTTGCTTGATAAGCTCCTTCGCTTTCTCCATCACCATCGAACAACACCACAAAACGCGCGCGTTGGGGCAAGGCTGCGTTGAACGCTTAATGGAAGATCTCAAAAGCATGCTATAAATGCTTACAATCCGTGGGGTGGGAAAAGCGAGAATGTAGAGCTTGAAAAGAGAGAAATTGATCGATTTACACACAGAATCTATTAGCAAGACATCTCGAGACACTAACAGATTCTAATCGAATAACTTCAAGAGTTAAATACTCTTAAAATGAAGTATACCGACAGAGGTTTCACTGGTAGAAGCGTTGCTTCTTTGAGAATCTTGAGAAAATCGGATCAGATTGAAGACTCTACAAGCCGGGAAATTCTTGATGAACTTTTCCATCAAAGCATTGAAAGCGTATAAAATCAAGTAGAGGAACGCTTAAGTTCGAGGTTCGATCAAACCTCAACAAAGCTTCTCACGCAGCTTCAAAACAATAGTTGCATATAGGGCACCTGCTCTCAAACACCTAACGTAAAGAAGCTTGAATCGGTTTTACTCATCGCCCAATCCTCACGAGTTCTAAACAAGTGTACTTAAGAAGAGGTACACACGCGTTAAGTGTGTAATGATTTGGTAGTGAGTAGGGTTCCAAGGCACCTAAACCTACCGATTAAGGGTGGTGCATAAGGTTGTCGACGTGCCAGTTAAATCGACCGAACGGGAAGAAGGAGTAGTTATACTCAACAACCTAAACAACCTATGAGGTATCCAAAAGCAGGGGAAATCCCAACTTACAGAAACCTCAAGAAGGTCGAAAAGAGTAGACATCACCAAACTCAATATTCTCCTGTGGAGACAGTCTTTAAAGTGAAGACTACATAATACAATCTAAGCAAACTTCAAAGCTTGCTAATCCAATCTACTAAGTCATACTCGTGGTGGCCTCGTGAGATATGAAATTCTTTTGATGGCTCAAGTAGAACGTACCTTTATCATCAAAACCCTCGTAACCATTGCACAACGGCCCAATTTGATCACTTCATCTAGAGGACCTCGTAAGGGTCAAAAGTTTTACTCGAAGGAACATTGTCGACATACCCCATGCAGACAAACATTCAAGAAGTGCACCAAAGGATGCAGGTTTGCCTAATGTTGATATGTATGGAAGAAGGATAAGCATCTTCCTCGAATACGATTATAAAGAATCTATTCCTATGGGATTCCTAAAAGATTGTGCAGTTAACTCTCAAGGACCCAAACCCAGCTGTGTACCTAAAACTTAACTAAACGGGTAGCAGACGCCTGTGGGACATGAAAGAGAGGTTATTGGGAAAACTGTCTGGCACATCGACAGTCAGGTGCTCCGAAGCATACGACCGAAACAAGCAACTCTTGAGGTCAATAAAATCACAAAATGGCCTTAACAGCGGTATTCTCTCTGAGGACAATAACTTTCGTATTACCAAAGGTGTTTCGGACTCTATACATTCGAGATGTACGTGTGGAGGAAGTTTTCTACGTGGAAGGATTAAAGCATAACTTGCTTTACCTCACAACCGTGATAAGGGATACTCTTAAGTTCTCTAGTTCTTTGTGTGTTGTTTTGAGTGGCTTAAATGATCGTGTACTTTTAACTCGGCTTGAGAAAGGGAAATGTTTATGTTGCAGACTTCGTAAATGTCCAAGCAATACATGCCTTGTAGCAAAAGTACTTAAAACAAGTGGTTATGGCACAAGAGATTGAGTCACATAAATTTCAAAACGCTAAACAAGATAGCCGAAGGTCTCTTGTAGAAGGCTTGCCAAATGAAGTTTTCTCAAAAGATCGATTTGTGACTCGTGCGTAAAGGAAAGCAAACTAAGGCCTCATTCAAGGAAGCTTCCGTACCAACGTCAAGTAGGGTACTACTTACTTCACATGGATTTATTTGGCCCGGTATCCCCATTGAGCTTCAAGTGGTAGAAAATACACTTTGGTGGTGGTAGATGACTATTCTAGATTCACATGGGTGATATTTATGTTCAAGAAAAATGAAACCATCAAAAGATTACCGGAACCATCAAGAGATTACAAAACGAGAAAGGAGAAAGTGTTGTAAGGATCGAAGTGACAAAGGAACAGAATTCTTAAACTCTCACATAGCGATGTATTGCAAAGAAGCTGGAATTCAACATGAAACGTCACGCCCGCACTCCACAACAAAATGGTGTTGAGAGGAGAAACAACACTCAAGGAAGCCGCCGTAACAATGCTAGCAGAATACAATGTTCCTCGAGGTTTTGGGCAGAGGTGAATACAAAGATGCTATACTTAAATCGAAGTTTGCTGACCAAAGAATATGGAAAGACACCGTATGAGTTATGGAAAGGTAGAATTCCTCGTGTTTCTTTCTTTCGTGTTTTTGGTTGCGGTGTTTCATTCATGACAACGGCAAATCCAAGTTAAAAACTTTGACGCCAAGGTCAGCTGATGGGATATTTTTAGGATATTCCAAAGACAAGCAAGGCTTATCGAGTTTTTAATAGGAAAACCCTTGTTGTGGAAGAAACACCTCATGTGGTTTTTAATGAATCTATTGTTGAGTCTAAGGACAAAGGAAGAGAAGAGTCACTAGCGTATGGGTTTGAGAAACTTGAACTCAAGGATAAGACAAATTATGTCAAGGTTCATTTACCTATTCTAGATTCCGATTCTCAAGATGATCAAGAAATCTCAAAGTTGCGTAAAAAGGAAAAGGTATTCTTGAGACAAGAGAAGACTGCGTAACAAAGTCTCAAGTAATCTCAAGACTCCGATGACTCACCTAACTCCGTATATAAATTTATCAAATCAAGGGGGAATGACTCAAGATGATGTTCCAATAATGCCTTCAAGAGTTGAACGCATCTAATAGAAGGAATTGATGAAGATCATCCCAGTTGA